>JAAWXA010000027.1:1214358-1405044 GCA_038090715.1 Florisuga fusca
CGTGCGGGGGTGTGCGGGTGTGTGGTGTGCCGGGGAGAGATGCTGTGTAATTTTATCCACGCTGCACTCTGGGAGTTCACACGAGACTGATACCTTTTGCTTCCTCTGCTTTGTATCAATTGGTCGCAGATCAGGCTATTGTTGCAGGAAGCTGCTTTTATTTCTATGCTCCGTCGATCAACTATTTTCCCCGCAGCCTCCTGCCGAAATTCAGTGGGTGTCTCTCTCCCTCTCTCTCCCTCTTTCTCTCTGTTTCTCTGTCTCTCCTGTCGTCTGTCTATCTGGAAACCCAAGGAGAAGGCTGAGCACGGCAGCTCCATCTAATACAAACAGCTGAGACTCTTCGGTGGCCTTTGCTGATGTCTATTGATTTAAGTAAATCTGAGACAGATAAAAGGGACAGATCGAGGCTGATAAAAACTTGCCAATGCTTCACGGCTCGAATCAGTGTGTGCTCTGCAACTTTGGAGTGCTGCTAGCAAGACAGCTTTAATGGGACCCCTGGTGTCATTCGCTCCAAGCCTCCATCTCCCCAGCAGACTAAGAGCTGCGGCCATCATGCCACAATGGTTATAATTTGGATCTTGTTCCTGAGTTTGTTGCAGGAGTCGTGGTCCCTGGGGCGGGCCGAGGGGGTGCCCGAGGCCACCGGAGCCTCCCCGAGCGACCCCCGGCCGCGCCGGGATGCGGGGGGCCGCGGCGGCGTCTACGAGCACCTCGGGGGAGCACCCAGGCGCAGGAAACTCTACTGTGCCACCAAGTACCACCTCCAGATCCACCCCAACGGCAAGATCAACGGCACCCTGGAGAAAAACAGCGCCTTCAGTGAGTACCGGGCACACCTTTCCCATCCCGCTTCCCCCCGGGCCGGGGTGTGTAGGGAGGGGGGGGTCTCTCGCTCGGACCAATTGCGTCCTGCTCCGAAGTCAACGGGAAGGCGACTGCGGGTCCTAGGACGGGGCCGCGGTGAAGCCGATCCCTCCTCTCCTCCTGCCCCGGGGCCGTAGCTGCTGCCTGGCGGCTGGGGCTCCTCGGCGGGGACCAGGGACACTCCCAGCTGCCGGGCTTTTAGCCCCTTCCCCTGGTCGGGATCACCGAGCCTCGGCTTTTCAGGAGCCGCTCCGCTGGACCCCGCAGCACCCTTACCGAACCTTCCCGCTCCATCCCCGAGGGCTGCTGGGCTCCACGGGGCAAACCTCCCCCCCCCTTTTGCTCCCTGCCCGAGAGGGTCCCAAGGGGTGCGGGAATCCTCCCAGCAGCGAGAGGGCTCGGTCGCCAAGGGGCAGAACCCCCCAAAACCCAAATGCTTCCTAAGTTCTCCTCCCTACCGGGAACCTGCCCTGAGAACCCCACCCGACCTGCCACTTGCTGGGGGGTCCCCAGGTCAGTCCTGCCCCTGCCGGACCTCACACCTCCCCGGGGCTGAGTCCCGGTGCCCTCCTCGACGGGCTGCAAGCTGCCCTCACCTCCCTCGTCCCGCCCCAGTTTGTCTCCCGCGGGGGGGGCTTGAGCTTCCACGGGCTGAATCACATCTGTCCCCTTTGACATGTGCCGGGAATCGGTGGTAATTAAGATGAAACGGGATATGTCGGGAGTGAGGGGGTTTATGCGAGGGCGGCGGGAGGGAGGAGAGCGGGGGGAGCCCCGGGGGGAGCCCCGAGCGCCCCCGCACCCAGCCCGGCCCCTGCCCCGGCCCCGCCACCCCAGGAAGCGTAAATCCCGGCTGGTGATGGCACACAGAGATAGGGAGACCTCAGGGATCTGTCTGAAGTCCATAAAGGAAAACCACTATTTCCTAGAGGAAAACCCCCTCGCTATCAAAGCCTGGAGGAGGCATCCTTCAACAGCAAACTGGTGCCTGATTCAAAACAGCTGTACCAAACCCACCCCAATTCTCCCAGACACCATCAAGCCAGAAACCCAGCTCGGCAGCAGGGACAGGCCCCTGGCTCTGCTTTATCTTTGCTGAAAGGCAGCAATGGGCTTGGGTGCAAGGGTCACCTTTTCCTTCCAAACATTCATAGACAATACTGAGCCAGTTGGAGAACTGAGAACAGAATTTGCCTCTTAAGAGAGCCCTGCACGTACATCACTACAGCTCCTGAGCCATTTGTGCCTCCTTTAACAGGGTGGTTGGACAGAAACATTTTGGCAGGTATTGTGTCAGGCTCACTGCTGACACTTCCTGTGTTTGAAACCTCATCTTTGATAGCCCCAAAATCTCCACCTTTTTAAGTTGGCTTGTACAGTCACATTGTCCTTGTCTGGAGGACTACACTGACCTCTTAAATGAGAAGTATCCTTTCATTATTATGTGTATGTATCTCTAAAATGCAGCCAACTTACTCTGTTTTACTCCCTGGAGACCTCAGCAAGGGCTTTGTCCTGAAATGGACAGCTTTGTGACTGGTTTCAGTAAGTCAAGAACTCCTGTGTTCCTAAGCATTAAAGAAGATTTAAACTTTTTGTATATACATACAGGATTAAGTGAGCCTCTTGTTCGTGTCACATCTTTCTCATTTTTGAAAGAGTTCAATCTTAATCAGACATCTAGCATCTAGGGTTTAATTGTCAGGTTTGTCTCAAACAACTCCCACATCATTGTTGATTTATATTATTTCAAATAATAGTCTTGCTTCATTCCCATGATTGCACTATGATTTTGGTGTGAGCTAGTGGTAGCTGTGAAATCAGATTCTGCAGGTAAACAGCCATTCAAACACATCCAAAATTTACATGTTGATGGAGAGCTGCAACGTATCTCATAATTCTTTCTGTTTCTAGGTATTCTTGAAATAACTGCTGTTGATGTTGGAATCGTTGCCATCAAGGGCTTATTCTCTGGCAGATACCTGGCCATGAACAAAAGGGGCAGACTTTATGCATCGGTGAGTTTTACTTAAGGCTGGCATCTGCCTCCCTGTTCTGTGGGGAGAACAGGTCCAATGGGCAGCACTGATTTCTTATAAATAAACATTTATGCAGAAAAGAGTAACTTCATAACTGATTTCTTCCTGGAATTGTTACAGACAACCAAACAGTATGTTTTTAAAAGTGGAAAGAAGCTGTGTTCTTGCTTTCTTATTGCCAAAAGGCAGAAGAATATATTTGCCAAAGGCAGAAGAAAGTATTTGGCAAAAGGATTTCATATTGCCAAATTTCTGGGCAAATGGGTGGCAAAAACTTCAGGAGCCTAGCCTTGTCATGTAGAACATCCATCTCTGTTCAAAATTATCCATATTTATATTTGATGGGGATCTTGGATACCTGCAGTGGGTATGCACATCAGATAAAGTATATCCAGAAGCAACTGAGCATCTCTGTTATGAGAAAGCAGCCTCCTCAAGGGAGTTTATTTGCACAGGGCATTTGGTTGGGCAATGAAAAAATTTACATGTATTAATAGGCAAGGCTATAGCCAGGAAAGCAAATCTGAGAAGGTGCAAGATGATAAAGGTGCAAAATAAACACCTTATTTTACTCTTTTTTTTTTTTTTTTTTTTTTTTGTCCTGACCTGAGAGGTAAACTCTGGGCTCCACTGATACTAGTGGAAGTCTTGCCTTTTCAGCCCAGCCACTATTTCCCCTCAGTGAATAAAATACTTTAGCTTAGACTTCTTCACTTGTGTACCCTATAAACATTACCTATGTACTTGAGTTTCTTCCATTGTCTTTGATTACATCCCTACCAATCTTGTCATCTCTTCCCTTGTACCATCCATACTGTGCAGTTTCTCCAAGAATCCTCTGGTACAGAAGCAGATTTGAAGAGGGTAAAATATGGCTATGTGGAATTTGCTTCCTACAACTAGTCATTATATATAATTCTGTCCATTTGAAAAGCATAACAGTATCCTTGAGTGATGTGAGCTTTCTCCATGTGAATGCAGTCTAGGTAACACAATCAACACAGTTGCCTCCCTGGCTTAATGGATTTTACTCCACCTTTTCAAGAGAGTTCAGATAGTGTTTACGACCCACCCAGCTTCTGTAATCTGCCTCCTGTGATGCATGCTGATTAAAGGACCTGTGTGTAAAGATGATGCTGGTGCAGAGAATCAGGTATCAAACAATTTTGGCAAGGAAAAATGCAGATGAAGTATAATAGGGATATGTTAGCTCTGCTGAGTCAGATCTAAGGCTGGCAGCTTCTTTCTTTCAGTTAATATTCTGATTAAAATGGGCATCATTTCCAGTGGAGCCTTTCCATCAGCTCAGAGACAGCATCTGCCCCAGAGAAATTAATGGGAGGGACAAGTTTTCAAGTTTTTTTCTCAACTTTCTCTCTTTCTTGTTCAAAATAGGTATGTTTGTACTCCAGAATAATTAAACTGAATTAAAAATATGTCTAAAATAAGACTAAAAAAATTCTGAGCAAACAGCTCCTCTTCTAGAGTGGAGAAAAGTCTTGAGCAGGACTGCCCAGAGAATCATCTTCTCATCTTTCTATCTATCCAGGAGCATCCTGATGTTTGTTGACTTGTCATATGCCAAGGAATATCAGCCATGAAATGTTTCTGTACAACTAGAAAAAATATTTAGAAAAAATAATTTTTTGCTGTTCCAGCTCAAGTTTGAGAGAGACTGTTTCAGAGTTGTGTTCCAGAGCTGGAGGGACAGTCCAGGAAAGCTATTCCACTCCAGGTTTTTTTACAGAAGAAGCAAAGGGTGAGGGCTCAGCTAGGGAAAAACTTCCTGGCTTTGCTTGTTTAGAAAAAACTGACCAACAACTTTCCTGATGTTACTGTGGCAGGAACCTCTGCAAGGTCCCTATTTCAAATAGAGCTGACTTCTTTGGGGATCATCATGCAGGGAGCATTTTATGGAATGGCATTGAAATAACTCCATCATTCCTTGGATCACCAATTTTCCCACGTCAATAAAATGAGTTTGTGGAGTCGACAGAATTCCGTTGTGTCCTTAACAGATTGTGATAATCCTCTAGGTTTATCCCTTGCAGTAAACACTCTACAACCAGCAATGAGGCAGGCAGCAGGACAAATCTACCTCCATATGGTGGCTGCATGGGCTCCAGCACCACAGCGTATGAAAGCCACGTCTCTCCAGGGAAGGGCGTTTCCGGTCTCGAGCTGTGAAGCTGAGACATGTGGAGTCTTTTAAAATCTTGTTAAATGCCTATCAGCATTTCTGATGAGTGAACAGCATTAAAGACATGTACTTCATGGAGCCTATGGTTTTTTTGGCCCCAGCCTGGCTACCTGTGCCCTTCCCATATCCTCTGGAGAGGCGATGCTAAATAAAAAACCTCCATGAAGGCCACGGTGGCTGTTCCTCTCTGCCTCTGTGCTTTACACATGTTAGATACTGAAGTGTTGATCACACAGGTACAGCAGAGATGATTTTGTAGTTAAGAAAAGATGTACAGAGTGGGAGGTCCTTTATTTGCACCATTGCTCCCAGGGAGGAGGAAGGAATTCCTTGTGCCAGGTTTCTGCGTGCTGTTTTCTCTCCGTTGAGGACCAATTGATAGGGGGCAAATTTTGACAGATATGTAAAATGTGAGCATCCAGGATGGGTGTGTATTCTCCCTTACAGTTTGTGAAAAGGAGCAGCCTAGCATTTTTGAAGAACACACTGATGGGCAGGGTGTGCTTTTATTTTGTTATGCTGAAGCAAATAAAGAAGTTTCATGAAAGTGTTATTTACTGCTCAATTATCTACAACAAAATGGATGTGCTGTGGGTGTATCTCCTTACATACATAAGAATCAAAGAGCTGCATTTCAAATTAAACTGTGGTATTTTACTTTTTTAATAGATGTCAAAACTTGATAGGCAGCAACTAAATCATCCATCCAGTTCACAGGTGTATTCAGATCTGTAAGAACCAACCTCTCGGATTTACAGCTGAACAACCAGCAGAGCTATTCATTCCTATTCATATGCCATTCTTTGTTTTCAAATGTGGTTTTTTTTTTGCCTCTTTCCATCCCTGGCCCACAGAGTATCCTCACACTGCTGACAGCACCTGGTTGCACAGCAGTTCAGACTCAGCTCTTCTCCTCACCTTTTGTGGCACTACTCTGAGGTTTTCTTACCATGTGTGGTGTTGTCCTCACCCTAAAACAGAGCAGTCTTGCTTAAAACCTTAGTCCAATCCTATTGAGGTAGAAGAGAGCTATTGCCTATATAGCCTTCCTTAAACTTTGTCACATTTGCTTTCCAGGAAAACTATAATGCAGAGTGTGAGTTTGTGGAGAGGATCCATGAACTGGGTTACAACACCTACGCGTCCCGTCTCTACCGGACTGTCCCCAGCAGAGCTGGCACCAAGCGCAAAGCCAGTGCAGAGAGACTCTGGTACCTCTCAATCAATGGGAAAGGACGACCCAGGAGGGGCTTTAAAACTCGCAGGACACAGAAATCATCTCTCTTTCTGCCCAGAGTATTGGATAACAAAGACCATGAGATGGTCCGACTGTTCCACACAAACATGAAATATCGGGAGAGTCTCCTCAAGCCCCCGAGCAAGAACCAGAGAAGAAGGAGAGGACGTTGATTCCAGCTCATATGGGGGCTGGAAGTGACTGAAAGTCTTCAAAATACTACTAAAAAAACTAACAGCTGTGATTGTTTGACAGGCATTAACATGGGCATTTTTTAGACACTGTATAATATAACTGGAAGTCACATCACTTACTTTTAGTTATTGTAGAATTGTTATCTGTGGTAAAAAAAAAAAAGATGTGAGATAAAATAAGGCACATTCAAATGTAAATTAGTTGGATGTAATAATTTTGTCAATGACTTTCATATTTACTTTTCTTAAAAAAAAAAAAAAAAAAATTACTGGTATTTTCATTCTAACCTGCTATGTCTCTGTGACCCTGTCCTCCCAGATCATATGAATATTTTACATCTACCAATTTTGTGTCCAGAGAGAAAGTGTAGCACTTTCATGATTCTTTAGCCAGTTGCTTGTAAAAGACTGCATTCCTATTTTTATGGAACACAGAAGTTAGAAAACTGGTTTATTTTTTAACTTACATATATTTATTTTTATTTTGTGATCAATAAGTGTCAATTATGCTTTTTTCCAGGACTGTCAGAGAAAAGTAAAACTGTAAGCTACTTCAAACATTTCAGCAGACTTATGCATTTCTGGAGTATTTTTGAATTTGTTTAATTAAAAACCCCAGACATCTGACCTTGTAATTCAAATAAATGAACGTTGGTAAAATGGCATTTGCATTGGCCAGGCTTTAGAAACATATACCTGGTTCCCAGCTGATGAATCCTCTCCTAAAATAGAACTCAAATATGATGTGAAAGCTGAATTTGTAGTGTGGACTGAACTTGCAACATAAGAAGATTCTGTACTAGAGATGAGGATCTTTATCATGTACTTCTGTTTGGTTAAGTTTTCTACAGGAAGTCTTAGTTTTAGGTTAAATACACTTTAACTATTTGGAGGGGAAATGACAGTCACATTTAGTGTATAAAATCTGTAGTGACTTGCTAATTTAGGTGGCTGCTATCTTCTGATTTTTCTTGCTTTTTAATGCTTGCTGTTTTCACAAGTTGGTCCTAAACTGAAAGGTCTAAATCCAGATGGGGGTTGACAGTCTTGAGTTTTGGTCCAATCCACAAAAAATATATATTTATATATATTTTTCTACTCTGATTCTGGAAGTGAACTTTCACCAAGTTGAGGGGAGTCTACATCACAAGTTTAATTCTGAGCAAGGGGTTAAGCTTTGAAAATTTTTCTTCACAGGCAGGAGGTGATAGAGTAGCATGGAGATTTAGATGTGCTTGACAAACACAAATAATGGTATTTTCAATGAGATTTGGCCTTGTGCTCTTCACTTCCTAGAATTAGACCCTGATACAGCACAGCTGCAGAAGGGAGAGGCTGCGCTGAAATGAACATTTGCTCTGAGTTTAAGAGAAAATCTGTAAGTTAAATGTGATGTTATATAGAAACAGACAGGTGGAAATCCCATTCCTGGTTATGTCAACACAAAGGTGGTCTTGTGGGCTACCTACTGAGTAACTCATTTAAAACTAGTCAGTGAAAGTCTTCCATCACTAAGGGGTGAATTCAGTGAGAGAGAAAATGAGTCCATAGAATGAGTTTACTAAGCCTAGTAGCTGCTGTTTAGCACTGCTTACATCCCTATAAAGCTACAGGAAGGTGTTTTTATAGCACAACATAAGGAACATTCCTTCCACCTTTTTATCCTTTCTGCAATATTAAAAAAAAAAAAAAAAGAAAACTGAACATGAAAGTAAAATTTCCTTGATCTCTGTTTTCCTCTATACCGAAAAAAATGTAAAAACCATTTAAATTGTGTACACTAAATAATGGAGTGTGGTGCAGACAGAACAGACCTAGGTTTGAAAAAGGGGTGCAGAAAATCATGAACTGCTTTCCCAAATTTTCTTGATTTTACAGGATAACTGAAATCTGTGATGGGATCTCCACAGCAGTAATCAGGCAGTGTCATGTCAGGAGGCTCTGAAGAAGCTGTGCAAAGCAGAAATGTAGAGACTGAAAAAGAAGAATTCATATTTTCTGTTGTGTTCAGTCTCCCATGAACCACACATGGTCCAAAGTACAGCCAAATTCAAGGTATTTTTGAAAACTGGTGAAGTAAATGAAGTTTTGCATCCTGGGCATCAGGAGTGTTTTGGGGAGACATTGCTGACTGTGCCAGCTCCCTTGTTCAGCTCTGTATTTCCCTGCAGACTGCTGGTAGGGGCTGAATAATTTGTCTGGGCAGGAAAGAGAGGGATGTAGGGAATCCTCCTGGCTCTCAAGCCTCAAAAACTAAATGCAAGGGAAGGAAAGTGTCAGTAACCAGAACTGGCAGGGAAGGATCACCTACAGCTGAAGATGAAGAGATTTGATTCCCCTGTGTCTAATTTCTGGGCCATATTTATTTTAGCTGCTGTCAGATCTACTTCACTGCAACTTGTAAGAAAACCAAGATCAGTTCTGTTTTCCCTCCCCTAAAAATTGTTTCTGTAAAGCTATTGACCAATGACTGCATCAGATATTTTTGACAGAATCCTGACTGTCTAAAGAAAGGAAACAAACTCCTGTTTCCCATACAAAGATGGTATTTTCATGCCAGCTCCAGGTTCATCCCCTGTCAAGCATTTAATCTTCACTCTTGGCTTTTCTCAAAGGCAAGTGCTTCTTCTGACTGTCTCCCTTTTATTCCTCTGTTTTTATAACATTTTCCTCTTATTCTTTTTCTCCTTCTTCTTCTGTCTTACAGAAAGTCAAACTACCTGCCATAATGCAACAGAAGGTAATTGCTATAGGTGAACACACATGAACTAGATCCCTGCTTTCGTTTCAGTTTTCATCCCAACAAAGTCTAAAATACTGACACTAAAAAAAAAAAAAAAAGGAGGGGGGAGACAAAAGAAAAAGAAATCATTAACTGATTGGATGCAGTGGTATTTTAGCTATTGTAGGCAAGTGATGATTTTCACGTCAACTGAAAACAATTTTACTGACATTCTTAGAATTTTTCTTTGCTCAGTCTCATCACAGCAATTCAAAGGAGATGGCTTTGGGATTTGTCTTTTTTTTTTTACCTTTTAGGAAATATTAATGTTCTTGTTGAAATACTTTTCATTACAGACATTCATTGCTTAATATTCTTTTAACAACCTTGAATTCCACAGTTCTAAGATACTGACAGCCTGAAGTCCTGTTCACAGTAATTTTCCCAGTCGTATCCTATATCTCATCTTATTTGTTTGGACCAGAACCTCATGAGATACTGAGAGGCAGTTTGGTATTGCCAAGAAGGAATTCACACAGTCATCAAATGTTGACATGACTCCAGTGAGCAGGAGACCTTGCTCAAAAGTGTGCTCAAAAGATGCACTCTCCATGAGATAAACTCATTCATACCCTCTAACTGTTTCTTTTTGGGGCAGAAATCAGATCTTGAGACTGTGACTTCAACCTTTTTAGTCCAGGTTGGCAAGTGAGCTAAAAAAGGACAGAAGTATTGCTGTTCTCATCCTGGAGCCAGGAGAGTGTGGTCACCACATAATTGCCTGTCCCTGGTCTACCTGCTCTAGGTGGCCCTGCTTGAGAAGGGGGGTTGGACCAGATGCCTTCCAGAGGCCTTTCTGGGATTCAGTGATCCAGTTATTAATTGTACTGAATTCAAACTGATGATTAGCTTGCTCTCACCTTTGAATATTCAGACTCCTGCTGTGCATTTCTGAGGCCAGTTGCCTATCCCAGCCCCTCAGATTTCTCTTCATTCACAAACTTGCTCTGAAACCAAGCATTCTGTTCTCTTTTGGAGTGGTTATTCTCTAGACCATTTGAACAGAATACAAATAGCTGGTGTACAATTATCTGTTATTTCCCTTTAAATCACTTCTTGCACATTCCATAGAGCTGCTCAGTTGCCAGATAGAAACAAGAATTGAGCAGCTGGGGTGTGAATTTCCAAAAGCTGACTTCTCAGCTTTCTGTCCTGCACCAGCTCTTTCCTGAAGTCCACAAGGTGCATTCTGTTCCTTCACCTCCTCTGCATCATGAAAGTCTTTCAGCTGGTATAATTTTTACCATCACTTCCTCCCAGTTTTTCATATTAAAAAATTAAATATTGTTCTGTAGAAGTTGTATGAATTATACAAATATTATGTTTCTTTCCCAGTCACTCATACATCACTTGAACTGGACTTGATGTCATTTTTTCATGGGCATGAGGCAGAGAGTAATGAATGCATCAAGGGGCTTTGGTAAAGAGTTTTTATTCATTTGCTTTCAGACAGAAGACATGCAGCCTCATCCCTGACTTCTTGATTTACATCAGTAACAGATTTTTAAAATTCCTTTCTTTAGCCCATCATAGCTCTTATATTCCAAGCTGCTCAAAAATTAATGTAAAATGTTCTGATCTTTGGTGATTATGGTAATGTTTTGTGGTTGCCTGTTCATTGAAAGCAAGAGCTGTACATGAAATATTAAGAGCTACCCCACGCTGAATAACTAAGTTACTCAGGCATTATTCTCCACTTCCTCAGCATTGATTTTCCCTGAGGATCATTACTCTGCCTATATTTTAGTAATTTTGTGATATTTATGACTCTTCGTTTCCCTTCTTGCTACAGGTCTGATATTTGTTTCTACAAGCCCTGTCCATTTTCCTCAGCAAGAACTTCAGTGCACCCCTCTGGTATGTGTACTTCACACTTAGACCCTCAGCATTTGGAAGAGACACTGGTGACATTTCTCAAGGTAATCTTATTTCATTACAAATAATGTATAAAATTTCTTTTCCTTAGTCACCCCAAGCATGACATAATGCTAGGAGGGATTTTTTGATCATTCTTTTCAGTGGCAGCACCTAGTTCCAAACCCTCTCTGTCTGGAGTCCTTTTGTGAGCTCTTGGATTTCCTGCTTTACTTCCTGATGTTTCTGCTGTCTTCTCTGCTTTTTTGTTTGTTAGTTTGTCTGTTTGTTTGTTTTTGGGGTTTTTTTCCCCCTCAGATGTACAACTCTCTACAAAACAATAGGCAAAGAAATCCCTTTGACCACACGTGCCTTTGATTTGGGGGGGCTGCTAGGACCTGGTGTTGAAATGGGGTGGTATTAGTTCCAACTCTTCAGTTGACAAGGCTTAGCTGTTTCTTGTAACTGTCTGAACTGAGGATGTGGTTACTCCCATAGCTTTCAGAAAGTTTAGTCCCATCCAGAACAGTTCTGGCTGAAAAACAAGCTAGACTGCAAAGCTGTTTTAACACATTGATATTAATCATCAAGTATTTGATTTATTTCTCAGTAAATATGGGTTCAGAGGAGCAGGCAAGTAAATATGTTTAAAATCATAGCCAGGCAGGGCACTATGAGACACCACAAAACAATGTCATTGAAAAGCCTCTAAGTTACAGCAAAAAACCTGCCCCTGAGCACGTTTCCATTACTGTGGACTGATGATCAGAATCTCCTTCTCAGACCTAAACAACCTCAGAAAAATAAAGCTGTTAATGATGACCATCAGAACTCTGAATCTTTGTGCTTATCTGTGTTTGATATAAGGAATAAGATTCTTCAGATTTATACACACATGTATTGCATAGTTGTTTGAGCCTTTTAGAGATGAGTGCCCCCAAAACAAGTCACACCTGAACAGAAGTCATTTATTGCAGGAGAAAGGTGCCTTGTTTTCAGATGTACTGTTTCTCAGATGAGAAAAGCACTATAACCATGGCACTGAGAAGTTTTCTTTCATCAGCATGAATTAACAAAGCAGAGGGTAAAAGAGAGCAAGAATATCTATAAAACCCTGGGGGAATTTTGGAAACTTGTACCCCTTTGAGAACGAAATAATATTAAAAAATTTAATAGCTTGGATAAGGTAGCAGTTTCTTTAGTTATGTGTGTGCTTCCTCTTCTGTTAAAGAAGATTTGTTTTCTTCCTTCTTGGATTTTCAGTGGTAAAATGCTTTGCATAGGGAGAAAATGTGTTGAATTGATTGATTGATAATTCTTTCTAAGCTATCTTAAATAGTACCTTTGAAGTTTGCAGCAGCACTCAAGTTCAAATGTCTCCTGTTTCCTTTCGGAAGGTTTGAGGGATTTGAGAAGGTGAACAAGCAGATCTATAATTAAAGAACAGTTGATGGTAACTGTCCTCCTTTGTTAGCATTCTCAAACCACCTCCAAATTTAGCTGACTGGAGACAACTCTGTCCCTTTTTAGTTCTGCAATACTTTAGATGCCACTGTTGCATAGCAGGAGAGAAGCCTCTCTGAAAGCCAGGGTACATCCCTTTGCTGACCACAAAAACAAGCTCATGGCCTTCACTTTACACATTAAAGAAAGTGCTGTGTTTTCTTACAGGAACGATCCTAAATGCTGCAGTGTCTTCATTGCAGTCTGAAATGCCTGGATTTGGAGAGCAGTGGTTTGTCTGTGAGGAGAATTTAGAGATCTCCTGATGCTAAGGCAAAAGTAAGTAAGAAGTACAGGGCAGCAGGGCTGGCTGCAAAGGGCTTGGAGGATTCAGCCCCAGTGACATGCACAGGTCTACTGACTTGCAAGTATCTCTGGCCCCAGCTGCCAGATATTATAAATTTTTGCCTTGGGGAAAAAAAAACCCTAGGTCTGATCATGTCAAAATATCACAAGGTGTCATACTAAGGTGTTTTTTGAAGGGGCCATCTTTTTCATTTGGAAATAACCTTTTTTGGAACTACTTCATGTAGTTGGGATTATAAAACAAGGTAAGATTACTTTAATGTAACCTCAGTACTGCCTGTGTTCCAATAACAAAAAATATGAAAGCTTTTCTGATTTAAAAAAATCTATATAAAATCCCCCTATTTTTTCCCATGGCATTGTCTCATGGCACAAGCCAAATGCTATATCCAACTTCTTTTCCACAGAAAGCTTAAGTTAAATAAAAAAATCCCCACACCTTATCTTCACTGATACATTTTTGCACAGATTTTCCATGCTGTCTACCCCAAGATGAAAAACTCAAAATTTATGGAACAGTAAGATTCCTATAAAACTAACAAACATTTATACAATAATACAGTTTATAAAGCTATACGTGGAATACCCTGGCGTTTGGATATTGTAAGATGGGTATAATTTTAGTGGTGAATTATAAGAGTTTCAGGGCAATTCTAGGTTATGATCCATGTGAAAAAATGTATGGCTAAAAAGAAAAGTTTTGGGTTTGTTTGGTTTGGTTTTTTTAGAAAATAATAAAGCATTTGGTCAAAAAGCTGTGGAAAAACTGGAGGCACTTTGTGCTCCTTTTCCATGCAACCTTGATAAAGCAGAATCAGAAAGGAAACATGGACTGATTAGAAAGCAATCAAAGATAGATAAGGAAAACACTTTTATACCTCAAGCTTCTATTGTGGTGCTGCCCCCTCCCTGACATGGAGAGATGGGAAAAAAAAAGCAGGGGAGGAAGAAGAAATAGAATCAGTTTAGAAAATGGCTCTGTAGAACCCTGCCAGGTGAAGACCTGAGGTTTTTACTCTACAGACACTTTCTGGAATGCAGCACTTTATTGGAGGCAAACAAAGTGAGTCTTTTCAGACCAACTACATCTTTTACTTGCAGATGTGCTCTTTCAGGACAGAGATGAGACCTATGTGGGTGAAGGCTGCTGGAGAGTCTGCTACCAACCACTTGTCCACCATGGTGTGAGCCCTGGATGCAATCCTGCAGGTGGTGGAAGGAGCATGAGCTGGCACAGCTCTGCACAGGCTGCACGTGTGGTGCTGGGGAAGCAAAATAAACAAAATGCCAAGCCAGGAAATGGGCTACTGTCATCCTCAGTGGGTGTTGTGACTTTGCAAGAGCCAGTGCACTAGAAACTGGTATTACATTTCAGGAACTTGGCTCAACTCTCCAACTCCATTGTATCCAAGCTACTGTTCAACCTTGGTACTACTCAAAAGCACCATTTTCAAATAATCCTGCATTTCTGAGAGGAGTGATGGCTAGTTTTCCAGCTCCTGCAAAGACAGAAACCTGCCCAAAGTGCCAGGAATATTAGGGCTCTGTGAGATTTCTTCCTCACTTTTGCATCCAACAGAAGTTTTCAAAGCAAAGCTGTTTTTTTCCCTTTTTGAATAGTTTTGTGCAAACTTTTGCATGGCTTCAGGGCAATTATAAGAGGGAAAATGGGTTTAGGCCAGCTAAATTAATTGCAAATTTATTTAATGGGTCCATTTCTGAATTTGAGTCACCAGGGTTTTGAATAACTGAGATACTTTTCAGTGTAAGCAATAAATGCCAGGGATAGAACTGTATTATAGGAAACTGAGACTATGACTGAGCTTTGGATAATCAAGATTCTAGTTTGTACCATGTGTACTTTGGCAGCAGCTGATCCTATAGGAAGAAAAAAGTAAGAACATGTGCAAGCTGCAGTATGACACTGTCACTGTGACCTCGTCAACAACTTCAAGGTCATCATGAGGAGAGTCTCAGCTTTTTTTTGCCTGGTTGCACGTAGGTTGTTAAGATTTATTACAATCATTGCAAGAGGACACCTGCTAAATGTCAGAAGATTCCTGGGAAACTTCAAGTGTTCTGCTGAGGCAAAACTACACCTTTCACACAGCTCTTGGGAATCCATCTCAATGGAGCAGTCTTCATTGATTTGTTCATGCTTTAAAGCAGAAGCATAACCACAAGTACTGTTCAGAATGTGCTGCAGACAAATTCACTTGTCTCAAATGTTCTGTGCCTTGTCTTCTGGGATTCTTGATATATATCATACTGACATCATCCGGTGGCAAAGCACTGCTTAAATGTATTAGGAAAAATTAAATTTTACTTGTGAATATTATATTAAGTGACATGGAGGAATACCTTTCCATTTTCTAGAGTTTTTTCCTGAAATTTGTCATGCTGTGTCACAGTGTTTCTCACCTACATCACTGTTTTATTTTCAGCTCAGCAATTCTTTCTCTTTTTTTTTTTTTTTTTTTTTTTTTTTTTTTTTTTTTTTTTTTTTCTTTCAGCAATGAAACTCTGTCTGCTTTTCAAGACCAAGGTATGGCCCCTGAGTGAAGGCAAGGCTGTGATTCAAATCAAGAGTTCTGTTGACATTATAATCCTTAGGAGCACAGCTGGAGCATTTCATGAACGGTAGCAAAGACTCTCCATTGATTTACTGCCTTGGCATTCAATCAGGAGTCCATGTTCTGTGTTGTTAGCTGCAACATACAAAAAATAACTTGGTGAACTTCTAATTAAGGCATTTAGCTTCTTGCCTATCTTGTAAGAAAAGATTTGGGCTAAATATGAGATGCTGCTTCTTTTATGGATTCTCCCCTATTTTTATAGCAGGGCTCCAGGCCTTAAGACTGTCCTGTGGGCTATAAACGGTATAAACACCAAAGCTGCTCCCTGACCCTTCCAAGCAGAAGATGAAGCAGTGTGGGATGGCAGGAATTTTCATGCATTCCCCCAACCTCTGCACCTTTTCTTTTTGTTCCAGTTTTACGTTGTTCCAGTTTTACTTACACCTTTCCTAGCCACAACCACCCACCCCCCCCAATAATTAAAAAACCTTTTCAGTCCTCATGAAAGCTGCAGAGGGGTTCCACATCTCTGCTTCTGGGCAGCAAATAAATCCTTCCCTCTCTACAGTGCCAGTCCCCAGGCAGAGCATGCACGAGAGCAATTTTGAAGCCGTGCTCTTTCTTGTCTCGCCCCTCGTTCCCAGGGAGAGAGCAACCATGCTGCCAGCCCCCAGTGACCTGAAGATGAGAGTTCCCTAGATTGTTTCCAGCTTCCACCACTAACGCTGCTGAACGAATAGCACTTAAAGTATTTTTGGGGTGGTGACTCACAAGAAAGTCATGAATGCCCCCTTAAGAGGCTGCCCAAAGCCCCCTGGTAAGAAGTGTTTTGTTTTTCCTGTTTTCGTTGTCCAGGCTGCCTGCAGATATTTCCACAAGTCTCCAAGCCAGTTTTCTCAATTCATTGTCCAAGCAGCATGTTGTACCCTAAAAAGCCCCAGAGCAGAGATGCAGACCCTAATCAGCCACCATTCCTGTTTATCACCCCCCTATAGTAATACCCAGAGCTTACAGTTCTTCCCCATCCTGATGGGTACCACAGTGCCAGCCAGGACCAAAGCCACTGGAGCTCCTGAATGCCTTTCCTTTGCTTAGTTGCCTGCTAATATGGTGCTTCAAACAACTAAACACCATGGAAATTCAAGGTGTCTTGGCAGATCTGGTGTCCAGTACACCTATAATTTTTCTTACCTGCAGAAAGTACCTCAGGAGCTTATTGATGCTCTCAAAAATAATGTAAAGTACTGATGAATGATTATTGCAAATACTTGTACCTCCAAGAGTTAAGAGGTTTAATGACTTGATCAAGACCAAATAAAAGTTGGTGTCAGAAGCAGGGTCTGGATTCAAAAAAGGGCCTGGAACAGCTGTAAAATCTGGAGTTGAGTGTTATATTTGGACTGAAAGACAACTGTGAGAAGGAAAAATGGCACGTCCATTCTTTTTTGTCTGAATATGTGGCAGGAGGAACTGTTTTAACAGAAGGTGTACAAGGCCCATCACAGCCTTATTTGACCTACACTGTTAAGGCTGGGTTCTCCAAGTGGTGGATGATGGCAGTGTGACAACACTCTGGGTCTCAGTTCAGCAGCAATCCTCCCATCAAGGTGATCCCCCAGCAGTAAAGACCCCAACACCTTCTCAAAAGTGGGCCAGTAGAAACACTAAGTCAAAAGAAAACTCAAGCCAAAACTTTTGAGCCTGGAACTCTCACAGGGTGAACCAGAGCATCCTAAACCCTTCTCATCTTTAGAGGCTGATAAAACAGATTTGAACCCTGGGAAATGTGTAGCTTTAACCATGTACAGTTAAAGACTAAGAGCAAGTCCTGTAGGAGCTGTATGTGGATAAACCAGCTGGGAAATATTTCCACTATCGCTCCTTCAAAATTCTTTCTTACTGTTATTCTTGTCAAAAAAATATTCTATAATATTCTCTCTTGGACCCCAAGTTCTAACTTGGTGAAAATCAGTGGGGACTAAACCCCCCCACTGATTCAAACAGTGCAGGATCTGAGATTAGTACAGCAGTGTCATGTCAAATAATGAGAGTGTAAGGTTTATGACTGCTTATTTGGTGGGGCTGGGGTTATCCAATGGGAGGAATACTACCAAAGTCCAGCAAGATATGGTTACTAGGCAGGAATCCCAGGAGATTCTGTTACCACACAGGAATCCCATGGGACAGTATTATCAAGAAGGAATCTGTAGTATTCAGTTCACCACAAGGCAGTAATATTAGATTTTTAGAATTAAATCCTGTGGTATCTTGTTTTATAAGAGCTGGCACAGAAGGAACAAAAAAAAAAAAAATGCAATGGAAGAACGATGTCTCCCTGGAACATGAGCTGGGAGCCCTAATCATTACACTGATTTCTAGCAGAAATAGTATGTCACAAATTTTTATCTAGATCCTGAAATATTTTTACTAAACATATCAATCACTTACTAGGGAAACATTTTTTTTTTCATTTTTTTATTACAAACGACAGATTTGATCACTGAAATGCCAAGGCATGAATTTGATTTTGGTTGGCGTAAGCAACTTTTGAATTTTTTTATTTATAATGGGTTTTGCTTTTATCAGAAGCAGTACTACTTTGCAGACATGCAATATGGATATTTCACAATGGCATCAACCAGCCCTGAGCTGTTCAGATCAGTGTCTGAGCCTGCATGTTGGTGTGATGCCTCATGCAATAGTGTTTGCAGCCTTTGAACAATACAGAAATGTAAGAGCACTGAGAAAACAGTATTTTTTTTTTCATCATCTTTTTCTTGTAGTTCCAGTGATGCTGGCATATTTGGCTACAAGTGACCAGACTCCATTGGTTTCAGCCTCTTTGAAGATTAGCCACTACACCTTTAAGTCCTGAGAACCTTTAGCAAGCAATGGAAAATGTCCTCTGAAAGCTACCACCAAGCTGCCCACAGGAGGAAACTAAGACTTGCTATTTCCATTTGATCACAACGTGTAAGTGTGAATATTAATCATCTTCTAAATGCAGTATTTTCCCTGCCTGTATCATGGTACATTTTTATCAGTATTTGATCAGATAAACCCTGATCACGGACAAAAGACCCCTGAAAACAAAGTTGAGTGTGAAGAGATGGATTAGTTTTGTGATTAGCCTGAATGAAGGCATTAAATTAGGCCCTAACACCAAGCTGAGGGGGTCCTTTTAATTCATCAGTATTTCTAAGTCCTTTCAGAGACATATCTCTGAAGCTGTGCTTTGGAAGGCAAGTGACAGATGCAAGAAGTCACAGACTCCCATGGCACCACATGAGCAGTCAGGAACACATCAAAATGTCTCAGCTCTCAAAAGTTTATATTATTGAAGAGAGAGACAGGAAAACTGAGGATTTTAGGTGAGAAGCTGTAAGGGAGAATGAAAACTGTTGAAAAGAGATCTATGAGGATGATCCATGCAGGGACATTTAAAAGATCTCTCAACATGAGTGCCAAGCACAGCCACAAAGAGCAAAACTGAAAGCCACCAAGGACAACACAGTGGCCCTACAGACGTCATTGCTGCTTGGATTCTCTGTGGGACCCAGAAACAGCACTGACAGTGAAGGAGTCACCCATGGGACAGCCTCAGGTATTCCCAGTGCTTTTCAAAGCTGCGGAAGGACTTGTTCCTGGTATTCAGCTGTGATTACAGCAAGCTGAAGGAAAAGAAAAGGAGGTGGCAGGAAGGAATATAAAACTCAAGAGGCATTAGCCTGTTTGCTGTGTTTGAGAATACATTTGCTTGAGTGCCTGTGAACAAGAAGGCAGGCACAGCTGAATAGTAGGCTTAAGGAAAGTCAGTTTAGCTTCAGAAGAGGGTGTACATACACTGATCAGATCTTAACCCTAAAAGAGATAATCAAACAGTAGTGTGAGCCTGGAAGACTTCTGAATGTGCTAAGTGGACCATTAGAAAACACAACACCTATAGTGGGGGTTACTGGTGACACAGAGGTACCAGGGAGATTACAAAAAGAGATTATTGGAAATGACAGATGGAAAAGTAACAGAACCCACACACTGGAAAGATGCAAATCACACCATAGAGATTTGTGATTAGGACTTCACCTGGTAGGTAATGGCTTGGGACCATTAGTTCACATACCGTGGCTTCACCCAACAGCCCTCAGATGCTAATGGGCTGCAGTCCTGATGACAGCAGGATTGCATCATCCCAGCAGGTTTTTTGTTAGCACCTGAGGACTCCCCAGGCACCTCTGGTGCACTTTTTGTTTGGTGCAGAAGGCTCTGAAATTCTGAAGGAGAACATAATTTTGTGAGTGAAGCCCACGGTGGAATTCATTTTCTGTGCATAGTGATCTACTACACGTTTTGCTACAAGAAAAAAACAGTCACGAGACTGTCTCATCTTGGGAGAATCAGCAGAATTAACATGTTCAACATGAAGCTGAAAGCCAGGCCAGTGCTTCATGGATGTCTCAGGACTGAGAGGCTGTCAGGGAATTCTCTTCCTCTATAAGAAATCATGGATCTTTCACAAAGTTTGTGTTAGCCTCTTTAGTGAAATGTCTTTTTCTTAAAATAATGTGCTTCTGAAGTTTTCCTCTGGTACTGCAAATAAGTCGTTCTCACCATCACTTCTTTCCCTAGAACTTTTCACAAATACTTTCTGCATTGCCATTCTGGCCAGCACCATCTCCTGTGCTGACCTCTAGGAATGAGGATGAAATGGAGATTTTAAAAAATTGGCTTTGGAGCTACTTGTTTTGGTGACAAAGTGACATTTCTGCAGAGTGACTCGAGGAAGTCAGGTGGAGTTGCCAAGCAGCCTACATGGCGAGTCACAACCCTGAGACTTGGAGCAGAAATCTGGTCATGAATTTGGTTTGGGATTTATTTCAGGGCAGCTTGGAGCACAGCTACTCAGCAGCTGGCTGTCCAGCCAAAACACACCAGCAGAGAAAAATTGTCATGGTAACAGTGTTACAGCCCATATTGCAGTGGCACTCTGCTCTGCTAAGGGAATTCCTCAGTGGTACCAGAGTAAAAATGATGACTAATAATAACCAGTAATTGTAGCTATTGCTGCTACTAATAATAGCAGCAATTATATTTGTACTATAACAACAGTGAGATATATATGGCTAGTATTTGGTGGTTCCAAATTGCTGTTTAAACATGCCTGGGTGACTTCTTGTAAGCTCTCTGCTGAGGTATTGCAGCTCCTCCAGCAGTACAGGTGAGTCCATGAGCAAAGGTGTTCTGCATCTTCCCCTCTGCAGCTAAGGGAAATGATTTTACCTTAGCCTTAATTGTTACAAAGCTTAAATAATATGTATTAATAACTATATATAGTTATTTAGATGAATTGCTGTGGTGATGGTAGGTGAGAGAGAAACTTTCTAAACTTTGTAAAAATCTTAACAAGACTTGCCAGCACAATTCTGCTCCCTCCTCTCCTTCATCTTCCCAACTCCCTTTTCTCTCCCCTTCCAGTGGGAGAAGGAGCAGGAGAGTTTTAGAAGGAAAGGAAAAGAGGAGATCTGACTGACCTAAACTGCAGTACATTTGCCAGGGATGAAACTGCTTGCCTCTTCAAATATGGACAGTGAAAACTGTCACTACCACCAAAAATAATGTTCTTATTAAGTCATTTTGGCAGCAGTTCAGTGGGGACTTCCAGGCAAACAAACAGGGTAGCTCTGAGGTCTCCCTGGCTCTCATTCCTTCTGATACATCCCAGTCCCCAGCCAGTGGGTTTTTTTTCATGGAGCTACAGCCCAGCACTCCACAAAAAAGGCTCCTGAGCCAGGTTTTCCATCTGAGTGCAGGGCAGAGTCAGCACCAACGAGCCCCCACTGTCCTTGGGCTGCCTCACTTGATAGGATCTTCAGGGCTATTCTGACCTCTCCAAAGCTGGCTCTGGTTTGACATGGTGCTCTAGTCCTGAGATAGCATCTTGACCAGCTCCCCTCCTCCTGCAGCCACTCTTCTGTGTGGGACAGGACATGACCTGCCCCACCTTCTTAAAATCAATACACAAGTAGATACGTACCTTTCATCCAAGTTGCTGTGCTGGTGTTGGTCAATGAAGGCAAAAGAAAATTACTTACCTGCAGTAATTTGTAATTAAAGTATGTTGAAACACCCCTGAAACCTAGCCACTGCCTGGCCATTTTGGAAGACAAGCCAGTCAGCAGCTTGTTGTGTTTGCTGTTTTGTCCTGTTTGTGGTTTGATTGTAGCTGAAGCCTTAGATTGATTTTTTGGTCAGAAAACTAATGAAAATTACAACAATAATATGTACCTACAGTGTTGTAGGCAATAGGAATGGCATTTTACAGTAAGGACTCTCATGTCATCATCTGTCTTCCAGTTGAATATGCACTCATAAAGACTCCAGTGCCTTATTTTTCTGAGTTCCTGCATTTGAACTTCAGATGACAAGTAATCTCCTCATATGCTGGTCCAACAATGCTCAGAAATATGGATTTACAAATGAAAGAGGGAGGAGAGATGAACACAGGTAAATTTTGAAATTATTTTTAAATGACAGAATCCTCCCTCACCCTAATATTTCTACTCAAATTTAGGTTATTACCCCTGAAATAAAAGTATATTCTGCAAACTCCAGGTAATTTTACAATGCCTCATGAGAGCATTATGAAATTTCATTAAAGTAACCAAAAATGTTTGCTTTGTGGTACCAGAGCAGTGCTAAATGGCCAGGGATGTTCTGAAACCAGCCCCTCTGTTTTTTTCTCGTTCTTTCCATGCTGGAATAAATCCCATGCAGCTTGTCCCACATGGGTCAAGAGGAGCTCTGCTGGTCTCCTTTTGTGGTGGAGGGTGTGCTTCAGTGGTTATTCTAAGACTTAAGACTTTGGGGTTCACAGGGCTTTTTCTGGCCATGTCTCTGACTGCGTGGAATATTTTGTGACTGTATATAGCATGTGGCAAATAGCACAGCAGTGACTGCACAGCACTGTCTGAATTCCCTGCACAGGGAGTTTTCCCTTTGTTATGGATCGTTCCCTTCCCACTGTTCTGACTCCAACAGTTTGTGTGTGCATCCTCCATTCCCCTTAATATCAATAATAATGTACAGGAAGTTGCATAGCAAAATAGTGTTTCTGAATGGGTTTCTGAATGCTCAGAGCATAAAAACAATCTCTTTGCCAGGGATTAGACTTTATGGAGGCTCAACTTTTATCCCATTTTTCAGGAAGTTAGATGGAAAAGAGTGAGAGGATAGCTCGATGTCTTTCATGCAATAATTTAAACATTATTCCAGTTGAGTAGCAGCAAAGTGAAAATGTTGGAGCTGTGGGACATACTCTGCTTGCATGTGACAGCTAACAGGTTTTAGATGACCACATTATGACACTCAGTGTTTGCAGGACACACATATTCAGGAAGGGGACTTACTTCCAAGTGGTTTCCATTCTTCCGATGGATGGAATCATGAATTAGTTCTGGAAAACTATTAAGAATATCAAAGATGGTATTCTTCTTCATTCTGTTGTTGTCTGCCTGGTTTAAGACTGATTTTTTTGTCAAAAAAATATTTAAAATTGTCATTTCAGGCTTGAATTGGGCTCATTCCACATCTTAAAAAGAGAAAGCAGTCCTAATCAAGGTCAGTATCTAAACTAATCTCCTGGGGATCTCTTCCTGTGGAGCACATGAGCAGTATGAAAACTCTACATGCTCTTGGTCCAAATATGAAATATTTTAAAATGGAATTAAAGTCATAAACTGATTGTTCATTGCTGAGAGCTAAGGAAGCTCTGTGGCTCCACTGAGGAAATTGACCTGGAGTCCAGTCTTGTTCCTTCTTTCAACTGCAGGAAAAAAAGTAGAGCCTGTGAGAAAGGTACTCTTAGAGCAGTACCATGAACCATCTGAAAGAAGATAAACAGTCTCTCTCTTTTTCATTTTCTCACTTAATTTTTAACCTGCATATGTCCTTTCCTGTAATGCTGATGTTACTGTAGCTCTTGTAGCTCTGTTAGTGAAGTGAGGAAGATGGGGGGGGGGGGAAACAGAGGTGTTATTAAAATAGTTGATTAGAATGAAGTTGCTCTGGGTCTTGAATGGCAAGAGGAGTTGAATGATGTACTCAAAAATCAAGCAATGCATTGCTGCCATCCCTGCAGTTTTCTTGGTGTCAAGAGGATTTTTCTGGACAAGGACCATTCATCCAAAACTTATTTACTTGTATCTTGTGTGAGTCAAAACTGGAGTGAGAACTGTCTCCCATTGTTATCTATAAGACCTGTTACTAAACAGCATAAAGAGAGTGAATAACAAATATGACAAAACCTAAGAAATTTTCTAGACATGTCTGATGACAAATGTCTGGCATGTCTGTTGATAGCTATCCTGTTTTACACATTTCTGCAAAACACTTTCTAGCTAGGTTTCTGGCTTCCTAGCTTTTCTTTCCAAATGCCTTGAAGGGGAAGAAATTACATTTTACCAAATATATTCCTGCTGTCACTTCCTTCAAGCAACACAGGATTTGATGAGTAACCTCCATGCTGGTTGGACTTCAAGCTTTAGAGCTGGTATCTGTGTACACTTGTGGCTTGCAGTTTACTTTTCAAAAGCTCATACAGCAAACCATAGGGTTGTTTCTGGCTGACTTCATGAGGAGCAATGTAGTGCTGAGCTGGTTACTTGTCTGAGCAAGCTCTCAGTTGAACTCTCTGTTTGTAACAGTTTTCAGGGCCTTTTGCAAGATAATTTTTTGCTATTGCCAGTCCCTCTGGTAAAGATAGGAAATAAGGAGAGATTCTTTCAAGAGGTTTCAAGATGTCTGTTACAGCCCCCACGCCCCACCCAATCCAGAAGATCCAGAGCTGCCCAAAATCCAAGGAGCCCAGCTGTGTCTCCTGGTGCAAGTGAGTTTCTGGAGGACCTATGAAGCTGCCCTGCCCTTGGGAGTCAAAGTCAACACTGTAAGTTCTCTCCACACTGTGCCACGTTGGGAAAGTACAGAAAGTTGGGAAGCTTTGAGAACCTCTACCACAGTAGTTCATCACGTGGATCATCACACAGGTCTTCCACAACCTCTTTGGTCTCAGTTCCCCCTCTGCCACCCCAGACATCCAGAAAGGCATCTCATCTGATGGCAACAATGCTGCCCCTCACTGCTACAGGGAGCAATGAGCTGGGAGAGAAGGTACAAAGACACAGCCCATGGAGTTCTAAGGCCACTTCCTCCTCAGAGGACTCAGCACTGCAAAAAAACCAAGAGTAAATAAGGAAAAGAGACATCTGTTTGTTTTCACGGTTGTGACACTAAAGGTCAACTGGAAAAGCTCGTCTCCTGCATGCTCAGAGAGGTTATGAATTGTATGGCTATGTCCTATATGTTCTGACAGGTTTTAAGTGGTGCTTTGTTGAGAAGTTTTAAAATCAGCAATACACGTCATTTGCTTACAGCAGCCACTTTTCTTCACCTTAGCCACCGGTCAAAAATGATTCATACAAGAGAGGCCACATGTTTAATAGGCTCATGTAAACCAGTTATGCTACACTCAAAGTCAGCTAAAACATCCTCACATAAAAAGTTAACTTAAGCTACTATTTCCCACAATAATAATAATAAAAATGAGCTTAACAAACATTTACCCTGATTCTCAAAACTCATTTTCTGTTATGTTTCCTTTTACCAGCTTTCTTTGGCTGAGTGTCAAGTAATGTATCAGCAAAAGTATGTGTACTGTAATCTGGCAAAATGAAAAAAAAAATATTTTTAGTTTTAAAGTGTTTAAAATTTCAATAGTTTAAAAAAATGACCAGGCAGAACAAAACAGCATCTTCAGAAGTGTCAGCAATGAGTATAAAAGTATAAGCATGTGAGTTTTAGTGTAACAGTGAGACTGACTGAGAACTAAGTTTTCTAAGAAAGACCCAAATTAATAATCAGAGCCTACTGAACAGATTTCTCCATCTAGGTACTTATCAGACTTCTCTTCCAAACTTTGGTTCAGAATTCATGAGGATGAAGGCTGTGGGGCTATGACAAGACACTGGGACAGGACTGCCTGCTAAAATGGTTCGGGCTTGAGTGATGACTTCCCAGGACATGTCCACTGTTCCACCCTACTGAGTCCTGCTCTTCAGTAACAAACTCCAGTGATATTCCTGAAGAGTCCAAATATCTTTCATATTCTCCACTCACCCTGCCACCTCACAGAAAAGCATCTCAAGCTTCAGGAACTGACACTAACCCCAACATCAGAGAGAAATGCTACTTAAGGCTGCTAAGAATTTCTCCCTTAGCTGGTTCTCATGATGTTACTCCCCAAAGCTCATTTTATGCCAACCATAGTTTGCACGTTCAAGCAAGCAGTGGCACCACCAAGGTGACTGCAGAAGAGCCACCAGGTAGGACCCATCCTTCAGCCCTGCAGCTGAGGTCTGTTTAGTCATCCTTTACCATGAATGGAACTTCCACAAAGGGCATTTGTTTCTGTAAGCCTGTCACCTTGTCCTGAGGACAGAGAAAAGTGTAAAACAGCTAACGAAAATTGACACAAAAAGTGAGCAGGTATTGGACAACAGGCAGCAAGAAGAGCTGACAGCAGGGGGAAAGCCAGTAGAGAAAAGAAAATAGCTGGAAAACTACAGGGTCACCAGTGACAGTAGGGTTGGGAATTTTTGCTGTGGGGAGTGTCTGGTGAGAGAAGAGCATGGAGCACAGCTGCAGCCTGCAGAAACAGAGGATATGATGGATTGTCTGGACATGTTTCTTCACCTGAGAGCTGTTCATACATCAGTTGGCAGCAAGGAGCAGCAGGACAAGGAAATGGCTTGCCAGGACTCTATCAGGTTGCTTGGCTGACAGCCTCAGGTGTCCCAGAGGGTGGCTATCACCACACCACCACCTCACACCTTTGAGCTGATGCTGCAGGAACAGCCACCTTCAGCTCAGAAGCAATAAAGCAACCAAACAGAGCACAGAATCTGAGGAAAAGGCTGCTGAGACACAGAATGGTGTTCACAGGAAATCAGATGCCTCTGGCTTGATCTTGCAGTCTGAGCTTCTTGATGCCCACCCCTGCATGGTCTCAAGCTGGAAGTATGAACTGCAACATCTTAAGCTGCTGAAGACTTACAGGAGCCACGTAGATGGGTGCAGTCATGTCCTCTCTGATCTCTGCTTTGGACAGAGATTCACACAGGGATGTTCAACTGCCTGAGCTCAGCAGCAGCAGAAGGAGCAGCTGTTGAAAAAGTCCATACCCATCACAAGCAAAGTGACACCCAGTCCTCTTGCCAAACCAATTCAAAGACACTGGAGAGAGGTTATTGGTGCCTTTGTTGTTTGCCCAGCATTGTAGCTGCCTGCTGCTATACTCCACTGCCCTTTTCTAATATATCCCACTACAACATCACTCAAGAGAATAAGGTTTTGATCATGGCCAGACTCTCACAACAGCAAACAGCCCAGCACACAGAGATCAAATAGACCAGCTGCAAACAGAGAGAAGGGAAGAAAAAAAAAAAAAAAATAGAAAGAGAGTGCATCTGACTGGCTGGCTGGTGTGTGGGTATGTGTGTTATGCAGGCAGCAGAGGTCTGGATGCTGAAGGTCTCCCAGCGACCCCGACCAATTTGGGGCTTGGGCCCCCGGCCCCATGCTGCATTCCAGCCTGCCTCCTCTCCTGGGACCACTGCCCCTGCTCACACAGAGAAGCAGCCAGACGTGAACGTGAGAAAGCTTTCTCAGGCAAGTCCCTTCTGTGGATTGCTGGGTAGTTGTCTTCCAATATAATCATAATTAAAAGGGGCGTGGGCAAAGAGGGAGCGAGGGTATGGGCTTGCTTTTTGACCAGGTCTTCCTAGCATGCAAACATGGTGAAAGGGATTTTTTCCCAACAATGTGCTTCTCTGTGCCCCTTCCAGTCCACTCCCCATCCTTCTAGATCAAAGGGTCTCAGTACAATATTTGCCCTCAACAGAAAATCTCATGAGCAATACCTGTCAGGGTCATTTACATCTATTTACTGAGGTTAACAAATATGTAAATTGGTTTTTCAGTTATGACCCCTTTAGAGATATATACAGGGAATCAAATTTGGATGTCTGCTGTGCCAGTGCAATTTCAGTATAAAGCCTATAAAAGTCGTAAAGATGTTCCAGATTCCTCCTTTTTTTCCCTTTTTCTTTCAGAATTCATGATATGGGGCTTGAACCTGGGTGTGGACCTGAATTCTGTGAATCCTTTCTTCTTTTTTATACTTTAAGCCTAGAGGAATTTGGAAAGCAGAGCTGTCTGAACTGTGACATCGCCACATTCTTCTCAGGGATCAGAACCAGTGCAAAGATGAAGACATTCTACCTGTTTGAAGTATTATCATGAAAAAATTTTGAGACATTAGGCACAGGGGACGCACAGCACTGGGGCATGGCATGATGTGGAAGATTCAGAAGAATTAACTATGGGGTGATCTGGAGAATCCAGCTCCTCTTTATCACATGAAATGATGTTGGAGAGCCTTGCTGGCACAGGTTCATGGCTTCCATGGGGAATCTCCTGCTTTAATGGTTTCCAATATTTTTCAACTGGAACTGTCTCTCTTGCAGCATGAAGACCCTGAAGGTCAGCAGCTTCCACATGTCCTTTCCACTTGGTGCAAACTGCAAATGCTGCTGTCCTGCTTTGCTTTCACCCCTATGGGTTTCTCACAGGTACAAACAACTTGGCAATGGGAGGATTGTGAGGCATCAGGACTGGTGTTTTGTAAGCAGACTGCACAAAAGCTCTCACACACGTGAATACATAAAATTTGAAAGCACAGCCAAACCTCATCATTTCATTCTTAGCTGGAAACTTGTTGCTTTTCCTCCCACTTCATGTGGGAAAAGTGAGGTTCAATTCTGTGACAAGTTTAAGAATGAACTTGTAGAAACATCCCTTGTCCACCAGTGATATTGTGACAGCATAATTTGGTGCTCTAGCTGCTCTGTCCAATCATCTAGGACCTGATCTTGCAAACATATTAACTCAGATCCTAATAGGTCATTTTAGGACCCATTTCCATATATCCCAAAGGGGTGAAGATACCAAAGCCTGCTTGACCTCCAGTGCATATCCCTAATTCCAAGTTTTAATGTACTCTAACATTCACAGGACTATGGCCTCAGAGTTCTTCCTTTTTTGGGTCATGGACCATTGCTGTTCATGGCAGTAAGGCCAAGCAGACCTGGCCCTGACCCATGGGCTGTGGACATCAGACTGCACTTCTGCTGCAGAAGGGAAACTGCTGGGTAGGTGTGTTGTCAGTTGCTCCATTCCTTGCCCTTATCCTTCAGAGGGTAAATAAACTTAATCCTAAATTCATCCACTGCTCTTTGCTAACAGCAAATAATTCAGGCTGTGAAGGGAAGTGAGATCAAGCAGTTCTAAAGACCCTGGGGAAGGATGAGGTGTCCAGCACAGCCCCTGCAGAGCAGGGTGGGTTCCAAATCCATGAGGAGCTGATCTTTGCCTGATGTACAATCCTTTCATCCAAAACTGATCCACCAGGTTGTTGGGTGTACTAGGGGTCTGACTGGACCTGATGTGAATGGAAATGTGGTGAATGTCTGTGAGTTTCACCTCAGTGGATTTATCAACCTGTAGATTTAGAGAAAAATCTAAATTCTGCTGCCTTTAAACACATACACAGAAATTAACTTGTTTGTCACTGTGACAAAACTACACCTGGGAGTCTTTTACTTCTGTAGCACCAGATTGCAATCAGTCACAGAGTAGCAGCAGTCCCTTTTCCACCCTGAGAGGTGTGGTAGGAGAAAGACACACACTCACACACTCGTACAGACACAGCCGGTGTGTACATGCACCTCACAAGAAGAACTAAAAGCACATCATCTAAGTTTGCTTAGGTTTAGCGAAGGTCAGAGATTTTCACACCTAGGTGAGCTGTCATCTGCCCTGGGGCAATTCTCTTTTCTCTCGCATCCTTTGCTGGAACAGCAGGAGAGCTCTACTGGCGTGAAAGGCTGAAGTATCCTCAGGCTATAAAGGGCTTGAGTCACAAACCACTTCCCTCACAAACACACACACTTTTGTATTAATTCAGGACCTTCCAAAACTGTCCTAATGTCTCCTCACCTGTTGGTTGTGAAAACTTGTTGTGGGTCGAGGCTTAAGCTAAGGGAGGTGACAAAACATATGGGATTTGGTCTAAACAAAGTCATTCCAGATTGGTGGGGTCAAAACTTTTAAAACTTTTAAATTCTGACACTCATTTTCATAAACTGAAACGAAATGAAGTAATTACCTAAGACTAACTAAGACACAACAACAACATCTAAGTGCATGCAGAGCAAAGACAATAAAATAATCATACAAGCAAAAAGCAAAGCAATACCTGCATGAATGGGCAGCTGGAAAACTCAGGAATAAACTCCTGTCACTGCAGCCCCTATCAAGAGGCAACTCCACGTGTCCTGTACTACAGAGCAATGTGTGCTTTCTGATTTCCTAAAGGGGTATTTAGAATCAAAGACTTTATTACCGCTTTTGAGCACATGCTGCCTCTTTAAATGTTTTCCTCTTTATTAAAGCCCAGGCTCTTTGTCAATTTTTTATTTTTTTTTACGTTCTTTCATTTTTCATTTCTTAAACCTCCCATGCAACAAGTATTTTGGCTTTTAATGAAGGGAATTTTTCTGCATCCAGCAAACAGTAAACCGTGTCGCTTGGATACAGCAAAAGCCTAAATTCCACGGATTTCCACAAAGTCATACATTGTGTCGGGAGGAAAGTGTGCTGGGCGTTCTTTGATTTTTGTGTCCTGCATTAGCATTTGTAAGTGCTTACGAAAGAGAGAGAAAGAGAAGAGAAGAGAAAAAGAAAGGGAAGAGAAAGAGAGAGAAAGAAAGAGAGAAAGAAAAGAAAGAAATAGAGAAAGAGAGAAAGAAGAAAAGGAATAAAGGAAAAGAGAAGGCAGCTGCTGTGATGAACGTAAAATATGACCTTTTCTTTTTAAAAGTTTGTGCTGTCCCTCTTGTTTAGCCCCAGTGCTGCTCACCCTTTCCCTTCAAGACGCTTCGGAGTTGTTAAGCATCTAGGGGTGATAATTTGACTTTCAGCTAAACCGAAGGGCTGCAGCAGACAGCAGTAGGTGGTGATGTAATAGGTACCAACGCACATGGATATATAAATATCGTGGCTAGAGCTAAAGCGCTATGGCTGAGCAGCTATAGAAGAAGATCAGCACTTCAGACAAGACTCCTGGAGTTGAGATCAAGTTCAGAAGCTCTTGCTCCCGGGATTTCCTCTCCATGCAGCCAGCGCAGGGAGACTGCAGATCCTCGGGGGACTGAGCACGGGGCTCGCTCCCTCTCCCCCTCCCCTCTTCTCTCTTTTTTTATTTTTTTTTTTTTCCTTGTTTTGGGGTTTGGTTCGTTTGGGGTTTTTTTGGTTGTTGTTGGTTTTCTCTTGCCCCCCTCACCCCCCTTTTTGACCTCAGTATAAAGTGGGAGCTGGGGGGCGAGAGTATTTTCGGAGCGTCCGCCCGCTCCGTCGCTCGCCTCCCGGCCGAGCGCCGCGACACCGCCCGCGACGGCGACTACCTCCTGGGTATCAAACGCCTGCGGCGCCTCTATTGCAACGTGGGCATCGGTTTCCACATCCAGGTCCTGCCCGACGGCCGCATCGAAGGGATCCACAGCGAGAATCGATACAGTAAGCCGGCGACGACCACCGCGGAGCGGCTCACCTGTCGCAGGGAGCGTTATGCCCCAAGGGAAGGGTGGATGCATGGCAAATCGCTAAATCCCCTGAAAAGTCCACCCGCCCGCGCTACCGGGTGCTGCTGGCCTCGGCTCCCCCGAGGGAGGTGGGTGTCGGGGGGTAGCAGGGTGGCGGCGGAGCTCATCGGGCGCTCCAGCGGAGCTCATCGGGGCTGCTGAGCGCGTTGCCGCTGGCGGGCATCAGGTGTCGGGGTTGTCTCAACATCTGAAGGGTCCGGAGTCCCATGGGTTGTCTACTCTGAACAGGGGCCGGGGAGAGCCCACCTCTCCCCCAACTTGAAAAGCATCTGCTGGGGACTTAACCCCGTGGCCCCATGACTCTGATATGCAACTGAAACAATAAGATCCGGGAGGGGGGATATAAGCTGCACGATGACAAATGTTTCATTTGCCCCAAGATCACTCTAGCTTATTTTAATCTCGTCTACATAGGAGGATGCCTGGGGGTAAAGTAAAAATAGTTAGCTAAAAGAGGAGAGGTCCCAGCATGGGGCATGGGGCAGCACGTGGAGCGTGGGGCTGGGGTTCTGTGGCCACCCACAGCAGCTCTGGGATTTGGGGATCTACACCACGCTGAGGATGGGAGCCTTTGGGTGAGTGCAGAACTGACACTGCTCACTCCTTCAGGGTGCAGCCCTTTGTCCCCCTGATTCCTCTGTCTCTCCTGTAGGTTTGCTGGAAATCTCCCCCGTGGAAAGAGGAGTGGTGAGCATATTTGGTGTTAGAAGTGGACTCTTTGTGGCCATGAATAGCAAAGGCAAACTCTATGGATCTGTAAGTAGCCGCAAATCATGTGCTTGGGGAGGGGACCGTGGTCACTTAGGGGGAGAAATGTGCATGGTGTTAGAAGCTGCCCAAGCCCCCACCCATGCCCCTCTTGGGTCAGGAAACAAAGAGCAGTCCTTTCTTACTAGCCAACAGAAGGTGTGCTGCCCACGGATGCTGCTTACTGAGATTTTGAAGTGAAACCCACTCTTTTGCATTACACTTCCTTGGTTCCCCCATAAAACCTATATTGACCCAACCATGGCTACCCACACAGACTGACAGAGTAGCCACCTGTGTGGCAAGACCTCAAGCTAGTCTCTGTCTATATCTTTCTTGTATTTAAGTACAAACAGCCTTAAAAGGGTGTGGCAGTCACCCACTCTATCTCTTAGAGGGCACTTGAACTTGTGATCAGCCAGGCCAAATGACCCTTAATGATATGCTGAATAAGTTCCTGTCACATACCTATTAATCACTCTTTGTTAATGCTCTTCACCAGAGAGTCTGTTCCCATGACAGTTCAGTATCCTCAAGGTGTTGACTTCTAGTTGTAAGAAGACAGATTTATTAGGAGACAATACAGATTGTTTTTATGTTCAGTCTTTGAAAAAATACTCTTGGGGTGGACAATAACAATACAAGTCTTCACCCATCCTGCTACTTTCTAGATTACTTCTCTATCTTACTGTGATGAGCATCAGACCTGTTCCTGGGTCTCTTTCCTTACCCATGGCTCTTCTATTTCATGTTTCTCAAGTATACTTTGAAAAAAACTTGGGCCAAACGACAACAAAGTTAACTTTGTCATTTTCACATGAAGACATGAAGCATCCAGAATTATTTTCTGGGGCATCAGTCCTGTCATAGAAGATTTTGACTTCTGTAAAAGCCAGGCTGAATCAGTCACCCTTTGCATCATTTCTTCGGAAGTCTGCTGCTTTGGTGTCCTGGATGAGGTAATTCCAGTGCAGTGGTCAGCTTGGCAAGCTGAGACCTCTTTTACAAAGCCCTAGGCTTTAGCCCAGTAATAAGCAGGGAGTTCATTTGTTACCCTCCAGATAACACATTGCAACACCTGTCCCTCTGCACTTATTTGCAAGTGAAAAGCCCTTCATTGGAAGGGTGCTCTTGTCAGCTCTGTTTTCCTGATCCACTAACATGTTATCCAAACCTTTCCTTTGATTTTAAAACTAAAGAAGCAGAAAATACTGTCCACAATTATTGTCTTTAAAATGTCTCTTTCTCCTGAGCAACCTGAGAAAGTGCAAGCATTCAGATTCTCCTTGATTCTTTCTCAGGCAATTTGTTGGTGGCAGGACAACCACTGAGCAATCAGATAAGCAAGGCAGCAGAACTGGGCTTGGGCCATACCCCATTGCAGCTCTGTTAGAACATGCCCCTCTCTATCAGAAGAGCAGACATAGCTCTGGGTGTCCATCCCACCTTTAGGTGTCCATGCCTGCCCTGGACACAGCATCCTTAATGATCCTCTGTCTCCTAAGGCCTGTTTGAAGCTTCCTTTGGGTGGCCACTTCAAAAGATTACTAAGGGGGGGGGAGGGAGGGAGTGTCAGCTGCATGTTTCCCAGCAGCACCCCTTCTACACCTGGTAGCAAGAATATTTCCACACCTGATGTTTAAAATTCCTTCCCTCTCATCCTTTCCTTTTCATTTCAGACCCATTTCAATGACGAGTGCAAATTCAAAGAGATTCTCCTGCCAAACAACTACAATGCTTATGAATCCAGGATTTATCCCGGGATGTACATAGCCCTGAGCAAAAATGGAAGAACAAAGAAAGGCAATAAAGTATCTCCCACAATGACAGTGACACACTTTCTTCCTAGAATCTGAGATATCTCCCTTCAGACCTACCTCAGCACAGGGGAAGATGCAGAACATGGGGAAAAGAAACAAGGTGCACTTTTACTGGAGAATTTTATGCAAGAGTAGGTGTAAGATATTTAAGTTAATTATTTAAATCTGTATATATTGCTGCAAAAATTTATTTATAGTTGTTTTTTTTTTTAATTATTATTATTTCTGAAAACAAAACAAACCTCTAACACAAGGTATTTCATTTCATGGTGCAACAGTAGAAGACTTCTGCTTGGTGGTTTATTTAAGTTTGTAAGTTTTCACAGGTGTGCTGCTAGTCCACGTCCTAAACCAGGTGAAATTCAACTCCTGTACTACAATGTTTTGCACTGTTTGTGTGTTGTACCGTGTCTGTACACGCTGTACGCGTGTGTGTTTGTGTTTGTTTGTTTGTTTTTTATGGTGGTTTTATTCTCTTCTGCATGTTTCCCAACACCCCCACCCCAGTGACTCCCAAAGAAGCTCCTTGGCCTCTGAGAAGGAGCAGTGGTGGAGGTGCCTGGGTGGGATGCCAGCCCGGAGCCACACACAATGCCTGACCTCCTTTGTGCAGCGTTGCTATTTAATTGGAACAGTATCAGTTTACCTCTGTACAGAAAGCACAGTTCTGAAGAGCTACCCCACAAATCTGTTTTTAGATCTGCCAGGCCTGAACTTTGAACTTTCCTGCAGTCAGTCTTCTTAGAGCTGCCAGGCAGCAGAGAGGTTTAAACACCTATATAAACTCAGCAGGATTGGTTTGGCTTTTTCCTATTTAGATAAACAGGAGCGTACCATCTTCTAATGGAACCTTTATTTGATACAATTGCCTGGCATTAGGCTAAAAGAAAATTAAATGTCTGTCTACCCCCCTCTACAAAGACACTGTGAAACATGCTGCCATGAACCAATTATTCTTTATTCAAATCGAATTCCCTTTCACATTTGGAGACTACATTAATTTTTCAAAGTTTGTGAAACCCTAGAATACTCCTAAGTTTTTAGAAGGCAAAAGAATTTGCTGGTTCGTAGAAAACACAAGCTCCACAGAGAGAATTTAGATTGATTACAAGGAACTAAGGTTGTTTTGTGCTATTTATTATTTTTGGTGCAGTATTTGGAAGGAGAAATATGCTGCTTTTTTCTGTCTCATTCCCTGACAAAGTTGATTAATTTCTACCTCACTAATTCTCAAAGCCAGTCTCCTAACAAAATCTGCATGGAAGGAAGGTGCACACTTTTCTGCTTGGTCTTACAGTTCTGGAGGAGGGCCTGGGGGGACAATTGCAATCCCAAATCTCTCTTTTTTTTTTTCCATATGTAGACAAAAGTATTCAGGATAGAGTTGGTTGCATCCTATTTGAGCCTTGTCACGTTTGAGCTATCTTTACCCTGTGGTTTACTTTTAGTAAGGGTAATCATGGTGAAAATATTTGCAGACAGCTGTCAGGCTGCAGTACTATATCGTCATCAAGTAACCCTATATTTTTCTCTATATATTTTGCAAGTGTAACTCATGTCTCTAACGTGATGAAGGAAAAGACAGGTTTGATAATGGAGAGATCACTAAAGGGATCCTTTTGTCCTTTTCTCTTGCTTTCTTTTCTTTAAGAGATATGTCATCTCTTAAAGATGTCATCAGTATGTTAAGTGAGAACCAGGACTAACCACGTTTGATAGCTCTAGGGGATGTTTACAGATCATTCAATCTAAACTAGTTATTTCTGACTACCTGAAACTCTGAGTTCTGCTTTTTTTTTCTCTTTACATTCCTATACAAAATCATTTATTCCTTCTTAACGGTGTAGACTTACCTTTATCCTCTACATAGACATGACCTTGAAGACAAAATCTGCTCCTCAAAGCTCAGTAAGATCGGAGCAGACCAGGACCAGATCTTAAGCCAGCTGCTGTCAAAGCAAAAACAACAATTAAGAAAAAGGGAGCCAAATCAAGAGGGTGCACCTAGGAAACATCACGCTTAAGGATTTTGAATATTTTTTTCCTGTAATTTGTGGGATTTCTGTACTTTCTGTGTTTTCCACGTGTGTAATTGTTGTGTAATTATCACCACTACCTCTGTCAACCGAAGATTTCGCTCCAGATTTCAGAATGCAAGATCAGATCACAGAGATTTTTCTCTGGAAGTGGTTCTTCTTTCTCACTTTTTCACTTCCTTAAATCCACAACCGACCGCCTCACACGAGAGAAGTCTAGAGGTAGCAGTTGTAACTTTGGAATATTGCAATCCAACCTTGATGACAATGTTACATGGTACGAGCTTTCACCATTTACCAGAATCTGTCTGTAGTTTTATACAGGTGCTGTTCAAGACTGTGGTGTATGTGCTGTGCACATTTAAATGCATAATAAATGATAAACGTTTACAACTCATAGCACCCTGGTGTTGGTTTTAACTCTTTAGAAGGGAATGAGGCCTGAAACAAAAGGCCAGAAATAAAAATGCTATTTCACTTGCCCAAAGACTGGGGACTCTTTGCACCTCTGCCAGCTACTTGATGAGTGACAGCCTGGATTTCTTACTCAGCTAAAGTTCCCCCTGCCAAAGTTGGAAATTGTCCAGCAAAGCCCAGCTTCGTGAGCTTGGTAACAGATCCCCAGGCTTGCATCTGCCACACGCCAGTATTCTTGCTTGTGTTATTCCTGTGGTTATTAACAACAGCAGCTTTTTGTGCAGCACCTAATGTTAATGAGCAGAGACACAAACCAGCATCAGAGTTGATGTTGCTGGATGTTAGCATTACAAACAAAACCTGAGTGCCTTTTTCTTGGCTTTAAGGAGTGCTGCTCACTCCTTTTCTGTGTGTTGGGACCACAGTGATGCAGGAATTGCAGGATCACCTACCTGTTTGATTTGGGATACTGTCTCTTTTCCCAGTTAACAATTATGCTCCTAGAACAGTATAGAAATCTGAAGTGCTTCATAGCATACCTTCATGTACTCTATGACAAACCTATCTACTTCCCATTTTACTCCTTCCCAAGGATCAGGGAAAGATATGCAAAGGGAACAACAGTGTTCAGGTTTAACCTTACATGATGCATAAAGGGAGTCCAGCTAAAGGCTGTACAAAACAGAAAGCCAGACCCCAAGATACAGACTTCTTCACTTCATTTGCCATTGAGCAATGCTCTTTTTCCTGTTCCTAGAAAGGGGAAAGCAACAAATGAGCTGGGAATGTCCAGGGTCCTCACTCTGAGCAAGAACAATTTCTCTCTATAGCTGTATGGGGTCTATAAATACACAGCACAGGTGTGGGGGGGTTAGCTGGACAAGTATAGCTGCAGCTATACATGGTTAATGCTCCTATGAATAGAGCCAGAATAAATAGGCAAGCAGACATACATAATTTTTCATAATTAACTTTTTTTGCTTATAATGCTTATAAACATAGAACAAACAGGAAGTTATTAATACCAGGTCTTCCAGATTTATAACAAAAAATTACCGCCAGAGAGAAAAATTTGTTTCAGCATTGGGAAGACATCCAATTATTATTTAAAGATTAGAGATAATTCCTAGGATTTTGTTCACAGGAATCAGAGATTTCAGCATTGCAGCTTTGTAGTCTTACAGCATCCAAAGCAGTGGCACTGCCAAAGTGGTCCCATCTACCCAGAAACACACGGGCCAGCTTAAGACGTCATAGAATGCTCTAGAGAAATGTTGCTCCTCCTAGGGCACCACCCATTTTTGCTTTGGAGATAGTCAAAGACATGTGCTAAAGGTGAAAAAGAATGCTTGACCCCCCAGAAAAAGTCCCTGATACGTCACATCTTGCATAATTTCTGAGGTCACTGAGAGCATCACCAGGCTTCAGGCATGCCCAGTGCTCCTGGCATCCTCTACCAAATATTTCTCTGCACCAAAAGCTTTTCTGGGGCTGGATTAACCCCTTAACTAAACTAGGCAGGGTTCTCCCCATCCAGTGATGGTTCTGAGGATGAAGAGAAGCAGAGCAGGGCCAGGCTGGCCCCGTGCTGTGCCCCTGCTTGCCTGGGGAAGGGCAGAGATGAGGCTCCAAGCCCCATTGCTCCTTTGCTGCCTTGCTTCTTTTAAATGCTCCATGCTTAACATTTTCTGACTCATCTGTGACATCTACCAAGTTGTCTGTACCTAATCTGTGCTAATAAAAATCAGCATGACAAAACACTGCCTTGGATATAAATAGCCACAGGTTTCAAGGCAGTCACTGAGTTTTTAGTGCCAGATTCGGCTCTTCACGCTTTACCACTTGGTTTCCACTGCAGTATATTAACTGAGCATGCAAGCGGCCAATTAAAGAGAGTCTGTTAAGGGCTGAGGAATCTTTTGATAAAGGCTAGCAAGCACTTCAGCAAGGAAGTTAAAAGGAATTCCCTTAAACACTGCTCATCCCTGTATACAGCCCTAACTATTGGTGCTTGCCATGCACAGGTGAGAATAGATTGTTAATGCACAAAACCCAGTGTAAGGGTAAAATAAAAAATTTAAAAAAATAAAAAAACATCCTACTCCAGTTCTTCTTTGACCTAATAATCCAAACATTGATGGGGTAGTGCAAAGTTGTAATTCCTAGCTGCTTCTAGGCAATGCAGAGTGTAAAAGCAAGAGCACAGCTTCAGTATCTGTGCACCAGCCACGACTTGTGGACTTCAGACATGAAATATTACTCTGAGCTGTTTGTTTTTCAAATTGACCACTTGAAAAAATAGCTTAATGTTTTGTCAAGAAATGCCTATAGGCAGCCACTTAAGGCAGACTAATTACTTAATATAAAACAAAGAATTGCTTCTCTCATAATTTTAATCATGCATTAAAAAGATGGTTCGTGCTGTCTGTAGAACAGATTGATAGAATTTTTAAGAGTATTCATTGTTACTTTAAAAATAATACATTTCAGACAAATGTTCCTGAAAGCCAAGGATGACTGTTTTTTTCTTTTTTGCCAGGAGGTCCAAAGATGCTGCAATCCCTTTTGAGAATGATAACAGAAGATAACATTTTCTCCATGCTTAAGGTAAACTGAATTCTGAGAACCATTTCTTAGTGGATTCTTCTGCTGCTGGCAGACCTCTAATCCCAGTGGTCCTGTGCTGGCAGTGAAGCAAGTAAGGAAAATGAAGGAGAGAGTTGCTAGTGGGTTCCCTCTGTGCTTTGTTACAGAAACAACAGTTACACAGTGAATGGAAGCTTTCTCAGGAGAAGATTGTTCAGTGCCACACTGGAGAATCAGATGTTGGTGTTACCTCTGCCACCAGGTCACCTGTGATGCCAGCAATGTTGTGCAACAAGTGGTGATGCCTGGCCTTTCTGAATGCTCTACATGACACAAGGAAGATGGAGAACACCTTAAGCTTAGCTCAGCTGCAGCTGTGTGGTGGGTATAATGATGCCCTGGGAAATGCCAAGCACTGGGAAACATCAGGGACGTTTCAACCTGGGCATTTCTGCATTTTTTTGACACTGAGATCTCTGCTTCAGCTCCTCATTTCCAACCTGTCATTAAACTGTGTTCAAAATACATCCATTAATATATTAAAATCTGTGAGACCCACAGATACTGAGTTGCTAAGAGCATGGGGGGCAATGAGCTGGGCAGCTTGTGACTGATCAAAATAAAACTAGGAATGGATGCTTGATTGGTGAACACCATCTATACTGGGCACCCAGTGAGGCAGGACTCCTGGAAAAAGTGGTGTGTGAACAGATTTTAGTTACAAGGGCAGGTTTGATTATGTTTTTCTTAAATTCTTTGTGCAGGATCGACCTTGGGTACCTTCTAGTGTCATTCATTGTGTGTACATGCAATTAAATTTTATGACAAATCATACTATTTTATTGTGGGTAGATACAGAAATCCTCATCCACTATGACTCCCCAGGCTGTGTTGACCTTCACTATTGTTCATTCACACTCCTTCATATAGGTTAAAGAAAGTGATTTAGTGATGTTTGTACCAATTAACATATTCCAGATTCAAATTGGTTGCTAATCAGGTTACCTCTGAAGTACAAATCAGATCTTTATCAGCTTAAAGGTATTCGGCAAGTGTCAAAGCCACTTGGTAAAACTCTGTGGGTTTCTGGGGAGTTAGTATTTACATCCTTTTTCATTATCTCCACAGCTACAACTGTTTGCTTCCATTGCCTTCAAGAAAAGTGTTTGTAATGCTAGCTGGGGCCAATAGAGCTGCTTAATGTCACTGAAGTTAAGGGTGCTTGTGAGAAGAAAAGGAGTACCACCTACTGGATGGGCATCAAGTAGAGACTGAGAGACCCCAGCCTTGTGGGGACCTTGTTCAAGAAGTTTAGATGAGAGCTTACCCACAAGCAACATTTTTTTTGAGCTTTGGTTGGATGAATCTCTTTTATAACCTCTTTCACTTGCCCAAATGGTAACTGGATCCCTGCTCTGATCCCCTTGCTGGCTGGGGATTGTCCCAGGCTGGCTCACAGCAGCTCCTGCCTACATATCACAGTGGGACAAAAGGCCTCCACAGGGCTCCTTCATCACCAAGCCAAGGCTACTCCAGTGCTTCCCCATGCCTGCCACCAGCACTGGAGCCCAGCACCATCACAGCTTCCCACCTGGCAGCCTGCTCCCAGTCCTCCCCCCCAGACTGTAATGACCTGCAAAAGCTTCAGCTCCTCCGCTGGACACCATCCAAGGTGAGGACCACCTCTCTGCCAGTCCTCAGCAGCCCTCTCCCTCCCAGGTGACACTTAATAAGTGTGATGGCTCCACATTACCTGGTGGCAAAGGATGTGGTACAGCTCCCCGGTGCTTGCCTTCTGTACTGAGTCCTTCTCCAGTACCTGCTGTAAGAAACCCTGATCCTACTACAAGCAGGAGCTTGTCCATGAGGAGTTACCCATTAACCCAGGCAGTTAGGCTGCTCTCTCACCCATCTGGAACCAGTGTGTCTTTTTCATGGGTGCCTTTCCTTCACATGAGGTTTGAGATAAGCAGGCTGATTCCCCAGGTGTTGCAGCCAGGAGGTTACTGCCAGGTGACAACCACGGGTCTCCTGTGGTGCTTGCTCCCAGAGTGGCCATGCCTGTAGGGCCAGGGAGGTCCAACCTGCCAACAGTCATCACTTTGGCTGCAATTTATTCTATCTTCTCCATGGCCCCTGAGGAAAATGACCAAGGTTGTTTTTTTCCCTTGTTTTTCACTTTCCTCCGCTGGGGCTGGGTGACTGGCACTGCCTTTCTCCAGCAGCCACCTTCCTCCTCACACACATCCCTTATTCAGCCCAACACCCTTTCTTCTCCCACATTGTCCCATTTTGACACCTTTTCCTTTTGTTCTGTCATTTCTTTTTTTCTTTTCCTCATACTCCTGCTTTGATTTTCTACTCACCTTTTTGCAAAGGGCCAGAAAGATGATCAGAGGGCTGGAGTACCTCTCCTATGAAGATGTAACTCTTCTGTGTCAAGATCAAGCTTCTCAGGTTAGGACAGAACTTCTCACTTGCCTGTGTTGTATTTTGACCCACGTATTTCCTTTCCCTCAGTCCTTCACAGTTTCCCTCAGTGTCTAAGGGTTACAGAGCAATGGCCTGACTACAGTGGTGGAGAGTTCAACACGTGCCTCAAGTCTGAACAAGGTGTATTCACCACAGAATTAAACCATCAGGTGTCTGCTCACCAGAAAAGCATTAGAACCCCGGCCCTTTGTGCTCCCTGATAAGTTATCAGATGTGATTCACTGGGTTATATCAGTTTTGGCAGCCTGAGTGTGGGCAATTCAGCTCAGGGTCCTTCGGCATGGTCAAGGAAAAGCACTTCTTGTATTTATAGAACCATGTCATTAGAAATACAACTGTGATAGTCTTGTGCCTTGCAAAGAAGATATGGCACAATAGAATAATCAAAGTAAAGTGTATTTTAGGCAGAAAGATATCTAGATAGGTGGCCATCTCTATATATAGCTTTGTGTGTGTGATTGCAATGTAAAGAATTTGAACACTGGTGAGGTCAGATCTAGAAAGGTAAACCTCAGAAATTACAGAGTAAGAGAAATGGAAAATCTTTGACCTTCAAGTTCAGAAATTCAGCATCTTCCACAAATCCTCATTCTAGTAATACTAGTCACATCCAAGGTAGCCACTTGTTTGCAATTAATTCTTGCAATTTATTCTGCTCATTTAAATATAAAAATCACCTTGTCTGACTCATACAGAAAGGTGAACAGATGCAGAAACATGGAATAGATAGGCATTTAATACAAAGTTGTATGTTTTCAGGTGGGTGCCAGAGTTGGAGACTGAAAGTGGTCAGAGTCACTTCTCCCACTGACATAAACCTGAGGTTTCTTTCCGATAGATTTTTTGGCAGATGCTGCAATAGAAATTGGCATTTGCTCACTGTTTGCACTCTTTGACAGTTAATTAAGGAAAACATGGAAGCAAATACTTGTCTGCTTGCCAATTTCTTCTGAGTTGATTCATAGGAGCTTCAAACACATTGTCTCAGCCCCAGTAACTCTGCAGGTGTCTGCTGATTTCCAGGCAGAGTCAGGACTCACCTGCACGAGTTGCTGCCTTCACAGAATTGCCCTTACATGTGACCACCAATAAAAATAGTTCTTTCTGTTGGCAGTGGTGGTGCACTAAAGGATATATTCCTGAGAGAAATGAAGAGTGCATGAACTGATGATCATAAATCACATTTAAGGCAGGACCAGCATGGGTTCTTTATACACTGTGCTGAAGAATCCCCTAAAAAGCACACAGCCACAGGTCTATGAAGGTGTCTATAGATGTAAAACTATATATTCATACTTCAAAATCCCTCTCCTAGCTGTCAACATCTATTGATTTTTTCCCCTTTCATGGGGATCTATGAAATTCCACAAAAATACAGACACTTCACAACTTTGTTCCAAATGGTGACCCTAGGGGAGAATCCACTCAATTGTTCTGCTAAAGGAAATAAACCAGGCAATGATAATTCATTTTAGAATTGACACAAGCAGTCCAAAAACTGAGCTCCTCTGGAAGTCTGTTGAATGACACACAGGACATTTCTGTGGCTTTCCTATCTATTTTCGGTAAATAAAATCTACTTGTAAGTTAATGAAAATAATTAGAAAGGCTAGTTTAGTTTTTAATAACTAGAGAGCCACACCAACGATGGAAATAAAATGACAGGCAACAAAGAGTAGCTTGTGGGAAAATGTTCCTTTTTTTTTTTTCCCCACTAAGGTGATTACAAGGTTATCATTTGTAAAATAAGCATATTCCTGTTAATTAAATTAAGGACTTGGGCTGCATAAGCAAATACCAATCACAGGAGAGAAGGAGAGAGATGCTGAGCTTCACACATAATTTGTTTCTGCCTACTTAGCAGGGCTATGACAGACATTTGCTAAGTAGAAAGCAAACATTTACAATTTATTTCACCTCTCCAGCTAACACCTATGAGCTGCTGTCAGCTGCCTCTTTGGGCAGAGTGGATGGTTTGTTGTGGAAAACTTTTCCTGCCATGGCTTTAAAAGAGCATTTGCTGCTAATTAACGATGTATCAGCACTGATTAAGCAAGAAACATGTTTACATGCTTTCTAGTCAGAGTATACTTTATATTTCAGCCCTGAGTCTACTGGAGTAGGGAGACTTCTATTGACATCAGTGAACCCAGTGAGGTTTTGCCTCCTCAGGCTACCTCAGAGCTGCAAGCCATGCCCAAGGCCAGCTCCATGGCAAAACAAGCTGTACACCCCCAAGGAAGAGGGGAAACTCCCTTTTGGGATCTGTGCCTGGCCACCCCACTCATGCCTGTGCCTACAACTTGCCACTTCAGCTCACTGCATTCAACAAGGACCCTTGTCTTGGGGAGGCATTACTGCAATTCTGTTAAATGTCAGCTCGAAATCATAGCAGCCAAAACAAAGCAGGAGGAATGCTGTGTCATGGCATGGGCTGCAAGCTGGCAGAGGACACTGAAAATAACAAAGGGGGTTCAACCACAGCTTTGCAGGAATGTGTTCTGAAGGGGAGGGAGGACTGATGGACTTGGGTGGGAATGGTTGGTGGAAAACCTCTCTCGATTAAGATACAGCACGTTCTTGTTCTCCACTTTTCAGAGGATAGAGTGGGAAATTCCTTCATTTCTGTGCTTATTAAAAATAATAATACAGTGGGTGGGCACTGATGTGGTGAAAGTGTTATTAAAATGGAGGCAGTAGAACAAACTGGGTACCACAAAGAGATGAGCTGATGGATTGCTGCTGCCTAACTTGACAGTTTGGTCTAAAAGCTCTCTATAAATAATGTTTTAATTGTGTAAATTTACATCTATTGTATTTGTTATTATTATTCCTACTCTGAGGTAAATGTGACAGACTACTTAACCACAGATTATTTACCTGTGTTACCAAAGGTAATTTAATGAGCTCATATGTGGACTCATTAAACTTCTGCTGGGATATGAAACGAAGAATTTTCCATAGACGTTGCTTCCAGAGAGCAGTTTTTGAATGTTAAAGACATTTTGTCACTCCTTATTTGGACCAAAGTTGAATCTAGAAGTAAAAGATAATTAAATACAAGGCTAGAGAGACTGCAATTTGTAAGGCTTGTGTCCAAACTGACCCCAGCATGTCTCCTTTGATAGGCAGGACACCCTTAGCTCTCAGCACCAAAGCAAAGCCTTCAAGCAGGTCTTGAACTGGTTTTCAAGAACAAATGCCCAGGGTCCCCAGCCCTGGATATTCCTCTGGCAATACAGCAAAGTCTGTGGGGTCAGATTGCTTATTTTTGAGGGCAAATGAAACCAAAATTAATAAAACAATCAGGAAAGCAATGAAGAAGTCAACAACGTACAATTTCAAGCCAGCTAAAGGGAAAGAAAAGATTGGTATTTGTAAGTGATGTGCATCCTGCTGATCTTCTGTAAATCCAGCTGTGAAATGGATCTGCCAGCTCTGCTCAGAGCTAGGTGTGTCAGCTTCCAGATGTGCACATGTGAAGCCTGCAGACATCAAAAGGACTGAACATTTACAACCATTACCTGAACACCACCTTTATGTGTTTCAAAAGGAAACCAGCTGAACATTCCCTGTAATCACTGTCTTGCAACTTCCCTTTAATGAACCCACTGGTACAGGATTGTTGTGTCAGTCAAAAAAGAGGGTGCTGGGCACTTCATTTTCTTTTCCTAGAAGCAGCTGTCCTTAAAATCCCTGATGAACAGCCCTGATGTTCACAGGGGGGGTTGAATGGGATTATACAGAAGCATCAAGTGGGAAAAGGCAAAGTCATCAGGTGGTATAGTGGGCAATATTTGTGGTCATAAACTGGAAATGTTGGAAGAAGGCCATTGCTCAGATCTTGGAATAAGAGGAAACACAAGATGAGAAACCCCTTGCAACTGCATTTATAATTTTGTAATTTGGTCACTTTGCTTTCTGGAGCTTCAGAAGTCACCTCTCAGCTCAGAATGGTTGAATGTGCCATGCTAGTGATAAATGGGACTTTGTAAATTGCCCACAAAGAGCTGATTACTTTTAGTAATTAATTGTCCTGTGGTTGCTTATACAAACAGTAGCCAGTGGACACTTTCTAATATGAATTTAGGATTGGGACTGGTACCTGTTTCAAAGAGAAAAATTGATGAACTTTCTGTATTTCAGGTGTGCAAAGGGGTGATATTTCCTGCCTGCCTGGGTCAGTGGCTCCCTCATCCATACCCTGCCATTTCTGCACCTTGGGTGAGTAGCACAGACATTTAAAAATTACTCAGAGTTGTGTTTCTAAAGCATTCCTGATCAACCATCCCCTCACAGTGTTCACAGAAAATTATTTGGCAATTACATTATAAATGGCCCATAATTCAGTGGATAAAAAAATATAAATGGATAGCTCTTTATACCTCATCTTTTCCTCTCTTATATTACTGTAGCAGAAAATCAAGATGGGACAGAGGTTTTCTATCAACAGGAGATTTAAGACCCACATGAGTCTTAACAAAACCCACATGAGATTTAACTAAACTATTAGGGAAGTGTCTTGCCCTATGATTCCATAGAGGAGAAATTAGTTTCAGAATCAGCTCCTACTTTTTGTATTCCATTCCAGACAGGAGTTTCATTCTTTAAACTATGATTCAATCTTCTATAGTCCCAGAAAAAAAAAAAATCTCAAAACTGTAAGCCAGCTGTAAACACAAAACAAAACAAAATAAAACAACCCCAAAAAACCCCAACCCAAACCCAACAAAAAAGACAGCTGCCCACAATATTTTTGAAATATGTGACCTGCCTCATTTCCCTGTTTTGACTTTGTGCAATTTGCAATTTTCTGGCTGGGAAAACTAGCATTTTCCCAAGAGGAAATTCAGGGGTTTTGCCACAGACTTCGTGTCTTTTGATCACTTTTTGGTTTTATTTTTATCTAGCAGCCTGCTTTACATAGCTACCTTGGTAGCTTTCCCACAAGTAAATAAGAAGTGGATCTTATCCCCTCTCTATCCCCTCTATAATTCCCTAGGCCTGCACTTCAGAAACCTGAGAACAAAGAGCTGGCAATCACCTTGTAAACAGAGATCAGCCCACACCAGGAGTGGGCAGACAATATAAAAGCTCAGGTGCAAGAATTCACTGCAGTTTGGTTCAGACTCTTCATTTCATTAGCCTAAAATGTCATGGCAGTGATTTGGGATATGAAAGATGGACTCAAAGCACCTAAAACACAATAAAACACCATCTTGTTTTCTGCTGAGCAAATAAAGGAAATCTGTAGTAGAGTCTGTCAGATGCCATGTGAAGATTTGGAATTACTGGACTTGCTGTCTGCCACGCACAGAAAAAAGGTGTTTATTTAAGAAAAAAAAAGATGTTGTAATCTCATCAGTTGTCCCATCATTGTCCCTAGGTGCTGAGGACCTGGCATCCCCACTGGACACTGTTCAAGGGGGTTGCTTCAGGCAAGGTTTAATCTTGTCCCATGGACCAAACAGCACTTAGCAGCATGTCAGGGGACTTCACTGAGCACATGTTCAGGTTTAGTTTAATCCAGAGAATTCAGTCCACGTGCTCTGACAGCATCCACTCCAAAAAGCAAACTAAAGCTCAGCAAGGAAGAAAATTGCTTTTCCTTCCAGCCATTTATCATGACTGAGGCTAAAATGCTGCTGAAAACAAATGCTTTTCCCACTGACATACTGCACACTGAAAAAACAGCTAGTGATTGGAATTAATTTTCTTCTAAATCCCCACAGACAGTTAATGGCAGGCAGGGATGTACACACATGTACACCTGCCAGCAGAAAATACACCTGTAAAGTGCACAGGTCAGGTAAAATTCATTCAGCCACCTGCTCCTTCTCCCTAGGACCAAGCCTTCCAGACCAAGACAGCTACATTTGGTTCCCTCTTCCAGATACATTCATTTTCCTTTGGCATCCTCACTCTCACAACCAGAAGTGCTGCTGAAAGACTAAATTCTGTTTCCCACTGTCAGCCAGCAGATGGGAAGCAGGATTGCTGGATACTTCACAAGGTTCAGGGCACCCTCCCTCCACCAAGGGCCCTTGCACCAGATCTCCACATCCTGGTGAAGATGCTGCCAGGCACAAGCATCTCTCCTCCAACTCTGGGTTCAAAGGAAAGGCCTGCAAACCAAAATAATTGTCCATCATCCTGTGATATTTCCAGTTTCTTTGCTTTAGTCAGTTTGATTTGTAATGTGGGTGCCACAGGGTTGAACAGGTTTCACCAGGCTGGAAGTAACATCACATCCTTCCTGTGAGAATCAGTCCTGAGAAGCAAAAAGTTACTAATTCTCCATTTCTTTTTTTTTTTTTTTTTTTTTTTTTTTTTTTTTTTTTTTTTTTTTTTTTTTAAATCTAATGACACCATAGGTAACAGAACTATCTTACTTTCATTTGACTTAATTTTTAGGGGCTGGAATGGTGGTTAAAGCCCATCCATAGCTCAGCATTAATCTCAAAAGTCTATAAATGCAGCCTGATAAAAGATTTAAGTTCTAAGCACTGCTTGAAAACTATGGGAAGAGGAAATGTTGAGCTCTGTATGAGCAGCCACTGGCTGGCTCATAAACAGCCCCCCCAGTAGCCTATTTAAAGAACATTGCAAACACTTTGGACAATGTGCATTTTATTAGGAAATGGAAGCACTGAAGAATCAACTAGAACATACACAGCAGGAAAAAGTAAATGCATTAGCTGACTTTAATGCAGATAAAAATGGTGAAGCAGGGAGAAATTCTGTTTCAGAAAGGTCATTCAGTTGCTTCTGCATTCCTTCCCCCAACATTTACATGCTGCTGGCTGGATTCATCAAAGGTCTTCATTATTCCCTCTTGGCACACATAAAACAATCACTTTCAGATAATATAATGACCTAATTACTCAAACAAGACAAATGAAAAGAAATGACAGCTATTTACTTCAGATGTTCACATTTAGCAGCTCTTCAGCAAAGATTTAAAGGACTTGTAGCACTTATTTAAAACCTGAGAGCCTGGATCACCTATCAGGGTGGGGTTTGATGCCCACCAGCAGCATGGGTGATGATTCCCTTTCACTATTGGTCTGCCCAATTTATGCTTCTCTCCTTAGGGATCAGGACAGCTCCAGGTAAGCCATCAACAGCTGCAGAGCAAGGATATTTTCACCATCTTTTTCCCCAGGCTTCCCCATGGTCAGCCCCAGCTCATCCTGCACACCCAGGCCTGGCCTGCAGGGTGTGGGTGACACTTGGACACAGGGAAGCCCCAACAACCAAACTTAACCTCTCATTTAAGGGCTATTTCTGCTTCTTCCACAACCTTTTTCTCCTGCCTGAGCGAGGCAAAGATCAGATGTAACAAGGGAAAATTTTAGACTGAACATTTGTAAATGAATGCAGAACCAGAGTGCTTTATTGTTCAGATTTGCTGTGTCTGAAAAGGAGAGGTAGTTCAAAAGTTGGATTATTATGGTTCTTGTTTATTTTGTGATGTTCTGTATGCTGGCAGAGTAGTAATGATGTAATCACTGCCACTAAAAGTCAGAGTCAGGCAATGACTCCTTTAGACCTCAGATAATTACAGAAAAATACAGATACTGGTGTTATTGTGATGCTTATCAGGGCTGTATCATACACAGAACTATATTAATTGCCTCAATTAAAAAGAGTTGATTCTGGGGACAAGAGTCAGAGCGTGAACTTTTGAGCCTCTCTGCACTTTCCCCTTCCTGCAAGTGTGGAATATGTGTCCTTGTGTTTTTCCAGAGCAGCCTGCCTACCAATCCACCTTCCTGCTTGGCAGTGTTAGTAAATGCTCACAAATGTTACAGAGCTGTTTGCTTGATCCCATTATATTCATGGTAATACCCAGGGCTATAGAAAACTCCAGCTCATTGCCTAATTACCAAATGTTTCACACTGGATGGCAAATGAAAGGCTTAAGCCCCGGTGGGATCATATGTGTCTGACCCACAAATAATTGTTTGACATCAGAAGGTTTATTATCTCCTAGCAGGAATGAGAAGCATATTTTTTAATAGGTTCCCCACCCTGGGCAGTGCAAGCCTGCCTTTGATGAGTGTCTCTATGGTAATTGATGTTAATGAGCACCAAGGCAAGGAGAAACACTGGGTCACCAGGTAGGAAGCCCCCCAAGAGATAATCTAATTACTCTGCAAAACAAATTACTTTCAACCAAAACAAATTACTTTCAATCACTCTGCAACAGATAAGATCAGTGGAAGGGGCTCAAAGCTGATGACAGCTGGAGACTGAGGCTTCACCACTTTATGGACTGATCCCTTTTTCTCTTTGGTGAGTTTTGGTGACTGACAATGGAGTGACAGAAAACTGGAGCCAAGCACTGAGCTCCCTTTCATTTCATTCAGATGAATATGGAGGGCACACTTGCTGCTCTTTGCTGGGGGGTTTGATTGATTTCAAATTGGAAAAGCTGTAGCCACCTATATTCACATCTCTTAACACCAGTGAAACTCTCTAGGGATAAATGCACAGGCTGGGAGGCTGTAAATCCACTCACTGGGCATCATGAGGAGAGGAAGCAGAAGGGGAACCGTTGCATAGTTGCTTTTTTGTGCATACACAAATATATGAGGCAAAATGGAGCCCTCAATATTTTTATGAGTAATTGTAAATATTAATTGATACCCCAATAATTTACTACCACTGTTGCCAGATATCTGACTGTTCTCACTGAAGTAGATGATTTTTTTCTCCATGGAAGGCAGAATTTGGCTCTCATTCCTTTTCTTAACAAAAAATTAACAATATTGTTCTGAACATCACCTGATTATTACTGTTACAGTTAGTGCTACTCTTATTTAGTACCATCTGATGAATTCAGACTGAAATAGAAGCCACTTGTGATGAACCACTGCATCAGGAGGGGTTTATGCAACAGGAAGGGTTTATGTAGGGTCCATTTATAGTTCTGTTGCTCTTTATTTCATTAGTATTGGCTAGCTCCTTCTACAATGTTATACAATCAATGAGACATCTGTCTAACTGGATCCTAAGCCCATTGATGGCAGTATCTGACCTATTAGTCAAGAGGATGGCAAAGGGCCATTGATTGCCAAGCAATAGCAGCTCCTCAGCAGAGCCAGGCTATGGTAACAGAGATCAGCAGTTGGTTTGTTGCAGGCTTTACCTGCTAGAGGCATCTGATCCAGAGTAACATACAGGTCTCAGGGAGCCTTCAATGTTGAATAAAACCTTGGTGCCCTGAAGAGAGCTATGAGAGGGACTCCTGCTGCATTCTGGAAATCTTCTGAAGCAAATTCAGAATGAACTGGGGGGCCTGTCTGTACAGATCCCTTTGCAAAACGAGTGCCTGAATCTATAGAACCATTTCCAGGAGTGTATGAACTGTAGACTGATCCATATGAGAGTGACACTGTGACTGCACATTTTATCCTCAGCACTTTGGTCTGCTTTGCCCACTTCAGGAGCTGAGGTGTCCCCACCTCTTGTCATGCAAGGATCTTCTTGGTACCTCCAGCCATGAAAGAACCAGAAGTAATTTGGCTTTCACTTCTGGCCTGTAATGTTGAAAGTTGTTCATTTCCAGGAAAGTAAGAAAAAAAAAATTGAAGATGCATTTGACATAAAGTTTTGGAGTTTAAAGATGGTAAATTAAAATCCCTCTGACCATTATGTGTCTAGTCACTGTTGTAAATACACACAAAATAAATACTGAGTTCAATTCTACTTCTTACATCCTGTCAAGGTAGAGACACACACATCAAGGTACATACCAGACACAATAACCAGACAGTGAGGGGTTTCACACTCTATTTAATATTTACTGCAACATTAAGGTAGAGAAATTTAGTGCAGGTATTTCACTTCACTTTTCAGCAATGTTCAGATTTTCTATCATACTGAAATTATTTAATGGCTCTAAATTACTCTTGGAGTAAGACACCCATTACCTTCTGGTTTTATCATTAGTCAGATGTGTAAAAGCTAAGTAAACTTGAATTACTTTCTAAAGACCAGCCAGGCTTTTTCCATGCTCGTTTGTTCTGCTTCTCTTAAGTTCAAATGGCCTTTTAATTGGCCATTAAACTAGGAAATTATGGCTGATTAGGATCAATCCAAATGCTATGTTTTGGATGGACTAGCTATTTGAATACCATTCTTTTAGATCCCCTGTTACTTCTGCTTTGTCAAGTAAAGGTCACTTTTAGGAGCATGGGCAGGATGCTTCAGTAACCCTTGCCCTTCAGTTCTTGACCCCAAATGTCCCACAGCCACCTTCTGTGGGAGCAGAAGTGACTAGTTAAGAAGCTGCAATAGGGAACATCAGAGAAAGTTACTTGGTCTCCCAACTCCCAAATCCTTGTACATGTCTGTTGTCAATATTAAGGACTGAGTCTGGGTGACTTGTGAAGAGGGAGGGAAGATATCGTCATATTTTTAAAGTCCAAATCATCTACTAAACAAATTTTGGAGGAGCTGAACAAGAGGTTTTATTTCTTCTAAGATACTTCTCCTTGGTTTAGGCCTAGGATATGATCTGGAGTTTTGTATGGGGGATTTGGGCACGTTTGAACAGGACCCCGGCTCTGGGTACACATTCTTGTGAGTTTGAAACAAAATTCTGGTAGCAAATCTGTTTCCTTCTCTTTGTAGTGGATGTTCCTCTTCTACTGACCCATTCCTTGTCTATTAAAGGAAAAATTATTTCCAATCGAGTTGGCACAAAGGCAACATTATTTTGCTACTGGCAAGAAAAGAGAACAGGTCAATGCTCTGTGGATATCACTTGTGGCTCAGAAGCTGGTGATCTAGAATCACCCTTGTCTGAAAAAGCTGTCCTTGTGGTTTTCACAAAGACTCTGCATAAACAAAATCCAGGGGCATTGCTCCCTAGGTCAAGATAGAAATGAAAACGTAACCTCTTCAGCAGAGCACTCCTAGAAGAGGAACCCCTGTGGAAGCTGATCACCTGAAAAATCTTGAAATATCTGATGCCTTTGGAGCCTACTCATTCACTGGGGACTATTCTACTGTATTATTATCTGGGGAGAGCCTCTGTGAATGCTCATCCTGCTGTCTGACATCCTGTCGGTGGGCGCAAGCAGCGGGAGCTGTGGAATCTCAGTTCTGCACTCATTCACAGCCCGGGGAGAAATATTGTCACCTTTATGCCTCTTGGATTGCAGAAGCAGCTGGGAAGCAGAGCAGCCTTTGGCATGTGGTGGAATAACCTCTCCTTCTTAGGCAGGTTTTTTAACTTGCTTGGTGCTGATAAGGCTCTTTATAGAACAACCCTGTGCTGGAATAACAGCGTATGGCAGCGTGCTGTGTCTGCCCTCCTGCCTCCCCTCCTTTGCCTGGCAGACTCGTCTCTCTCAGAAGCAAGAGAAAGGATGGGAGTGCTCTGCTGGCCCTCTGCCACAGGGGAAATAAAGGCTTTCCTTTTGCTGTTGCTTCTGGGATGACATGCAGGAGCTAGAGCAGAAATCAGAAACCAAAGGGATGAGCACACTAACCTCCCCAGCTCTGCCTGGGACCTCACTTCCCTGGGAGTATTTATGGCTTCTGTAATTCTCCCACTTCCGGTTTCAGAGAAAAGGGCAAGAGACTGACAAACCTCCTCTCAAAAGCAATATTGAATCACACTCCTGTGATGCCTGCTCCTAGGTCTATGGGAGATGTCATAGATACCCCAAAGGAAGTAAAAAAATCTTAAAGTTTCTGTATCTTCTTCCTTTTTCTGCAATGACTTGTATAGCCAAAGTTCTCTAGATATTCTGAAGCTATTCTGCTTTTGAGCAGGTATTTCTTCATCCTAGACACATCCAGTTCATCCCACTTTAACCCTTTCTCAGCCTTCAGTGACTCACCTACGTATTTTTTTCCTTGTTCTCCACCACAAGGTAGACCATGACCACCTTCTATTCATGGGTAGCTTCATGCCCTATTCCTGACCAGTATCTGTGACAATTTTCCTATTTAATTTATGTTAGTTGCAATTACCTTGTTGCCCAGTTAGACATGAGCCTTCAGTTACCTATATGGCATCTTCCAGGATCTCTGCATGTTTGACTTTTAAATATAGATACTTACATTCTTCCAGAACACATTCAGTTCAGATTTAATGTTACAGAAACCTGTAGTCCTTGTCATGCAGAAATTACACAGGGACATTGAAAAGTGCAGTGGAAATAAATGATTCATTACAACAGGTGAAAATACTTTTGCAGCTGGGTGCTATCTGGTCAGGAGGTATTTTTATTCTACAAGACTTTCCTCCTGGTTTTCTTTTCCCATCCCCCCAAAAAAGCAAGAAGTCCTGCAGTACCAGGTTGCCTTGTTGAAGGCTTTGTTTATATAGGGAGCAGATCCAGCCCTGGAAGTGATGATGTGATTCACCCTGTGAAACATTTGTTCTGCAAAGAAATTTTTCTATGCACCACATTTGTAGAGACATGCAAAGATGTGTCTTTCTATTGAACTTTGGCAAAAAGATGACAATAAATGATAAAGTTCAATGACACAGATAGGAACTGAAGTGAAAATTACACGTTGCAACTCCTAGTTTAAAACCAGTGAGGTTCATTAGCTCATTTGGCTCTAGCTAAAAATAAGATACTTAATCTGTGTTAATCATCTAGGCTTTTTTTACAGAGCCAATAAAGAAATAGGCACTTGCAAAGATTATCTAACCCATATCTCTTAGACAGCTGTTTTGAGATAGGATTGGTACTATGCAGCCCAGATAAGTACTTGGAGGCACTTAGCTCCCTCACTGACTACAGAGGAACTTGGACAAATGACTTTGATTTAAAGCTTCCCATAGCAAGAAAAGCCTTAAAAAAGCCAAACAAACAAAAAAACCCCCCAAAAGCCCCTAACACTTCATATTTGAAGTTTATTAGATATGAACCTCTAAATATCAGCAACAGTAACAATGAAAATAATTTTTAAAAGCTCTCCATCAATTGTGAGGAAATTGTCACTTCCAGCCAGCTTTTTCACTGATTTGAAATATCATTTAGTGTAAATGATTTGCCCTTTCTGCCCCAATTTTTGATCTTCGGAAGGTAATAATAATGCTGTCAAAATGAACAAACAAGTTGCAACTCTCAATTTCTTACCCTTTGAAAGAAGTTTGGCTTCTTGATGAAGAAAATTAACATGATCATGAATATTATTCACACTATAGCACAGCAGAAATAGTAATAATGAAATCACTTTTATTCACTCAGATGCCTAATAAAATAAACTAAAAAAGCCTTTCAGATTAATTTCAGACCATAACCTCTGCATGTGTGGTGGGTGCTTGATACCTTGAAGAATGCACATGTAGCCAGGATGAGTTACACGCACAACTGCTGTGGGGCCCAGGGTTGCAGGGCAGTGAACTGCCTTGTAGCAGTCATGTAAAAATTCAGAATTTGGTAGAGGGGAAAAAAATGAGGGTCTTGGATGCCTTAGTATTATTTGCTGGGTTTATAACCTTGTGAATCTGTGTGGTGTTTGAAAGGCCAGAATCTCTCAAGTGGCCTGTGATTTGGAGGATGCAGCAGGAGACACCTGAAAGTGGTCCTGTATTAATTCTTCATCATCTGTGTAGAGAAAACTGGACTTTTTGGGTGTCTCAAGCTGACCATCAAACAAACCTGAAGGTAGCTAAAAACCAGTAGCTGCTTTTGAAATGGTTGGTGACACAGAATGCCTTGCTCCAGGGTGTTTGTGATGCAAGACCCTGATCATTCAAACATTGGGACATCTATGTGATTAAATTCAGTGCCAGGAGCTACACACAACTGTGTGCTGTAAACATTTCTGCAAGTGCAGGCCACCATTCTACCTCTGTATTTCTGTATGACCTTGCCTGTGTGCACAGCCTGGTGGAGCTGAGAGTGCTCAGAAAGAAAAGTTATTTGTCTGGGTGTTTGCAGGATGGAAATGCACGTGTACAGGCAAAAGGATGGAAGTAAAAGGGTAACAAAATACAGAAATAGTATTTGAAGGTGATGGGAAGTTTGTTGTTTCAGAGAAGCTGCTGAGGGCATGGGCTGATGTTATTTCATGTGTCCTGTGGGAGAAGGGTTTTATTTTCTTTATGAAATGACCCATTTTCTCTCTTGAGATCTGACAAAACTCCTTTAATACTCGGTTTGGATGGACAGCAGCAAGTCAGCTGACATGCCCCTGAGATGCAAACGGCACAAACCAAATCAGAATGTGTCTGTCTGCTGCTTTCCATCTCTCCTGAGGCACTCGCTGAGGGAGCTCCTGGGGAGGAGCCCGCGTGGAAAAAGTCCACGCACAGACCAAGAAATAAATCTCTTTGATGCTTAGGTCTGTCCGCTGGCTGGACACAAAGCAGTTTTACTTACACACCCTTTTTTTTTTTTTTTCCCCCTCCCAGTCTTTGTACAACTGGGGACGAACGGGAGCTGGAGAGCCCTCTCCCCGGCAGCAGGTTCCCCCGAGGGGAGGCCAAGCAGCTGCCCGAGCGCCAGGCTCCATCTAGTGACACAGCCGGGGATGGCCGGGCGGCAATAAAGCCCGGGATCAGCGCCAGCCCTTCCAGAGGCGCCGTACCGGGCCGCCCCGTCGCGGCTGCCGGGAACCGGGAACGGCAACACCAACACCAACACCGCTCCCCTGCCCTAGGAGGTAACCGGGGCTTCAAACCCCAACACCGGACAGGCAGCGGCTTCAGCAGAAGCTGATTTCTCTCAGCGAGGTGTAAAAAGCATTCCTCGAGGGCACGGCTCGTTTATTTCTTATAGGGGAAATAAGGGACAGGAGAGTCCCGAGGCAGGAGCTGAACCCCACCCAGGGCTGGAGCTAAGCCCCCAGGCAAGAGCTGAGCCTCCTGGGCAGGAGCTGAGCCCCTGCGCTGGCTCCGCGGATCTCCTGGACAGGGTTGGATTTACACACGCCCACCGCCGGTCCCTTTCCCGGGACTCACATCAGGACAGGGGCTGCGGGACCGGCAGTGCCGCCCCTCCTGTCCCCTCCCTCCCTCCCCTCCCATCCCCTCGGGGCAGCCCAGGACTGCGAGGGTCCGGCCGGGCGGGGAAAGACACAACCGGAGCCTCAATGAGGAGAGGGGCAAAGCTGGGAGATGCGGACGGGGAGGGAGCGACTTGCGGGTGTCCCTCTGCGAAATGATGTCACCCGATCAATATTTTCGGGGGGAGTGACCGATCCCGACCAATTCCCTCTATGAAACGGGCTCTATATCGGAGCTGGATGCAGATCGAGCTGATAACGCCGAGCTATAAAAAGCCGAGGGGGTTTGGCTTCTCTCTCCCAAAGGCTACATCCCCCCAGGCAAGCGCAAGCAGCGCAGACACCGCTCGCCTACCGCTCCCTCCGCGCCCTTTCCGCGGTATGGGCCCCCCCCCCGCCGCCCTGGCCCTGCTGCTTCTCGCCTCCGTCCCCGCCGTCGTTCCGCTGCCCTTGCCCGACGCCGGTCCTCACGTTAACTACGGCTGGGGGGAACCGATCCGGTTGCGGCACCTCTACACCGCCAGCAAGCACGGGCTCTTCAGCTGCTTCCTAAGGATCGGTGGGGACGGCCGGGTGGACGCTGCCGGGAGTCAGAGCCCGCAGAGTGAGTTACCGGGGGTGGCGGTACCGGGACGGGGTTGGGACGGGTCGGGGCCCCGGAGATAACGCCGTTTTTTTGTTTGTTTTTTTTTTCTTCTCTATCCCCACAGGTCTGCTGGAGATCCGCGCCGTGGCCGTGCGCACCGTGGCCATCAAGGGGGTGCGGAGCTCCCGGTACCTCTGCATGGACGAGGCGGGACGGCTTCACGGGCAGGTGAGCTGCGATATCCCCGGTCCCCGGAGGCTCTGCCCCGAAATCGGCTTTCCCGAGGAAGATTTCCAGCCCGGCCACCGAGCTGAAACATCAGCCGAGACCGAGGGGCTGACATATACATACGTATTTAATTTTTTTTTTTTTTTTTAATGGATTAACAAAGCTTTCAGGTCGTTCCCAACCTTTCCCCCTCCCCCGAATCCCCGGTTAATTTTTGTCACTGTTACTGCCTATGAGGCTGTCAAGTTTATCAGGCTGATGAGAAATCATCAAGGAACATAATTTAGAATGCAAAGTATGTGTTGCATGCCCCTCCAACAAAAATATACTGAAAATGCAGTCCAGAACAAAATTTTGTTTATATTTACAAAGCCTCATCAGTGGGTGGCTGAGATTCTGCCACAGAAAGAGGTTAAGCCATGCCATAGAATCTGAATGATTTCTCACTGTTCAGGTCAGGTATTCTGGAAAAAAAAAATAATTAAAAAAATAAATAAAGAAAACAAACAAACCCCAAGCTAACTCTTTTGGAAAGGACATGCAGCCAGACAGCTGCCAGGCATACACACATCCCAGAAACACAGGGTTGCTGCCTCTGAGGTAGCACAAAACAGGGTTTTGAGGATCCCTCTCCACTGTCTCACTGCCCTTTGCTACCAGCACACCTGGGGAACTCCAGGAGCCCAGGTAATGTCACCCTCTGACACCACTTTGTCAGGTCGTGCTTTTTCCCTAGGTGTGCCAGCTTATCAGCTAGGCACTATCAGTGGCATAAAGTTGTTTTTTTAAGCTGCATAAATTGCCAACTCTAGAGCTTGAAGGGTAGAATTCTGGTTGAGTCTGTGTACAGCTGCTGTACAGGAGCCTGAGTTTCAGAGAGTGGCAACTTTTTATTATGCCATAGTAAAGACACAGCTTGATTCTGCTTTGATTGCACTGGCAGAATTTCTGCTGATTTCAGCCAGACAAGTGCTTGGCCCATTCTCAGAGCTCCCAGTATCTTCAAGAAGAGCAGTACTGGTGTAGCAATGTTTTTGAATGCAGATAGAACGTAGGATAAATCTTTCAGAATTTCTTTGCTTTTCTGGGTTAGAATAAACTGATGCCCTGATGAGGTGCAGAAGTTCAGACAATGTGGTGGGTCAATTGCTCGCTTCATGTTTTCAAGTATATCCAAAGCAGAACCTGGATATACAAGCTGCTGGACTTAAAATAACTTTCATATAACACAGTTTTGAAGGCATATGCCTTGACTGAGTTTGTTTATAAATTTGTTTATTAATTTTAAGGGGGGAGGGGCTGTCTGAAAAGCAGAATGGCGTGTAGCCATGCTGTCACATTTATCTGGTATGGACACCTGCTATCACCTCTCTGCTCACAGCACAGGCAGGCAGCAATTCTTCACCTTATCAGTACTGAGCGCAGGAGTGGAAGAACAGAAGGGCACATACAGTGCCTGGGAATTGAACTGGGAAATGCCTTGTGCTCCTGGAACATGCACCTTTTAAACACCGGGAAATTGAAGCCTAAGGTTGACTTTTCAACATGCAGTGGGCTGTAGACAGTAGTTTTGGGGGAAATCATGTAGCTGCTGGATATACTGACACACTGTAAATCCCTCCTGTGAAAATAATAATCTGAAAATACTTAAAGTGGGTTTTGTACTTCTTAAAAAAAAACAACACTAGAGACAATCCCGATGAAATGAAGAGTGAACGACATAGCTGAGACATGAGAGGTGCAATCAATAACTGTTATTTGTAATGTGCATTTGCTCAAGAAGGTATTTATTTCATCATCCTTGTTAGTGAGCAAGAAGCACTCCTGGAAAAAACAACAGATAACAGTTCAGCCATGAATTTGTATCAGAGACTCATTTTTCTGAGATATAATGTATGTAGAAGGATAAATATTGTGTAATTTTGAAGAAAATGCCTTTCTTAAAATTATTTGATTAGTTTTAAAAGTGCTTTTAAAAGACAAACAGATGCATGAACTTTAATTGCACTGTGTACTTTGAGAAAAGGTCTTTGAGAAAGGACTGAAGAATACCAAATATGCTCTCTATTTAGACATTCACAGCATTCATGAAAGGACATTTTTATCACTGCAGACTGAGATATAATCAGCAATTGTCTTTTATTGACATCAAGTTCAATCACCTGGAGTGGCTGAGCCTGAAATAGCACCAGGGTTGTAAGAAATAGAGTGTTTGTGTAAGGATCTGGAAAGGTCTGACCTGGTGATGCAAACTCCCCCTGTACCATCCATACAACTACCTCAGAAATGTAATTCTACAAATTCATTTCTAAGAAAAGACATTCTGCTGTACAAAATCCTAACTTGTGTTATTGACAGTTCTAGGTGATGTCTAGTGAGCAAATAACTATGTTAACAGGATAGCAAATGGTTTTTAAAAGAAAAAAAAAAGCATTTACCTTTATTTTCCTGATTGGCCATGTTTGCCTAAGCACTGCCTTTGGCAGAACTGCCTTTTGAAGCCCTTATATAGGCAAATCTCTATTAGAGTTTGATATCTGAGGATGGTTGGATGAGGTCTCTTGACTGCAATTGAGTCCTGTCAGAAATTACAGACAGTTTAGCTAAATGAGCACTGTGATCTGAGATTCTTTTTCCCTGTGCTGAGGACAGGATGAGTGTGAAGGACGCGTCTGGGATTATTTGACTCGACGGACGTGCATTGAATTCAGGAGTTCTGGGTTAGGTCTTTTAATGTCCTCATAACCCAAAATGCATCCTACATGTACTACATGCAGCGTGGGGAACTCGAACAGAACAGAGCAGAGTAATGTCAGCTGGAAGGGATCTGCAACAACAATCTCATCCACAAGGTTGTGAGAAGCCGGAGTGGCAGGAGAGGGAGAAGGGCTGGTGGCATCAAAGCTTTATCTTCTGGTTGAAGGCCATGAGTCTGGTGGGTGTGTTTGTAATTCTTGTTACTTCTTGCTGTTCAGCTCAGGTATTCCACTGAGGATTGTTCCTTTGAAGAGGAGATTCGTCCAGATGGCTACAACGTCTATAAATCCAAAAAATACGGAATTTTGGTGTCTTTGAGTAGCGCCAAGCAACGACAACAGTTCAAAGGAAAAGATTTTCTTCCGCTCTCTCACTTCTTACCTATGATCAACACTGTGCCCGTGGAGTCAACAGACTTTGGTGAATATGGGGATTACAGCCAGGCCTTTGAACCAGAGGTGTACTCCTCACCTCTGGAAACAGACAGCATGGATCCCTTTGGCATCACCTCCAAACTCTCACCGGTGAAGAGCCCCAGCTTTCAGAAATGACTGTGATCACACACACAGGTTTTTCAAGAAATATTGCAGAATACTTGAGGGCTTTTAGCTACTCATGTTGTGATATTTCAAGCTTTTTTTGTGCATTTCAGCCATCCTTTTTCTTGCCAGGTGTTGTACCTGTAAGGGATGAGTGCCCAGAGGCTATGCTATAGTCTAAAGAATTGCCTATCCATAGTTTTATCTGGAGAAGGATTAAATGAGAAAAGTTGAGCAGCTTCCCCAGAGTTCCTTCGTTACCACGGTGATGAGGAAATAATTCTCATTTTTCTGCCTCAACTTCATTACCACCTATGCTCACCTTTTATTTTTGCTTATGGGACTAAAAGCAGGAAACCTTTTTTCCAATCATGGGGAGGTTAAGGATCTCTTAGCTTCAGAGGCCTTAAATGCAAACATTTGTGACACAACACAATCAAGGAAAACCTAGCAAATGTCATTCCATGAGCCAGAGTTAATGCAATTTCTTGAAAAGCTGCAGACAACATCCTGGGAACACTTTCTATTGAAAGCATACCACTGAAAAAAACCAATTCTGCTTGTATATTGTGCTTTTTCTTCTCTTAGGAAATAAGGGAAGAAAGGGAAATTTTTCTTCCTTCTCCCTTATTGGTAAAGGGTACTTTGGAAAACTGGATCTTTGATTTCTTTTTAAATTTCTGTGGGATCAGCATCATCCAGCAGAGTGTTCTCGTTACCATTAGCCAGAATTCAGTGTGTGGTTGTCAGAGTGCACAGAACTAGCAATTATTTTCATCAGGTAGGGAATGAGCAGCTCAGATTAGTGCTTAAATGAAGGTTCTGTTGTTTATAGGCATGCATGGCATGAGCAGACTGAGAGAAAGACTGAAAATGGATGATGTATAGGTCAAATCAGTTGCAAAACAGGCTTTCCTGTTTAACCTTTAACCACCAGCAATTCTTTCAAGTCCCTGCCAGGCTTGATTCTGCATCTGAGAGAACCAGTGGAGAGACAGTTCAGTGACTTAAATGCTGAAGAACTTTGTCAGCCATCCTGTTCTGGCAGGAAGGGATTCTCAGTACCTCATGGCCCTAAATGCAATTGTCTGTTGTCTTCAGCTCTGTTCTCCCATTGTCACAATTTGACAAAGGAATAACCAAGGTGAAACCAAAGGAAAACAAAAATTCAGTGTGAGAAAAGGGTTCATGGATTCTACTCATTTCCAAAGGTTCATTTATAATAGAGATTTCTATACAAAAAAAAAAAAAAAGCTTTACTGGAAATGCTGGTGTTCTTCTGACCTAGCACTTCATTGCCAATGCAATATTTATAATTAATTTATTTAATACATACGTCTGTTTATTTTGTTACTGTTATTTATGCTCAAAATTATATTTATATACTCTTAAGGTGAGTTTTTTAGTTGTAACAAATTCTGTGAAGTTTTGTAATCAGGGCATTTTAGCAAACTAATAGCTCTTTAAATTTCTGTGCATTATCAGTAGTGTAATTGTGTACATTTGCAATAAAAAAAATATAAGCTTTAACACAGAAATCAAGCTGACTCTTTTGTCACTTCTTTAAGTCTAGAGATTTCAAGGAGCTTTGGCATCTGGCTCTGTGGCAGCTCTGTGAAGATAAAATCCCTTGTGAAGGTGGTGTAGCTGAGGTGCAGTAGAGAAGGACATGGAGAGCCAAAGGGGTTTTCCCAAAGGTAGGCAGTGAATGCCAAAGCTGGAATTCAACTCTGTTCTCAGTTACATCTACACATCTTTTAAATACCCCCAGGGGTAGTGACTCCACACTTCCCTGGGCAGCCTGTTCCAGTTCTTGACAACCCTTTCAGTGAGGAATTTTTTCCTAATATCCAACCTAAACTTCCCCTGGAGCAACTCGAGGCTGTTTCCTCTTGTCCTATCACTCATTGCTGGGGAGGAGAGACCAACATCCACCTTGCTACAGCCTCCCTTCAGGTAGGTGTGGATCCAGGCTGGTGAGTGCTGCCCGAAGGCATCATCAATGACATTTAATCTGTGATAAAGCAGTCGTGGGTTTGCATCTGTTCTATGAAACATCTCTTTCCTGTTCCATTTATGTTGTTAAAACCTTCCATTCTCACTGCTTGCAGCCATTCAGTTGCTGGACACCAAAAGGTGTTACCTTTTGGTGACACCCCCAGCAGCTTGAGGATGTGGACCCTCAGGATGATGGAAAAATCCAGTGCCAGGTGTGGATTTTTCTTCAGGTGTGCAAAATCCACCTGCAAAATGCCAGAAAATCCTGTGGGAGGAAGGCTGCTGCCTTTTAAAAATGGAAACTATGCTCAACAGTGAAGCTAGGGAGAAAGCTGGTTATTGTTGTCTGAAACAGCTGTCAATTTCTGGGAGGAAAAGGGGCTGAACATCTCCATTTGGAAATGCTGTGAGTCACAGGGTCTGCAGGGACACCTCCCATGGTGTTTCCCATTCCTCTTGTTGTGCTGAGCCACTGCCACGCATCCGGAGGGATCCAGCTCCCCATGTATTGGGAGGTGCAGTCCTGATGTTCAAGTTGTTTTAGTAAAGAAAATTTCAGGCTTGGGGAATTTTGTTTTCCTGTTTTTCGTGTCCTTTATTTTCATTTTATTTTTCACTTCTGAACAGCTGCTCTGTTGTCTTTGAACATTAGATACCTTTTTCTGTTGTCTTTGAACATCAGATATATACCTTTTAAGAGCTTTTTGTAAAACAAACAAAACCCAGAAAACAAACCAAAATAAATAAGAGCTTTTAAAATGTCATCAGAAATCCACTTTTAGTTTCCTGTTTTAAAAATTGTGATGGGAAACACAGCAAATACCAGAGCTCGAAGGGCACACTGCTCAATTTAACCCTTGTGGGTTGTTTTTTTTTTTAGTAGATGTCACTTTTTTCTTGTTCCTATTATCCAGGAGCACAAAGCTGAGCAGCCTCACAGTTGAAAGCAGCATCTTGAGCTCTCCAGTGACACTACTTGCTGACACCTTTGGATTTGCATCTCCCACCAGCAGCAGGAAGTTTCTTCCTGCAGCAGCATGGTTAGAGGTTGGTTCAATATTTATTCAGATGGAGGGAAGGATGCCAGGAGCTGAATTACCCACACCACTTCCTGGACCACTTGAGTTTTCCTTGGAGTTTTCCCATCCCAGCTCTGACCAGCTCTGTCTGTTTTGTGTATAAAATCAGACAAGCTCACAGCTTGAGGTGGGAGGACTACTGGGAAATGCTTTCCCTACCACCAGGCACCTGACTCCAGTCAGGAACTTGTTCAAAACCTCCGAGGACCCCATTGCCTTTGGTTCTCTGGGAATGTAAACATCAGCACCACCATTCACCATCCCCATCCCCATCCTGCTTGCCCAGAGTTTCTCAAAGGCATTTGGACAACGGCAGGGCCTTTCATTTGCAGTGGGACCTTTTACAGCCCCCCAAGGTTTTTAAAGTTCAGGTGTCAAATGTCTCCTTGTGAAGCCTCAGTCAGAAGCTATGATGTGCAAATACGAGTTGTGAGAGTAGGTGGGAAGGCTGTAGGAGAGGAGGTACTGGTCACCTCCATTGCCACCACCGTGGGGAGGTGTAAAAAGCTCTAAATCCTTTATTTAAGAGCCATAATATCAACCTTACCTCTGCTCAAAGCACTGAAACCTTGTGAAAAATTTGGGACCATTCTTTCTACTCTGCCAGTGCACTTTGTGTAGCAGTGGGGAACAACACCACCAATTAAATAAATGTACATTTTTTTCCTTGAAAAATATATGGAAGCCAACCCTCCTTCCAGGCAGCATCAGACGTGATGAGAGCAGAGGTGTGTTTCCACTGGAAGCAAATGGGAGTGCACAAAGGACATCATTAGGACTCCAAATTTGGGATGAATCTGTGACAGTTTGGGCAAACAGCAAGTTTACCAGGAGCCCTGTTGGATGAGCCTCATTGTCCAGGCTACATAAGAGTGCTCCAAATGAGGACAGTGCCTTGGAGTCTTCTTGCCAGCCCACCATATTTTCAGCAGTTTTCAGCAATCCCACTGTCTACTGAAATCAAAATAACTATTTTCCCTTCATTTTTTTTTTTTTTTCTTCCAAAGCATGACTTTATTTTCCCTCTAATGTTGTTTTCTTTTTTTCTGTAGACCCATCTCTGGCTTTTCAAGATGCCCATTCCAGTTCTCTGTCCTCCTGTCCTTGATTCAGAGGATATCAGGTGCCCTGTACCACTATTTTGACTGGCAAACTGCTTTGCTGTGCTCAGAGGCACATTTTCATTAAGTATCTGAAAAATAACTATAAATTATCATTAACATATGCTCAGAAATAATATGCTTTCTTTCACTGGTGTAAATTTGTGATAGCAACTAAACGTTTTAAGAAAGCAGTCTAGAATGGCACTCTGGACTTTGGTTTGGGTATTTGCATCAAAAATATTTGTATTTTGAGTGTATACAGCAAAAATACACCACCTGAAAATTAGGAATGTCTCAAGTCAACCCAGCACTGCCTTGTGTCACTGTCCAAGGCTTGTGGGGCTGGAAACAAGCCTGCCGACGTGTTCTTCACACCTGTGAGGAGCAGATGAGGGACCTGGGGTTGTTAATCCTGGAGAAAAGGAGTCTGAGGGGAGACTTTGTTCTCCACAACCACCTGGAAGGAGGTTGGAGGGAGGAGGTTGGGCTCTTCTCCCAGGTAAGAAGTGATCGAGGCCTCAGGTTGTGCCAGGGGAGGTTTAGAGAAGATGTTAAGAAAAATTTCTTCCCTAAAAGCACTGGAACTGGCATAGGCTGCCCCCAGGATGGTGGTGGAGTTCTCAGCCCTGGAGGGATTTAAAAGCCCTGGAGATCCGGTGCTCGGGTGGTGGTTTTGGTGGTGCTGGTTCAGTTTGGACCCCACGACCTTAAAAAAAAGAAAAAAAAAAAGAAAAAAAAAAAAAAAAAAAAAGAAAAAAAAAGGAAAAAAAAGAAAAAAAAAGGTCCTTTCCAACCAAACCAATCCTCCGATTCCGCCATCCTTGCGCACAGATCCCCCGCTGGGCTGCGGGGCTCCAGCGTTTTCATCCTCGCTGCCTCCGCTCCGGGCGCTTTCAGGGGAAAAACACCAAAATTTTCCCGGAATTGCCGCTTTTATCGCCGGGACCGGGAGCTTTCCCTGCAGCGGGGCAGTTCCGTCTCCCCGGGGTCACCGCGGTCCCGGTGTGTCCCGCTGTGTCCCGGTGTGTCCCGCTGTGTCCCGTCCCGCTCCCCGGTGTCTCTCTGGCGCCCCCTGGCGTGCATGCGCCGCGCCGCCGCTCCCGGTGCCGCGGCCGGGAAAGGGGCGGGGCTAAACAAAAGGGGCGGGGCTAAACTGAAAGGGGCGTGGCTAAACAAACGGTGTGGCTAAACAAAAGGGGCGGAGGCTAAAAGGGCGGGGTAGAAGGGGGCGGAGCCACATAAAAAGGGGCAGAGCAAAGCAAGAGGAGGAGGGGTGAAACAGAAAGGGGTGGAGCAACACAAAAGGGGGTGGAGCAAAACAAAAAAGGGGTGGAGCGCAACAGAAAGGGGCGGAGCAAAACAAGATGGGGCGGGGTGCAGCAAAAAGGGGCGGAGAAAACTAAAAAAGGCGGAGCAAAACAAAAGGGGCGGAGAAAACAAAAAAAGGCGGAGCAAAACAAAAAGGGGCGGAGAAAACAAAAAGGGGCGTGGTCACCGCCTCGCATAACCACGGCCCCGGCCGCGGAAGGGGGGGAGGGGGTTTGCGCGCCTGCGCACTGGCGCTGAGCGCCGCGGCCCCTCCGGCTCGCCGTCCCTTCCCGCCATCCACTGCGGGCGCGCTCCGGCGGCGCCAATGGCGGCGGCAGCGTCGTCGTCGTCGCTGAGTTGCGACGTGTTTGAGGAGATTGTGATGGCCGAGGAGAGGTGCGGGAGGCCTGAGGGAAACCTGAGGGACACCTGGAGCGGATAAGCGGGGCCGGGGTGGGATTCGGCCCTGGGGAACGGGTGGGCTCCGAGGGGAAGGAGCGGAGCCCCGAGCCTGGGCCTGGGCTCCCTCAGGCGGCGGTTGGGGCTGAGAGAGAAAAAGCTGAGGGGGAAGAAGGCCCTGGGAAGGCGTGAGGGGGGGAGAAGGGCGGGAAAAATTCTCCTGTCTGCTGAGCCGCGTTCGGCTGCCGTGGGGAATCCTGACCCGGAGTTGTGAGCTCGGAGTTGGCGGAGTTATTGGGGTGGAAATGGTGAGGGAGGTGGAGGAGTGCGGTGTTCTCGACGAGTTGCCATCCATTTATTTGAAGAGATCGTTGTCCGTAACTGCGTTTTAATTTAAATTAATGTTATGCGATGTGTCTAAATATGGGGAGCTGCGTTTCTGAGGGGACTCAGCGGGTTTTGTTGCTGTGAGTTGCTTGTGTGCAGCCTGTGTTTGAGGTGAAACAGAAATAAATGATCCAAATGTGTTCTGTCTTCACAGGTTTCATGGTGAGGGCTATCAGGAGGGGTATGCTGAAGGCAGACACCTTGGAGTTGTTGAGGGAAGGAGGTATGGGTCACTCCATGGTGCCAAGATGGGGTCTGAGGTAAATGGGAAAATACTTAAAAATTGGAATGGTTTTGCCAGAAAAGTATCACAACAGTTGGGCAGAGTCAGATGTATTGGTACTCTGAGGCCTGCTGTGTTTTGCTGCTGTGTAAGTGTCCAAGGGCACCCATAAAACTGTTTTAGAGGTGATATTTTGATTTTTAAACAGTTAACTAGATGGTTTGGTGCTTTCTGAGCTTATTTGCTCTATGAGATTTGGACTGTTTCCTGAAAGGGAGGATAATAAAAAGCAAAAATCAAGCAAGCTTGTGCAGACAAAAAAGATGGGCTGTTTATTTTTTTTCCCCAAGACACAATTATGCCTAAAGGTTCCTCTGCACCATTTCCTGTGGCTCAGCATTAGGGATAAACATGGAACACTGAGAAACGTTGGGTGGAGCACCATAGAGGGGCAATTCTGGGTGACTGTGTTGCATTCTGTTTTATTTCTAGTACCAGAAAAGTTTGTTGGTTGAGGCACTGCTATTCCTGTGGCTCGTGGAGCCATTTCTCTGTGTAACTGAATCAAAAAAACTTTTATTTCAGGTGTCTGCATTGTTCTGTTGTGAATACTGAGTTTTCTAACAAGTTTTCTGACACTTACACTGTTTAACACAGATAGACTCCATTTATTCCACTGGGATTTACTGGACTTTCCAGTGTAGAAATGTATTTGTATACCCAGTCATTTGTTTCCTGAAGACTGAGCTGCAGTGTGGCACTATTTTAGTTTGGTTATGTGTACTACATGGGTTTATTTTATTCCCTCATGATATTCTGCTAAATTCACAGATTGGCTGCTACCTTGGGTTTGCCCTGACGTGGCAATGTCTGCTCCAGAAATGCACAGATGAAAAGAACAGGTAAGGTTTAAAAAAAAAATAAATAAAATTTATGTTTAATTTTGCTTTAACACTGTTTCAAATTGTGGTGCCCAGTTTTGCCTCTTCACAAACACAAAAGAAACAGTGAAAACCAGAAGAAAGGGGAGCAGAGGACCACGAGGATGGTACCAAATGCTGCACCATGTGATCTTGACAGGTTGTCCAGAGAGACTCTAGGAGCTCCATCTTTGCAGATGTGCAAAATCTGCTTGGGGCACTTCTATTCTTTTGTCCCTAATTTTTTTTTTCTGTCCTGTTCTGATTAATTTTGTCTGACATAATTGCCACCTATTGTCAGCCATTCTGATAGGTGTTTTGGGGAGCTATTTTTATTGCATTTCCTTTCCTCAGTCATCTGATCACTATTTCTGAAGGTTCTTGGGTATTTCTCAGCTTTTGGCAGGGAGAAGGGAAACCTTGACATTGTCAGTTGTGCTACAGCTGAATTTCTGATTCTGGCTTAAATACTTATCAGGTGCACACTCAGCTAAATGGGAGAAGCTGAGTTAGAGAGGGCTGTGCTCTGAATTATTATATATAAGTATTAGTATAATTTTCATATTGATAGGTTGAAAAAAGCCTCTATAATAGGCTTATCAATTTTTCTGTCTTGATTTATTTTTTTTCTTATAGCAAAAAGCTAAGGGCTCTGGATTCATTAATAGTGATGATTCAGAAGTTTCCATATGAAGACCCCACTTATGATAAGCTGCAAGAAGATCTGGAAAAAATCAGAGGGAAATTTAAACAGGTTTGTAGTATTAAGTTGTTATTTTAGCACAAGGTAGTATTAACTCCTGAAACTATTTAGTCTCTGAACCTCAAAACTCCTGAATACTGCTCAAAACAGCATTTATGCAGGGCAATTGCTTTTCTTTTTTTGCAATCATAGTAAAAATACATGAAGTGAATTCAGTGAAACTACTTAATAATTGAAAATTCTCCAATAGCAAATGCAAAATAAAAGACAAACACCTTCTTTTAAAAGGAAAATTGAAAATATTATTTGACAATGAATTAAAGGTGGGACCAGAAGAAGAGAAATAGAGGATTTGGGAGCTTTGTTGAACAGTCATCTTGGAAAACAGACACTTTGAAGCACTTTTGTGTATTCTTTTTTAGGTTTGTTCAATGCTAAATATTCATTCTGATTTTAGAGTTGGTTCTGAAAGTTCTTCACTAACATTTTGAATGTAAGAGATGAAGATAAGCATGGATGACCAAAGAAGAAACATTAAAAAACCCTAGATAACTGGAAGAGTGTTTATCTACTCTTAATTTAAACAAAATCAAAATAATGAAGAGGTGCTAAATATTAAGGGGAAAAGCACTGACCTTGAAATAGTATTTTTCATATGTCATTTAATGTTTTATTACCTCCAGTTTTGATTTAGGATCACTGAAACTCCAGTGTGTAAACCTGTTGAATAGAAGTAGTTACTTTAATTCCTCACTGCCTTGCAATGATGGATTAATTCCTCAAAATGAAGATGTGTATTTGCAAAGTTTCTTTATTTAAAAGGTGTGGGTTGTTTAAAAATCTTTGTATGCAGATCATTCTGCTTACACAATGTGTAGATACTATGTTTTACTTCACCTCCAGTGAATTGCCTGCTGACTTTGCAGTGGGAAACATTCTCGTGGGTGAAGGGTAGAATGACAACTGATGTCAGAAGGACTGAGGAGGAGGAGGGCTGAGGTACCAGCTCATAAAGTGGCTGCAGCTCAGAACATGAAATTTGCACTTTCCATGAGTTCTGCAGACTGATCCAGTGTGGGGGGGAAAAAAAGAAACCACAAACCCTCCAAAAACCAGACCCAAAAGCTAGCAATTTAAGTGATCAGTGAGAGAAACATGACTACCAGAAGAGCTGTGATACTGACTTACTGTATTTATTAGTATCTCTTTACCAAGGGATAGCTTTTTATTTTCCAGTCTTGAAAACATACTCTTTATTCTCATTCCAAAGAATAGATGCTGCCACCTAAATGTACTCAACTGTGTTATTTTAAGAGATATACAATCAATTTTTTTTACTTGAAAGATACAATGAATTCTAGAAGAACTTTCCTCAGTTGTAATATAGCCATGTAGATCAGCATGGCATGGAGCAGCTTCTTGGGTAGAGATTTAACTGCTGGGCAGGGTAAACTCTGAGGAGAAGGACTCAATATGTCCAGATCCTCCACAGCACTACTTTGTGCCATCTAGAGCATATGTATCCATTTATTTCAAAATGATCTTTTTTATTTTGTCTGTTTCCCAAGTATGCCAGTATCAGAGGCTTTCATGAATAGCTGGTGCATCTTTTTTTTATTTTATTTTTGTTTGTTTAATTGTCTTAAACGTGGAAGTGTTGGAACAGCTTTGATACACATAGCGTGTGTTGGGGCCATCTAGTGGAGGAGGTTGTTCAGTGTTAGAAATTGTAAGAGCAGAAATATTTCTATTGTTATTAAAATAGATTACAGAACACATGTGCCTATGATGCAGCTCTACTAATTATGTGGTGAATTTCTTTGAAATAAAGTAATATTGAGCTAGGATTCATTTGTAGATGTGTCCTCATTTGGGACCTTGGAAGCATTGATGGTCTCTTGGTTTAGGGCTGTTGAGTAGAGTTGGCTTTTAACTTTTAGGCAGCTGAATCGCTGGGAACCAGAACAAGCACCAAACTGCAAGTACCTGGAAATAGAGAGAAAATAAAAAAAACATATTCTGTAATGTCAGTGCATAGATGGGCACAAAACAAAAGGATCACATATCTAGAGGAAAGAAAACTAGTTTGATTCCATAATCACTTCAGATAAATCCAAATTTGAAAAAGTATCTGCATCCACAAATCAGTTTATTTTTGCAAATTGGAATATTTTACCTGTTTACTTCAGAATAATGAAAGGCACTAGATATTAATCTATGATTAATTTTGACTCTTTGTTTGTTTGTTTTTAAAATCTATGAATTGTGCTTTCAATAAACTGCCCTTGGATCCTGGTCTTAAAAAGGCAGTTTTGTTCTTCTGACTGATAGTACACAGGAGTAAATGCTGGGAGTTTTGAGTATTCATATTTAAAAATCTGGCCTTTCAGGGAATCTTTGTACATGGTTTATAAAAATGTATGTAAAAGCAAGGGAAGGGATCAAAGTATCTGTGAAGCATTTGGTTACTAGGAGTGTGTGATACAGAAGGTACCTGCAAAGAGCTGCTCTGGATTTTGTATTGAAAACCCAATTGTTTGTTTTCAACTAAGGAGAGAAAGGATCTGAGCAGATCAAGCATTTAATGACTGTTATTTTGAAAATTGGTTGGGTGGCTAATTTTCTTGTATTACTTTAATTATCTTTATAACAATTAAATTTACATTATTAGAATAACTTATTTATATATAAATATATATACATATTTAACTATAAAGATTGTGTTCAGACTGGGACATGCCAGGGTTAGGGCTGCATGATGAGGCTTTCATTTGGCTCCAGATGCATGTACATACTGATGGAGTTTCTGATTCCAGGAGTCTGTATTTTTCTGAATATCTTTTGTCTCATGTCTTGTATGGGCCTGATGGTTCTTATTAAATGAGATGAAACTGTTGGCTATGTAGTCGTCTACTTTCTTTGGTGCCAACTTTTTGAAAGACTTTCTGGGGTTTTCTGTGATGCTCACAGGGCTGCAACAGTGGAATCTTCACAGCATACTTTGGGAGGTTTTTTATACTTTATTTACAGTGAAAGAGTTAAAGCCCAAGTTAAATCAGGATTTGACTTCACCAATGTGAGATGTGACTCCTTTCAAATAAGTCTGCATTTTGAGGACTTGAATATGATGGAATGTGCTTCTTGCCAGTGTTGTGGGTGGCTATGGGTACATGGCTTTTTTTCATGTTTGCTTTTTTGCCTGTGTTTCTTAGATCAGTCACCTAGAAAATGAGGAACATTACAGTTAGCAAACACCTGTGAAACGTGTGCTCTTAAGCCAACTTGAATGCTTTTGGGGAAAAAAAAAATACATCATCTCACTTTGCAAACCAGCACTCATTCTTGTGAGGTATAAGCATATCATTTCTTTTGACACCTTTCCAGTTAGGTTAACATCTTCCTAAAATCTGTAACAAGTGAACAGGGATTCTTATAAATGGCTTCATTAGTTTCAAAGCCTGCTTTACTCATCCTGGAATGGTCAGGACTCTGGTGGCAGCAAGTGTTACACTGTAATTGAAGACTCTAACAGAAGATCTGTGCACAGAGAGGCTGAATAAAGCTTCTAGGGACCACGGTCAGTCAGGCATCTCCTGGGTTGAATGCTTGACTATGCAACTTAAGTATTGATTGAAAGACTTGGTGAAAAAGATATGGGGGAGGGAAGGCAATTTTGTAGAGTATAATATTGGCTATTAACAACATGGGACATAGAGATTGTGGCTCTGTGTGGTGTCATCAAATTTTGTGGTGTTTGGAATTTTGCAGAAGTACTTGATCTGTTAAGAACAGTTCAGATAGAAAACTTCTGTGAGAATTAATGAAGTTGCTAAGACTTAAAAATATATTGCTGTATTCACCACCTCTAGTTATTGCACAGTAGTTAGGGAGGAATGTTTGAAACATTTACCTTACAAATCTCTGACTTGCCTGGGCTGTGTTCTAGCTTGTTTTGATTCTTCCTGATCATCTCTGCTGAAGTTGTAGAATATGGAATTTTATTAAAAGGTGGATACAAAGCTAATTACTGCTGGTGTTCTGAAGTCACTGCAGTCCAGAAGGCTTCTTAAAATTTTTCTTTCTACTATTTGTGATGAGTGCAAGAAATAGCAAGTGTTGAGGCATCAGCAGAGAAAGATAAACTAACTACAGTGAATTCATTCCCTACAGAATTCCATGCTGATTCAATTCTGTCTGATAACCAGGGGATTAGCTGCTCATACCAGATCAACCATCACTAGAACATGTAAATCTGACTTTGTAGGTTATCTATGTCATTGTACAATATTTGTAGAGTAAAAAAACCCCAAACAAATAAACCAAAACAAACCCAAAACAAACAGGATGGAGTTTAAAACTTCCTAGTAAACTCACGAGTAAAACACTTGTTCTATCTTCATGAAGCAGCATCTTTTCTTTCCATTTTTTATGAATATGAAGGGAGTTAATTTCAGCTTTGAATGAACATGGGTAACCAATAGAAATGAGTGAAATAAATTTAAAAATCTGGGTATGCAGTTGTGCACTTAAAAATCAGCCCTGTAAGAGTAGTCTCATTCGAATCCTATGATGTTTTTCTGAAACAAGGTTATGTTAAGTTACCTGTGGTTGTGTAAGGAGAGTCTGGCTTCCCAGTTTGGTTTGCTGTGCTTGGTTATGTGAGGTTTTGATCTGATTACTACTGAGGTATGAAATACATGAGCAGTGGTGTATTCTAGGAGGCACAGATAAACTGTGTGGACTCATGTTGCTAGCTTCTGGGATATACACCATTTAGAGGAAGAAGAAGAAAGACTGGGTAGAACACTGTTATTGTAGGATTATTTTTGGTGAGGAAAGTACACATTTTGGTCTGTGTCTTTGGGATTTTGAGAGGTAAAACATTTTTATTGATACTATTTAAATAGGTTACATTTAGATAAAATGAAGAGGTTTGATTTTTCAGCAGATCAGTTCCAAGGTTTAGAATACTTCTTAGGGCTTTGGGTTCTGGTCTAATTACACCCTAAAACTTCAGCTTTCACAGTTTGGCAAGTAACCATGAAGATTCTAACTTTACAGTCTCCCAGAGTTGTTTTTTTAATGGATAAAGTTATGACAGTGCACATTACCAGAGAAATGTACATTATCACTAGAGAAAATGGAGATGTGGGAGGTGAGAAATGAGTTGTGTCAAGTTTCCCTTGCAAGTTTTGGTCTCTAGGCTTCACATATAAAGGCCAACTAGAGCAAGCTGGTACTGAGGCATTCCAGTGTGTCCCAGTGTGTTTGGAAATGCAGAACCAGCTCAGCCTCTGTTGATGGCAATAATAAAAAAGCCTTGTGTGCTATTATTTGAATGGTCATGTACTCAGACTTGAAAATAAAGTAGTACCTGTTCACTCTCATGAAATAGATGAATGGTAAAAAAGAAAAAAATCAATAAGTGCCAGTTGATATGGAAGTGGCTTGCTGTACAGTGTTTTAAATTGTTCTACCATGTTTCATATACATATGTAATTAACCAGGAATATGTCATTCCAGATAATCTGGTTCTGGAATGTCAAAATTGCCTGCGGAAGAATTCTGGAGAGGTGTAAGAAATAACATGGAGTTTTTGCCTTAAAAAATTAGGAAGCTTGATCATAGTTGTACAGAATTTATATGGATGGCATCTGAAAGAATGGCATAGTGGCTAAAAGAATATTAAATGTATATGCTTATCATAAAATTGGAGCTTACTTTTAGCAAAATATTTAGGTAGAAAGCAAGCTGATTATGTAGTTTCTCCATCCCAGCTCTGCACTAGACAGAATCAGCATCAGTATTTGTCAGTGTCTTTCATTCTTGATTGTTTAGCAACATTTTGCTGCTTTATTTCAATGTAATAATAATTGCAGTGTTTAATCCTCAGCATCTTCAGGATTCTGGGGAATAATCAACACTGCATGAAATCTTTCTTAGTTGTAGGAACTGTGAGTCAGCAACCCTTTAATTTTTTTAGTTGCAGCTATTGTTCCAGCAGCAAGCTTTACTGCTATTGTCCACTGTTTGTCCAGCTCACGTTTACTGGACTGTGGGAACGGATTAGGGTTTCATGGCTTTTTTTCCCTTCTTGCATAAACTTTTGATCAAAGACATTCCTTGGATGACAAAACACTGTATACTGTGTCACACAGTCCTGACCAGACTGCATGAACAGTAGTTTAAAAACACATGCCTACATTGTTCTCTACACTGGCTTTTTTTTTTTTATTTGCAATGTATGTGCAGACATTGGATTTTTGAGACCCCCTTTACCTCCTTTAAAAAACACACAAGTTACTGTTAAATACAAGTAAAAACCAAGTGACTGTTTGAAACTAAGGACAGATGTCATAGTATGTCACTTTAAGCAGAGCTGGAGGTGACATCTGTAGTTCTGCAGACATTTGCTGTGTATCTAGAACACCTGACTGAGATGCAGAAGGATTTGAGCACAATTTGGGAATTCCTAACCCCCCTTCACCATAGGCACGTTGTTAGAACCACATGTTGAGGATCTGGTCTATTATAATTTTATGTCTTGCTCTTCCTTTATATTCTCTAAGATGAGGAAACTTTACAGAAATCCAGTAGCATCATTCTTTCTCAAACTCTATGAAAAAGAAACAAATCATGTTAGAGAAAAATGTGGAGAATTTCTCAAGGAGCTTTGGCTTGTAATTTGCCTGAAATTCTCCAGCAGAAGCATGGGATAAGTGGGAAGAGATCCTTGAAAATGCTGTAAGCAGGTTTACAGAGGGATTAAAAACATGGAGGACTATGTTTAGGTGATGGGAAGGTTGCTTCAGGATGAGAGAACACTTGTGTTTCCACAAATGTGAGGCTTAGCAAGTACCTCTTTGACTCTGCAGCACTGTTGAACACTATCATGCAGAAGCAAAGACAGGTGAACTCTTTCACTTACATTGGAAAGGTATTTGCCATAGAGGAGGAACCTTTCTTTGCAGTCCAAGGTTCTCCATGAAAAGACAAACCTGAATTAATACGTGGCTGGTAGATGCATTGCCTAAAAGGAACAAAGTGATCATGGTGAATGACTGCAATGCCTAAAGAAATACTGAGTAAAAACATAAAATGAGTGTGTTATGTTTGTAAGAAATAACTTACTTTTGAGTAAGTAATTGCTAATGCTTTCTGGAAATCTTTGGAAGATGTTGATGTCTCTGCATATAAAAAGAACAGCTCTCTGTGTAACTGTACATTTGCTGAAGATCTGGTCTTCATATTTCAAGTAGTCAGCAGGCAAATGTAAAAAAAAAACCTATGGCCTTCAGGGAGCAAAAAAGATGTTCAAAACTAATACCCTGTATTCAAACAATCTGTAGTGATAAAATCTAATAAAAGGAGGAATAAAACATCAAAAAGCTCATTTGTCCGTTTCAGACAGTTTGCCATCAGAGCAGTGACTTAGGACTCAGGTCACTTGTTGGGTGCTGGCTCAGCTGAGCTGTTGGAGTGCTCTGGTGGTGGTTCAGTGGTCTCTGCTCAGTGATTTGCCCCTCTCAGCCCAGCTCCTCCAAGAGTGGTTACAAATAACATCTGTAGGGTCAGTAACATCTTGGCTGGCATCAGGGACCAAGCATTTAATGGAGGAGAACTTGCAGATGGATTAAAAAAATTTCACAGGGCAGTCAGGTGGGATGGGTGAAATAACAAAACTGTAGCACTCAGCAGCAGAGAATCTGCAATTCAGGAGGTTGGGAATGGTGAGGGAATGGATAGCAATTTCCATTCTGTGAAGCACACACTGCATGCACAAATCAACACCCTAGACCTTCACCACATGGACCCAGAAGAGAGCTTCTGCTCCAACCAGTCACCATGCCAGGTCCTGGCCTGGAGGTTGGCCTGTGCATGTAGAGAGTCCTCATTTGGTTCAGTTTTCTTGCTGGCATTGGGTATCAGGCCCTGAAGCTCTCTACAACCTTGGGGAGTTAAAATCTTAACCAATTACTGCTTTATGTGTTTGTCAGCACAAGGAGTCCCAGGCCATTCTCTCTGACTTTTTATGTATCTCAGGCCAGTTACTGATGGGGGTAGGAGGTTCCTGTCACTCTCTGGTCACCCACCTCAGATGTGTTACCAAGTGTGGATTTAGCAATGATTGCCTAATGAAGTTCTTACTTGTTTTTTAGTTTTCCAGTTCATGCTAGATTAGTCAGAGCTGGGCAGATGTAGCCAAGGTCTCATTTGAGTGGGCAGTCTTTAACTTTCAGGTTTCAAGACATGCTGGCAGGAAAGATTGTACTGTGAGTGGCCATTAGCATATAATTTGAATATGATGAGAATATAATTTTCTACTGTAGTCTTCAAGTGACTGGACGGGTACTCTGCTTTTGGGATGGATCACTGTGTTGTGGGTTTTTTTTCTGAAATAAGCAGTTATATTTCTTCAAGGATAGTATCATAAATAAGAAGAATAACATAAAGGCATAATTAAAATGAGGAGATGAAACCCATACAGAGAGCACACAGTCCTTCTGCCAGTACTTCCCTCAGTGTGCTCAGGAAAACTGTGGCTGCAGATACTTTAGGGACTTGCCTGAAATACGAGACTTTTTAACACATAATTTTCACACAGGCAAAAAGTAGGACAGATCTAAGTATATATCTCAGTCAAAAGCCAGATGGGAATCTATGTTTGCCATGCCAGTGCAATTACTATTATCACTTATATTTGTGGGATCATAAAAACACCATGTTTGAAGAGATACATTTGCACTAAATTGATGCTTGCAGGAATTCATAAAAATGCCTTCACTGATAGCTTTACTGCCTTTGTCCCATTGGAGCCTTCCAATGACATTGCCAGGAATCTTTATCCAGAGTATCTAGCCCACATGCCTGGGTCATCCCTATGGCTCCTTTGAAATAATAGCTCCAAGCTTCACTTTCTCTTCTATCTTCTGGAGTTTTCTCAGTTAAAATGCCAGATAGACTTGAATGGAAGTGGATTCTGAGTTTTTACATTTAGCAGCTCTTGTTTCTTCTTTAATAAAGAAGAATAAAGAGTATATGAACTTAAAGTGTTCCAACAGTCCAAGCTTGTTGATCAGTGAAATTAGAAAGGTTTTTTGGAGGTTTTTCTGTGTACATGCCTTGATCCGATGTGAAAAACTACAGTATTTTTCCCTTTGCTAAGCTACAGCATAGCCTAGCTGAACATGCATATTTTTTACAGCCTATAGTAAATTGTTTTTCTTGCTGCATTCTTGTCTTTCTGCCCTTTGCAATGTAATACTGGCATAGTTCACCCAACATTCAAATTTAGTAGTCTGCATTTAGATGGTGTTTGAGAGAAGGAAAATGTAAATAACAGAGCTGACTATCTGTGCTTAAACCTACTTAAGTCACAGAACACTTCAGTCAGTTTAGTAGTTTATAAAGCAGATAGGAAAGGCCAAACCCACTGAACACCTTCAGTAGAAAATGCAGGTTTTAAGTTCTCACTGAATCATTTAATATCAGCAAAAAGGTTTTTGTTCCAAGTGAAGATTTCATTAGAGGGTATCTTACTCAACTTTCAGACATTTAAAATCAGAAGGGTTTGCCATCAGTGATAGAAAAACAACTAATTCTGGTTTTCTTTAAAATACGCTGAAATTTTGCAGAAAATTGATAGAAGATCCATGTTGGAAAAAAAAAATGAGTAAAGCTTTGGCTTGATTGGTATTTAAAGTCACTGTGAATCAAAGTTGGACCTTTCACTGCTATACTGGCCTTACCAGTGTAACTTGACCATATTAAGGAGCTCCCCATTTCAAATGGAAAAAATTACAGCTCACACAATGTGCTGCTATGACTTTACCTACCTGGTCACTGGTTTTACACTAGGTCACGTGGGTCAGGTTTCTGTCTAAAATGACTGGGAAACTGACAGGCTTGACTGGGACTGTTCTGATGCAGATGGTTTCCCATCTATTGGTAACTGCACTAAGACAAACTTTGCACTTGGCTATAATTAGCTTGTTGGGTGTTAACATCAGTTTCATTTCTCATTTCCTTCGCTGTGTGTAGTGCCTACAGTCAGTTGCAATATGAATTTCAGGCAATGAGAAGCTCAGGAGGCAGATACTACATTTCTGATTTGCAACAGGAGAGACAAGCACTTGATGGGTCAGATAGATTTAAGTCAGAAATATTTTCAGAATAAATAGACAAATACTCAGGCTTAGAAGCTTGACCAGTCTCCCCTAAGAATAAGCTGTTTCTGCCATGTTTAGCTCTTGAAATCATTGATAATATGTATCCCCCAGTTTTCAGAGATATTTTGGAATGTGCATTGGGGCATAGGCTATAATTTTTTCTCACTTAATAGCCACATGTCATTTATTTTCTTCTAGGTCCAGTTGTGTTTTTAGTAGCAGTCTACATTTTTCTGGTTTATTCCTTATTGTCTCAGTGATAAGAAAGTAGATGCAATAGTGTATCAGAAGGGAAGGAAAAAGGCAGGTTAACCTTACTGCTTTTAAAACAAACTATCTTCTGTAAAGATATTCTAGGACATAGAATACTTAAATTGATAAAAAATACTAAGAAACATTCTGCAGCATCCGAAACCTACTTTATTTTACCTTTTGTTATAAAGAATCACCAAATGGTGTTTTACTGGTGAAAGGCTTCAGATAAACAAAATTTGCCTTTTAAAAAAACATTCCTGTGACAGGCAGTCACCTACCCATTGCATTGCTAAAAATGCCTACAGTTTCCCAAAATAATGACAAAAGGTTTTCAGCATTGCAGCTACTGAAGCACAGAGTCAAAACCAGAAAATGTCATGTGGTCTCTTCATTGCATCAGGTCATTACTATCATTCAGCATACATGAAGGCAGCAAGAAAAAAAAAAAACAAAAACCAAGAAGCAGATACTGGGTTTTACCAATTTTATTTCTAGACTTTATAGTTTTTTTGCTGGAAACTTGTCTGTTACAGGTCTGGTGGTGAAAATGTGCATTTCAGACCAGTGATGCCAATAAGTACAATATAAAAATGTACAAATCTGAATTGCTTGCTTACTACAGATTGTTATAATAATGTGACAAATAAAGCATCTCTGTTGGCACGTGAACCCACTTAATCTGGATTTGGCCTTTTAGTACATACAATATTTTAAAAGAAATTTGCAGTACAGACTGCCACTCAGTGTAACACATAATATAACTGACAAGCACTAACTCAATAATCATGTTTGGTTCAGAGACACAGAGATGCCACAAACAGAAGTGTTTTATGAGGTAAGCAGTAAGAAATGTTCCTGAAATTTGGACAGAATGTATTCAGTCCTCCTGGGTCCTGCGACTGCTAGTAGCACTGCAATGCTTTATTTATGCACTATGTAGGATCTTAACTGCATTTGCCTCAAAATGAGTTCTAATTCTGTTTTGGTTTAGCAGCATACAGGCAACAGCTAGATTATTCTTCAGCATACAACTCTGTTAGCTGGCTTATTAATGAGATTTACAGGCTTTCTTAAATTAGCATTATGCTATAATTAAAAAAAAAACAAACGAACAAACAAAACACCAAAAAAAAAAAAAAAAAAAACAAAAACAAAAACCCAAAATAAAATAAAAAGAAAAAAGAAACAAAAAACCTAGTATATCATAACAGATTAAACACACAAAATACTTAGAGTTCCAGAAGATAACCTATCATACCAAATGATGTGTCCCAACTGAGGGGAAACCACATCAGGTGGCATACAAGAGTTATATTATAATGCACCTTTCATATATCAATGTGGCTAATAACACAGCTTAAAACTACTATGATAATAAACCCCAGATCAGACAAAGAATCCAGCTTTATAAAATGCATAACAACAAAAAGAACTGACATTACTTGATCTTCTGAAATGTCTGCTGGTTTTAAATTAATGCAACCTGGTTGCAAATCGCGAGACCCATTCAGAACAACGTTCGATGCATTTCCGCTTGCAGTAGAACTATGAGGCACTGTGTACAAACATCAAAACCTGGTCTAGACACGGGTAACTGAAGTATTGAGGTATTGTGAAACAGGAACCTTTTTTGGAATAGAGCAGTAATCACATTAAGTAAAAATTGATCACATAAAAAAAAAAAAATCTACAAAAAAAATGATGTCAATAATATAATTTTCTATGAGAAAATTAAAACCTATTACATGGCAGTATATGACATTGTATAACAAAAAAAAAAAAAACTGATCCACAAAATAGCAGCAAAACACAATGACAAAGATACAGAAAAGCAATGTTAATTTTTTTTTTTCAAACCATGCTGGGAATTTATCCATAGCAGCTCAATAAAAATGGAGCATCCACTCCTTTTTTCTTTTTCTTTTACTTTTTTTTTTTAATTTTAAATTTTTTCCTTTTTTCTTTTTTTTTTCTTTTTCCTCTTTTTTTTTTTGCTGTTTTGCTTTTTTTTGTTGTTTTTTTTCTTTTTACAATCAACACCTTAGCGGCAGTTTTCTCACATACATTTCACCATCACATTCTCCTCGAGCATCAACTTCAACAGCTATGTCCACGTCCCTTCAGCTACTTTCTAAAATAATAATAAAAAAGATACATAGCCAAGATGTGCAAATTTTCTATTGGTAGCTAAATTAAAAAAAAAAGAAGTTCTTTCAAGTACTCCAATTTTCAGATCTTTAAAACTATGGCGTTTTCATGCTTAGCCTGCTTTTGAGAAATGTATAGGAAGGGGCCAAATCAACTGCTTTGTTTTGGGTTTGTTCTTTGAAGTGTGTCCTTTTTTCTTTAATAAGCTGTGTTAAAACTGCGACATCAAGGGTAGAAACATTATTTAAAAAAAAAAAAAAAAAAGGGGCGATTGCATTATTTTACAAATCATACTGGCCTTACGAACATCCTCTGCAATAAATATTCTTTTTAGCCTTAACTATAAATTATATATTTTAGTGTTTAAAAACCTTCAGTTGTAAAACATCTAGCGACAATCCTTAAAACTACGTGTCCTATGTGTGAACCTTTAAGGCCCCTAATTTATAAAGATGAGTTGGCACCAAAGGATTTCTAAACTTCAACTTTTCTATAGAAAAGGATAGGAAGATATCCTGGCAATTTGTGAATGCAATTTCTCTCACTGGAACACAACCTTCGGAAAAAAAAAAAAAAAAAAAAAAAAATCACCTCTCCTCTAACACCATAGTTAAATGCACTTGCTTTGCAATTCCATGTTTGCGAACAAGCACTTATATATTTCCAAACCATTCCATTAAAAAAAAAAAATTCCCACACAATAAAAGAATGTATTTCCTATATCTAATGGACTGAAAGTGCTTTGAATGGAATGGTTTTAGAATATTACAAACAAACAAACAAAAAAAAAAAGACTAAACTGTGGATTGAACCTGATCATAATTAGGCTGAATATCTGTGGGGTCAGACCAGCATTTTACACAGGTAACTACAAAAATATGAAGATTACAAAAATATATTATGTCACTATTGCAGTTTCTCTTTATAATAGAGTATCGTATGAGTAGTACATTGGCCTTTCCCAACAATGCTAAGCTGGAACCCTACAAATGCCTTATGCACAGGCAATCCACAGGCACAAAAAAAGATTAACATATAATAATGCTGCATACTAACATACACTAACTTATGGGTTACGTTAACCATTTGTAAGGTGAAGAGGATAAAAAAAACCTAGAGAAATAAAATAAACATTTACAGATGAATTTTAAAGTGACTAAATGCATAAGCAAGCAAGATACAGAAAAGCCTAGAACTGCGTTAAAGCTATGCTTTTTAAAGAAAAAGATATTTCATTTACTATCTAAAAAAAACAAACAAAAAAAAAACAAACAACCCTCTTCTACTTTAAAAATGGTTGGTTGGTTTTATATGTAAGAAATCAAATCTAATACCTCCCCTGGAGACATTTTGTGTGTTAATGCCTATTTTTACAACATACAGACAAGAACACTTTAATATAAAAACTAGTTGATTATTATTGTATAAAATCCTCTATTTTTGTAGCACAAACCCCTGGGGGTAATGCAAATACTATTTTTTTCTTTTTTTAAGACAGTTTTTGGGGTATTTTTTTTGTGTTTATTTGTTTGTTTGAAGTCACAGATGGAAGGGAGACAGAGCAAGAAAAAATATAACAAGACTGGTTTTCCCTTCTGGTATAAAAATGTCCCGGAGAAAAGGGTTTCTGGGGGGGAGATCCTGATGCTGATTCCTTCTCAGATGCCCTTTCTTTGTCTGCTTTTCTTGCCAAGCAAACCCATTAGAAGTCCTCTTAAATGTTCACATCTCGCACATCAGTAGGTGTGCAGGAAAGGTCTGCTTCATCCTCTACAGTCTTTGTTTCTGAAGATGCGTTGTGCTGCTGTGCCTGACGTAGACTGGATTCAAGGAGGGATTCAATCTGTTCTTGGCAGGCTCGTAAACAATCCTAGAGAAGGTTAAATGGAAGGAGAAAAAAAGACCCAGGGTCCTTTAGAAAAACAAAGATCACAGACCAAATACTGTTTCTTGAAAAGCAAGAAAAATGTCATCAAATTATCTGGGAGGGCAGCAGACTAAAAGGAGTGTGGGAAGAGCAAGAGAATCACTGAATCCCATCTTCTGCAGGATGCTAACTTGGATCCAGATTACACCTCTTACCATCTTCTACTTCATGGCCTAGGTGAACACCTCCATCCATTGACCTCTGGACCATCCATAACTGCTCTTTTATTGCTGCCCTCAGCCTGCAGGTCTACAGCTGACTGTGATGGACACTACTATGACACACATACAGCAACTAACCTGGCAGGACCTTGACACAGTAAACTACAAAGCTTACATTACTATTTTCTCAAGTACTGTTACTGCTTCAGGGGTTCTGTTAAAGTCCATTCATGCTTTTACCTCACTGTCCTTTTTATACCTTTTGAAATACAGAAACAGTCTGACTGGACAGCAGCATGAAGCCATCAGAATTAAATGAGGCATGAAACTGGGCTGGAGTCAAGAGTTGGTCCATGTATTTCTGGTGCTGTATGATTTCTACCTTTACCAGAGAAGCACTTTGGCAGTGCAGTCTATTACAAGTGATGGTCATAAACAGTGAATTCCTGGGCTGAGTTCCAATAATATAAAGTTCTTATCAACAGAAATGCCATATATATATTTAGAGAGACATGCCCAAAGCTTCCTGCCAACTGTTTCTATGTCCAGCAGTGAGCAGCTCAAGTTAGCTAACTGGTTTCTAACTCAGAAAGCATCAGAACAGGGAAATGTACCAGACTGTCTTGACCCCAAAATTGAAAGGTCTTTCAGAAGCACCACTGAGCCATCTTTGTAACCATGGACAATGAAGTGCTGCCAAGCTTACAGTTTGCTACCGCTTCACCTTGAAATCTCAGTCAGGGTGAGATGGCTTTCCCTTGCTTCAAAAGCATTTTCTCAAGAGCTGAAAACACACACAGAGTCCTGCTGAACGTTCAGGAGGGTGGCCAGGGCCTTGCTGTTTGCACGGATTTTGGTGTGAATTAAAAGCGTGAAGCATCGAGCAGGATCACGTCTCCCATGGGGCAAGGTAACTCTCCTCAGGCATTAATACCATGAGTAGATTTATCCAATTCTACTTAGCAATCCACAGCAATCAGAACTGGAGAATGCCTGTTAGCTCAACCTGTTCACATCTTTCTGCAAGTGATGGTTGTCTTCTTCAGACCCACTGCAGTGACACAACCGGTGCCTTAAACAGGCAGAACAATCACACTACATTTTGCCAAAATTCCTCCAGCGTGCTGTTTACTGATATCTTTATAACAAACATCCTAAGCTTTTCCCCAACATATTTAACTCTGTGTATTAAGGACTTTGAAGTCTCCTTTCAGTATTGCCTTTTCTGATTTAACCTATGACATGTGTTAGCCCTTGCGGTGAACCCAGTCTTCCATGATAAATTGCCGTCAAAAGTGTTAGGATGTGCATGACTGAGAATGAATGTTGTTTTGCTGAGAGGGTGACCTGCCTGCTGTTTTCTTTATTTCCCAGTTTCAATTCTGCCTTCATTCAGAGGCTTCTTGTGTGATCTACCAGCTTTTCACTGATTCCACTACCACAAGAATCTCCTCTGCCACCAATAAGGGCACATGGCATTTGGGGTAAAATAAGATTAGAAACCCAAGCAAACAATTCTCTGCAAGTCCTTTCTGAGAGAGAGGGAGGTTAATCCTACCTCTAAGCAGATCAGACCATCAGTTACAGCTCACTGAAAACACATAACCTATGACCTTTTCTGGTTTAAACCCTAGTGTAATATTTCCTCTTGACAGAGACACACAGCGTTTTAAATGACAAAAAGAAACGCCTCATATCCTAAAGTCATCATGCCTTTGGCTCCTACATACCTCTGGCCTTCACAATAAGATCTCTATGAAGTTCTTTTCACCCCCTCCCCAAGAAATGAGGGATCAATCCTGACTGTAAGGCTGCTTGCATGTCCCGTGCCATGTTCCACACATGGAATTAGTTAAAGAGAAGTACGTGAATTCAGGTTTAGGTATTTTCAGTTTTACAAATCCTGGCACTTTTGAGGACAATTAATTTTTTCACAAGGTAGCATGTTCAATGTTCCAAACTGAAAGCTGAATTATTTTCAGAGCAAAATTAACCCTTCCTGCTTCTCGGGCAGGGGGTGCAGATAGGAGGATTGTTTGGTGGGAGATTTGTGGTTGGTTGTGCTCTTTTTTTTTAATCCTATCATTTGCACGAAGCATGTTTGAGCACTGAAAGCTAAACCATTCAAAAGAATTTCTATAAATACCTATTCTTCTCCCTCTGGAGTCCAGTCTTGAATAGTTATATAGGACTGTGTAATTTAAAGGTAATTTTTGACCACAGAATTTTTTTTCCTCTGAGATTCTTAAGAGAACAGCATGTTGTATTTTTAAAAAATGTACTAGTTACAATTTATTATCAACAGACTATGTCTCGAGCTACAGTTGAATGGACTTATTTTTTTTTATGTTTTAGGCATTTTCGTTCAAATCACTTTTTATTCAGATGACTACCAGAAGACTAGTTTGCAGGAATGTACTAGAGCTAGCAAAAATAACTGCAAAATGTGACATTCACTGTGAACTACCTCAGCAAAGCTTTTTTCATTCTCATTTGCTGAAAAGAAAATACAAAACTTGTGCATTACTCTGATAACTTCTCCCAACAACTTTTCTGCTTCACTACCCAAATTTTCAATGCCCACAGTTTGTTCAAGGTCATAAACCCTTCCTGGATTAATTAAACTCCTCAGTGGAAAAAAAAAAAAAAAAAAAAAAAAAAACACAGAAGACATGATCAGAACTCCAGGGTCAGATACTAAAGGAAACAAACAACAACAACAAAAAAAGAAACTGCTTGGAAATCCTTTGTTACTGCCTGACCTGTTCTGGATAACAAGCACATGTTTGAAGGTGCCTCTGAGTAGGGGCAGGCAGGAGACGAATTCCAATGTACTAACAGACAGCATGGAAACCCAATCTAATCTAGTTTAGCAAATTTCTGGCCTGGAAATGAATGTCAGGTAAAATTCAATCCGTTTGGATGATGGGGTCAAGAATAGAATGATGGAAGACAGCCCAAGACTTCTAATTGTGATTATCTGACTTCTAATTACCCCTGATCAAAGGCAAAATGGGAAATTGGATTCCTACCAACGTAAACATGAACCATAAAGGAATTCCAATCAGGTGATACTCATTTTACTTTAGATTCAGTTTTCTTTGAGACTAAAGGTAAAAAAGTGTAATTATATAACCTGAAATCCAACAGACCAGCAGCTCTATCTAGCTAATAGATAATCAGGGAGGATGTTAGCCATGTTGTAATGGGTGTTCTTAATATTTCAGGACAGTCCAATATAAAGCTTGTTCATCTGTGCCATCTGACAAGGGGAACCATCACTGAGGAGTAACAAACTTCATACACATGCTAGTGATATCAGGTGACAGGAGTAGCATTTGATACCATGGAGTACCTTGGCACATCTTAAGGGGAACCATGCTATGAATGAAACCAAGCAGTTTGCTCTACCCAAAGCAACAGCAGTGAGAAATGCTGTTCCCTTATTCCGTTACAAACACAACAGTATACATATACACAGCTATGATTTTATGATGCCTGTTTTCTGTAGAATATAGTTAATTAAATTTAATTCCTTTTAAAGCTCTCAAGTTCAGGCCATACAGATGGTAGACCTGCAATGACTCCAAACAATAAAAAAGAAAGAAGCAAGGATCCTCCTTGCTAAAACTACTTTCTTTTCCTTTAAAAGAGCTCTGTCATCAACTAAGTCAAAAGGACAAACTTCTGTTCTCCAAGATGGGAATCTACTTCAATGCTCTGTATCAGGAATGATTAAATAATATTTTTGCTTTAATCAGGTAGTGTCAGAACAGATAGTAAGCAACATTTTTTGCTCAGTACCTGTTTCAAATATCTGGCACTGGATAGTGGCCAACCACACACTGAAATATCTACACTGCTCACAAACTGACTAAAAGCTTTACACATACATACCAAACTGAGCAGCGTTTTATTTCAGCATTTTAAATTCCTGTAATTTTAAACATTTCAGCACTGGATCCTATTACTTCAGCTGCAGTAATAAAAATTACAAACATGCTTAAAACTGAGGTATTGTTAAGGTGATCAAAATAAGCTGAGGTATCATTTGTCAGCAATTTCTTCAGTTTATCAAGAGTAAAATACTCTTGTGAATAATTATGATGCAATTACCTTTCCAGAAACCACTCAATCTTATCAACAAAGTCCAGTTACTCAGACCTAGTTTAGCAGTGTCTAGTACAGTTCTCCTATATATTTAAATTAATAATGTGTAAAAAAAATTAACAGCATCACAAAGATTCTGCCCCTATCCACAAAGTTGTCTTTATTTGACTCATTGTCCAGCTCTTGGAGACCTCACAAGAACCTTTTTAAAGCATCTATTTATTGGTCTTCCACATTGTTACAAAACAAAGCTCAACTCTGCCCCAACTTCACACACCATTATGACATGGATCATTGACTTTAGGTCTTCCTTGTAGGCTCCCTTCCTGGCCCATTCACTCATGAAAGGTTTATTGCTGGCTAGTTACTGATGTGCATCTCCTGGAAGCTGCAGGGCAAAATGAGAGTCCTGTGAGGACCATCTACCTTGTCAGAAAGTCGTGGGACAAGCATTTGTTCCAAAAAAGGGAATTGAATACCAGCTACTGTGCAAGTCTAGCACGTAATAAACCAAATTAGATCATTAGAACTCTTTTAAGAAGGGCTTTTTCACACCACTTGGCACAATAAAAGGCCTCAAGAATGGCCAAAGATAAGGTCAGAGATTCCACAAGGTCTCAGTAACTATTTCCTCATCTAATTTTCAAAGTTTTGTTTTACACAGGCTCCTGGTTTAATTACCCACAACCAAACACAGCCTCTGCAACCTCCTAAATGGATGCAGGGTCTCCTTGGCTTTGTCACAGATGCCTCTCTTACACACATCAGGGCTGGATGTGGCATTCCTATCAGTGACCTGCAGCAGCATAATCACTGATTATTAATGGATATAATGACAGCTAAGTAACCAGGATGGGCAAGTTCAAAAACCCCACTCTGAGGTCTGACTTTTTATCAAGATTTACTGTCAGCTTGGCTACGACGCAGCAAGCAGGCATTCATTCTTAAAACTCTAAGGCAGGAGATCAACCAAAAGAGTCACTTACCGGATCACATTTGATAACTTGTGATAGGAAATGTGTGAGGCATTGATAGGAGAGGAAAGTGTTAGTGTTCCCCAGATGCAGGCCTTGCACAGCTGCTACCACACTGCCAGCTGCGATCATGGAAGGTGGATTTGAAATAAATTTAATATCTGTATGAAGAGAAAAAAAAAAAAAAAAAAAAAGGACTGAAAATGATTGCTTTAGGAGAAGCCTGCCCATACACATACACTCTTCTACCAGCATGGCTGCAGCTGCCAACTCTTGCATCTGAAAAGGTATGGCAAATTGTGAGCAGAAAGGTGCCTCCTGCTCTAAACTGTTACAGGTCCAAACCTGCAAACACTTATCCACATGAGCAACTGTACTTCAGTGAGTAGCCCTTCCTAGCACTATGCCTGGGAAGCCATTCATCACTTGGAGGTATTTTTATCAGAAGCAGGGCCCCCATCCTTCAAACACTAAAATACTTTGCTCGTGTGAATAATGCCACTGGGGTCGATAGCAGTGTCCATCTGAGAACACCTTTAGGTACACTAAGTGTCCTTGGGCCCTCTAAAGCACAAACCTTTGCACTGACATTCAAAGCAATATAGCTTTAATGAACAACATCAATAAAAAGAAAGAAAAAGACTGCTTAACCCTGTCAGGAGGCAGATAATCCATATTTAAATTAAGGTTTCATCTTAAAAATGATGCTTTGTCTCAACCTAGTCTCTCGTCAGTGGCTGCCATCCATCCTGGCAACAGGGATTTAATGTAAATGTGGCATAACTAAGTGACGGGGGTCCCAAGAATTGGCGGACAATCAGTTACATTCTGATGTGACACCATGCTGACAAGAGGCTGGGCCCCCTTCCAGACTGCATTGCTGTAGGTCTCTCCACAAAGCCACTCCCATGATTCCTTAAGGGGCTATCTCTGCCATTTAGCATGGTTTTGGTTTGTTTTTTTGTTTTGTTTTGTTAGGTTGTTGGTTTGTTTTTTGGGTTTGTTTGTTGTTTTTTTTTAATAAGAATAATCCACATTTTTAATGCTAAGACTCTGCTGAACAGGAATGCGTTTGATCCATGGCAGTGTACACCTTGGAGGAGAATTAGACACGAAGGAAGTAAGTGGCACAAGTAAAATGTCTGATTTTGTGAGGGAGAAGGGGAAATGCCACATTATACATGAGAACCTGAGATACATTCCTTCAGCTTTTATCAGAATACAGCTTCCTCTGGCTTGAAAAAAATATAAACCATCTGTCAAACCCTTGAATGAAATCAAAGGAGTGGACAGCTTAGAGGGCTCAGTGGAACAGTTTAAGTATTAAATCATGCATCTCCTTTATTATGATAAAATAACTTTTGTGTAAATGTTTTACCAGTGAAACTAAAGACTTCAGGACTCCATGGAAGTCCTCTCTCTGAACCTATTCATATACCTCTGACACTCCATTGTAGCTCTCACCAATACCCACGTTCAAAGGGGCATTTCTCTGAACCCAGTGTTCTCTGAACCTTTAAAATTAAACTGATATGATCAATTGTGGCCAAATCGTTGTGATGCACTGCCAGGGAAAAGGCAAGCTTCATCTAAAAGTCATCTCATTTATGTTACCATGCTTAAAATATCTTTAGTTTATCCCTTTCTCCTAATCTGCCCATCTTCAGGTAGACACAAATACGCCCCGGACCTTCTAGCCAGCTTCCCTCATTCCCAAAAGTCAAAGTAACCCACATTTTTTATTGACACTATACACATTCCAAAGCCAGTCCCTAACTGAAACACTGATAGAGTTGCAGGTGAGACTTCAGGAATTTGGGATTTTGCTAGGCAAGCATGAATTCCACCAGGGCTGGGTTGTTCAGAAGGTTATGGTGGCAGCACGTTCCTGCCACTATTTACTGAGCTCCACAAACAGAACATGACCAAAATGTGTCACTTTAATGAGTCTGTCCTGACAGGATCACGTTTGGCATTAATATTTGCGTTCTTCTTTTAAATGGAGCAGTAAACAAGAACATGAATTCATAGTCACACCCTCATTCTTTCCAAGGTGGAAAAGTGATAATGAAGTTTAAATGACCAGTTTGTGTCTGTCCCTATAACCACTCCAGACAAGCAGCATGGACTGCCTTTTTGTTGCAACTCAACAAGGAATTATTTGTGGCAGAGGCCACTAATTTCAGCATATTAATCAGGGGGCCCCTCTCGCCTGTAATTGGATGCCCCCAAGTGAAGAGTGTGGCATCATTGTCAGCCTCCATCGCCTCATCTTGCGCTATTGAGCGCTCAGGAACAAGGGGGCTTCGGTGAGATGAATTAGACCTGACACAGCCACAATGGGGTAGGGGGCCCCATCAATTGAAGCACACATCCCCAGTAGCCTATCTGAGACTTCATCCAAAAAGAATAAACAACTTCAGCGTTGTTAAAAAGAGAGAGAGAGAGAGGGAGGAGGGGGAGGAGAGAGAAGAATGCCAGCCACCCTGAAGGGAGGACAAAGCAGGCATATAGGCGCTGCAGTGCTTTAAAAAAAATTCCTAACAAGGCGAGTCACCCCTTTTCCTTTTTAAATGGAGCAGCAATTCCATCCGTCTGGAGAGCTGGGGGCTATGAATGAAAATCTTTTCATTGAGGCAAATCAAAACTGTGAACATAAATCACTTGCTGCAAGATGCAACAGGTTCCAACTGGTCACATACCTTGAGACTCCCAATTTTATAAAGGCCAGAGAATAGGAGAATTGTAACACGCTTGTTTCAAAGGGGGATCTTTCTTTCTCCATCGGAGAGGAGGAAAGCAACAACAATAATAACAGCAATAATAATAATATAAAAGGAGCCTGGTATGTTTTGATAACCAGAGGAACATAATGAAATGCTGAAGCTCCAATATTTGTTGCTATTCATTGTTATACTTGTATAGAGCTGCAGTTCTCCCTCAACACTGGTCTTAACTTGGGCCAAAAGAGGCCTGCTTCCTTTTGAGCTCTCCCTGCCTTGCTCGGCCATGCCAAAGCCCCATTCATTAAGCTCAATTATGTGTTAACTTCAAACAACCCCTGGTAATTTTTTTTATTTTTTTTTTTTTCTCCCAAACCTACCACAGCACAAAGACATCCTTTGGTGAAAATGGATTTTTCAAAAAAACCAAAGCAAATCAAACAACTCCACTTCTACTAGCCAGACAACTGAAGAGGGAGCTTAGAAGGAATTCCCCTCAGCTTCACCTTGCAGTGTAACCTTCTCTTTCTGGAGCAAGCACATACACACTTATCTACAAACACTTCCACAGCCTTCTCCTTGTTAAGCCAACTGGTGGGGAATTTCTTTTCTAAGCAAGCATTATTTTGCTGCCTCTTCTTAGAAGACCCTCCTTTACAGTAGAGGCCACAGGTTGTGCTTCAAGCAAAGGATACACTGCACTTGCCCCTGAGGCCACTTAAGCCAATGTCAGTGTTTCCAGTGGACTTTGGATTGGGCCCCACAGCATCCAGGCAGCACAAGGCATTTGCAGTCAGTCCATCTAGGTTCATTTTGGCAAGGGGAAATACAACACAACCCAGCAATAGCAAAGCAAAGTCCAGATGCTACTTAAGCCACATGTGATCTTCACTAGCCAACAAAGAAGTCAGGAGGAAAGCAAGAGGTAGCAATCCTGACATCCAAAAATAACAATAAAAACAGAGAGCCCAGAGGCAGTCTTCCCCAGCGCTCTTTCCCCAGGCAATATTCCCAACTTCAGTAGGGAGCTGAAGAGGGCCCCAATTCTGGTGAGCTCAGTCCTGTTTTTTTAAAAGCTAAGTAAAACTCCCAGAACATGGTTCTCATTTACTGATCCATTCTCCAGCTGTGGTGTGTAGCAGTGTTAAATAAAGGCTCTGGATGTGCTTCCTAGAAGAAACATAACAACACCGACAGTAGATCAAAGTACTGGACTCTTAGCAAGTCTCCAACCTTTGAACTACTCTTGTTTTCATCCCTGTCATTGCCAACACAACAACCTAGGTTAAACATCCCCATATCCAAAGGGGAGGCCGGGTAGCTGTTCTTTTGAGCTAAGAGCAGAGGAAGCTTCAAACTTTGCAAACCACGTATTCAGAGTTGCAGCAGCCTTATCTGGTAGAATCTGGCATGGAGAGTTATGTCTGATTTTCCCAAAATGTTGCTGCAGGTAGTTTGAAGGCTGTTTGAAGGTCGAACACCAAGCAAGCATTAGTCCAGGTAATCTGATTTACAAACTGCCCATTATGCTGATGTTAGGCCCAAGAAGAAGACCAATGCCAAGGTTTATGAATTTCTCTTTTATGGCTTGGTCGATCTTTAGGCCTTGCAGTTCTGTCAACTAGGTTTTCTTCTGAATGCCTGTGATCTTTCTTCAGTCTTTTTACCAATTCCACCTCTAGATTAACTACACATTAATTTGTGCTGTTGACCACACACACCCTACCAAGGTTTGCAAATGGTGATACTTCTTTTTAAGTCCAAGTGCAGGCTTGTTCTCCTTTTTCTTTTGAACCCAACTCCTACCAAATATTAACATTTGCTAAAGCACTGTATCTCCTTTACACTTAGTTTTTATCAGTGTCAACAGAACGTCTGGCATTCCTCTTTATGTGCTACTGCAAAAGAACATTTGCCTTGGCTGCTTTTTCTTCCTTACTCCTTTGCCATCCCTGGATTGCTCACCGTAATAAAACACGCTGAACACGTTTTGTTAAACCAGAGCATCTTCCCTCTAAAAACTTTTCTCCCTGCTCCTCCAACTCAGTCCTGCAGGAGATCTGGAGACCAGAAAGACTCTTCTAAAACTCCTGTCTCCTTCCCACTTGCTAAGGGTTCAGCGGGGAGAACCGGTACACAAACACAGACACACACGGTCCACACGCAGACACGGAACTTCAAAGAACCTGTGCGTGCGCCCTCGCCGTGCCCTTGAAACCAAAGATCAGACCTCTGCAAACCTGGCCTAGGGAACAAGTCTTTGGAGGCCGGCCCCGCACATGGCTTCCACACAGCACGTGGTCCGAAGGGTGCAGATGGCAGCAGTTGGGTCCTGTGCCAGGAAAGCCTCAGCGCTGCGTGGCCCTCCTCCAATCCACCAGCCCAGGAGGAGGAGGGGGGGGAAGAGGCAACTTGAGGAGGAAAGTTTTAAGTCCCTCCATGCAGAGCTATTCACAAGTCGAAAAATAGTAATAATAATTTAAAAAAAAAAAAAAAAAAAAAAAAAAAAAAAAAAAAAAAAAAAATCTGCCTCCACCTTGAAAAAGAATGAATCCAGGCAGGGAGGGATTCCCCATGTGGGCAGTAAACCTTTTGCAGCCCCTGCACAGAACCCGGTGTACAGAGGTGAAGACACCGTGCCACACTGAGTTGCAACTCCACAGCTAAGCTACAAAGGGAGTTTTCCCCTCCCCTGACACCACCAGGTACTCAAAAGCAAAATATCTTCTAAAAAAAAAACAAAAACCAACCAACAAACAAACAAAAACAGCAAACAAACCAAACTTACCTCTGCAAAATAATCCACCTTCTGCAAACAACAAGGGGCAATAATCGGGGTTTAAAACTACCTCCCCACAGCCCTGTGAGCTCGCTTTAGGACCACAGCTATGGGAAGCTTTACAAGCCGGGGGTAGGTGCCTGTAGGGGAGCAACACGCTTTGCTTAACGTGCAGGGCTCATACCTGTAGCGCACAGAGCCACAAAAGTCTGAGCATGTTTACGGATGATCTGCTTGGTGTCCTCTGCCAGAGGCATTTTAGTAAGGAAATGTTCAATGAAATCGTGGGGGGTCATTGCAGCCAGATTCCATTTCAGCTTATTCACCAGAAGCAGCTCCATTTGCTGCAAAGACAAGAGGGAGGGAAGGGGGAAGAAGAGAAGAGGAAGAAGAAGGGAAACGTGGTTAGCTCCGCTCACAGACTTAGCAGCACTATCCGCAGCTGGGCCACCCAGCCCTCAGACGAACGGGGAGGAAGGAGGGGAGAGGAGCGATGTCCCCCGTCGGCGGAGCCCGGGATGAGGCGGGGACTGGGGGGCTCCGGGCCGCCCCCGCCGGCAGGCTCCCGCCGCACTGCCCCGCATTGCCACCAGGAGGCGCCCGCGNCGGTGTCAGGGGGTTTGGTAATCGGCGTTTTTTGTTTGTTTTTTATTATTATTATATTTTCTTGAGGTGATTAAACGTGAAATTACCAGTAATTCGTCGGGTCTAATGGAGTTATCTGTATAAATGCACAGTTTTTCTGCGGTCAGAGGAATAGTTTCCTTCATTTTTGAAGCCACAAACATGCAGGTAGCTCCGAGCAATTGCAATCGGCTTTTCTTGAGAGGTTCAAACGACAAAAATCTGTCCAAATAATTCATAGCCAAGGGGAAAACTTCCTCTTCGCACTTCTGCTCCTCGCAGACCTGAAAGAAGGAGCGAGACCATGGAAGAATTATTTAATAGAGGCGAAAAACAGCCTTGTCCCGCCGCCCTCACCTTCCCTCCCCCCCTTTAGTCCCCCAGTCTCTGCAGGGCAAGGTTGAAGGAGACGAGGGGGGGAAACGTAGTTGGGAGGAAACGGATAAATAAAGGAAAAACAGATGAATCAAAGAAAATGAAAGAGAAAGTCACGAGTGACAAAGTGGGGAGAAATGTGGCACTGGAAATCCGCAGGCGATTCATGGTTAAAAGCGGAGGAGGGGGGGGTGGAAATCGAAGAGGTCTGTCCCCATCTTTCCAATGCGTAAATATATTTTTTAAAATTTAAAAAAATTGAAAGCGGTGGAAAATCCCAGCCCCGTGTCTGGGAACGGGGTGCAGATTTGAGCTGTTCCAGGATTTATTTATTTCGCTTTAATTTTTTCATCTAATTTGCCGTTTGTGCTGCCGATTCCCTTCTCTGGTCGAGACACAAAGGTGGCGTCCAGCCTCATTTCCCCAGACGTCATCTTTTCAAAAAATATTTAAAAATATTTAAAAAATTATTCGAGCGCTCAAAAAAGGTTGAAAATGAAGCGGCGGGGGTCCTTTACCGAACCCCGTGCCGATGGTCTTGCTGGGGGGCTCTGGGGAGGCCCCCCGAAGTGAAATTCACCGCCTCCCTCTCTCGCCCTGCAGCACAGCCGGGCGCGACATTTCCCAGCGCAAGGCAGGGCGCTGCACTTTCAAAAATTAATTAAAAATAGATCGCGGGCGCCTAGGGCTTTCGAAAAAGCATGAAAATGTAGCCCAGCTCTTGGGGTTCCCGCTGGGAGCCCCCCCAGACGTGTCCCGCCAGGGGACGAGGCCTTTTCCAACTCGCTTTTCCCAAGCGACCTTGCCGATCGCGGCCGCAGCACAAGCATGCCTTTGAGGGGTGACCACAGCTCCAGCCTCTCTTCGCGCTGAACAAAGAAACTTTCACCCTGCAACTCCCCCAAGAAATGCCGGAGCCCCTCGGGCCGGTCCCCCAGCCCGCAGCCCCAGCGGGGTCCCCCGGCCCTCGACCTTCTTCCTCCGGCCCCCTTCCCCCGCTTCCCCCCCGCAACACACACCCTTGGNGGCTCGGGTAGGGGGCCAGGGGAGATGGGGGTGCAGCTCTCCGGCTTATTTCATTTCGGTGCCGAAACTTGCAAAGAAAATCCCCCGAAAGATACAAACCTCCAACATCCAAGTGGCAACTATTTTCCTCATATATGGCAAGATTTCTTTCTGCACGCATTTGAAGTACGAGACGGAGGGCGAGCAGGTCTCCTCCGCCTTCAGCATTGTCTGCAGCACCCTGTCATTGAGGAGGTTGGCATCTAGGTAGCCTCGTCGAATGGTCTCCACCTCGCAGCACAGCAGCTGATGTTCCATGTCTGCCTCCGTCGTCTCGAGTCAGTTTTCTGCAGCAGGACTGAGTCAGTCACTCGCTCGCTCTCTCTCTTCCCCTTCCAGGAGTCCCTTGGATGCTGCTTCTGCTACTGCCGCTACAGCCCTCTGGAAGCTGCAAAACTTTCTAACTTCTAACAAAACTCTCCTGTATAGTCCCTGTGACGTTACTGTTGTTAAGCAGAGATCAAAGCACGAGAGAGAATGAGAAAGAGAGAGAGAGAGAGCCAAAAGCAAGGGGCAGAGCCCTAAAGCCATCCCATAGGCTTCAAGTCCTTCCCCTTTGCTTAGCTTATAGAGAGCAGGGTTTTAATGCAAATGCAAATGAGACAAGGGCTTGCTTTCTTCAAGGGCAAGGGAGAGGTGGGGGAAACCCAAATTGTCTCTTCAGTGTATCATGCATAATTTTAAAAATGGAGCGAGTTCTGCAGTGGGAGCCAAATGATGAATGGGGCTAGGCCACACACAGACATGCAGGGATATAAATACAAGGAGCCTTCCTTGGTATTATTTTACGGGGGGCGCCGGGGAGGGAGAGCAGGGCAGGACTAGTGCATTGCTTTTAGTTATCAATTATTATTACTTATTATTATCTCCATCATCGATGCGTATCTGTGATACCTGTCATTTAAGAAGGTGTGCTCCTCACCTTAACTCCCACTCTGTAGCTGATCCCAAGGGGAAAGCTTTCTCCCATTTCCTCAACCCCTTTTTTTTTTTTTTTTTTTTTTTTCCCAGCTGAGATGGTTTTGCTGCTAGCCGGAAATTTTAAAGGAATTGGGAAAGGAATTGGGGTCTTCCCTCCTCTGACAATACGGTGATCACTTTTTTTTTTTTTTTTTTTTTTTTTAAACATCTCCCCTTTCACTTTAAGGGTTTTACCCTCCAAGAGGTGGCAGGGGCTGAGCAACATCTAAATCTAAGCCGCAATCAGGGGCAGCGCATGCCGGGCAGGCCACGCTCTGCACCCCACCCCCACCTCTCTCACAGCCACCCAGAAAAAATATCCCAGCAGAGCAGCAAAATGGTGGCCACAGCTTCCTCTAGCACCTAAAGGGAGATGAATCGAGGGATGGGGGGGGTGGGAGGGAGGTGGTGCCGGCAGTCGCCGGAGCCTGTCGGGGCCTCATCCGACACGCCGTGCTGCCAGGAGGAGGACAGCCTGTCCACGCGTGACGTGCAACAGCAGGGCCCCACCATAAATAACTCCCATTCCCTGGCCGAACCGCCTGTACCTGAAAGCACTTTGTTTTGTTTCTAATTTAAAAAAAAAAAATCTATTAAAAAAATAGCCTAACTCTTCACTTTGTGAAGGACTGACAGGCAAATTTGGGGCCCACTGGAGAATACTGGAGATGAATCCGATGTGCCACCACGTGGGAGAAACAACTGCTCTTGCACCAAAATGGGGAGAAGTGGGAAGGCCACAGAATGGGGTTCCTGTTGCCTGCTCAGCCCTCAACAGGGGTTCACCTCAGCCTCAGTGCTTTGGCATCACCTGGGCGCAGCAGGGACGATGGGAACAGCTACCAGTGGTACAGCCACGGCAGTGGCATTGCCAGCAGGCACCAGGGCAGCAGAAAGGTCTCCTGGCCATGGAGGACATGCCATGGAGTCATACAGCATCTCTCCTGCATGACCTGCAGGGAAAGCAGTGCCAAAGATCACAGGGCATGTTGTTGCACAGTTGAGTTTACGTAATCTCTTTGCATGAAATACCTGCCTGTCTTTCTGAGTTTACTGGTTTGCTTGACCATTTGTCTCCATTTTGTCTTTGTCCGTGAAGGAAGATGCTGAAGGCCTGGGAATCTGTTTCCCTTGTGTGCCACAGCCTGTGGGGCCAACCTGAATGGTTTCTGGGCAAGGAAGCTGTCCCCTGCCCATCTATTGTGCTTCATGCACAAGACAATCATCTGTTTTCACAACTCCAGTTGGCCGGGGAAGTTTTTAATTTTTAAAGAAGAAATACACCAAGACCCTACCCTCCCAGACAGGAATTTAGTCTGCCCACGATGCACAACTGGGGGATCTGATTTATTACATTTCCCCACACCTCCAAGGTTTTCCTAGGAAGCAGCTTTGGGGGTGCAGGGAAAGCGCTTGGGGTGGCCAGTCCTTGCCCCTTCTCCTCCTCCTCCTCCCCAGCACAGTGCCAACACTTCGCCTCCTGGCCACGTCGCTGGAACCACCCGGCCCTACCAAAGAGCACGGAGTCTCTCCCAGCCCGGCGCAGCGCCCACGCCTCCATCCATCCTCACCCTCCCGGTGCCTCTGGGTGGGGGTGGGTTTGCTAAGGGGTGGTTTTTCCCTCCCCGCAGTCCAGTCAGGCCGGTGTTTCATTCACAAACTCTGCCCGCCGGAGAGCAGGGGTCCCGACTGGACTGCGGGGAGCGGAGCGGGTTTGGCTCCGGGCCCGGGGGAGCCCCCGGCGGGCGGTGCGGGGCGGTGCGGCGGCAGGAAGCGGCCATTAGCGGGAGCCAATGGGGGCGCCGGGCTGTTACCAGGCGGATCGGGCAGATCTCGACGCTGGGTTCGCCCGATCCCGCCGAGACAAAAGGGGATGGGTCAAAAGTGCCGCAGTCGGGGACACCGACCCGGCCCCCGCCAACTCGCCCCGGTGGCAGCTCCAGGCTCCGCCCCCGCACCGGTCGGCCCCGCACCTGCCCGGAGCCGGGGATGGAAGGGGGGGGGGAAAGGGAGGCGGTGCCGCCCGGGTCCCGCCCCCGCCGCTACCTGCGCGCTNGGGTGCGCGCCTGCGCGGCCCCGCCACGGGTGCGCGCATTCCTCGTGTGCCGCCGCCGCCACCCGCCGTAATCTTCCGAAAAGCCGCGCAGCTGGGGCACATGATGGGGGAAATAATTTCTCCCGCCCTTCTCGAGGTTCTTGGGGCACGAAACGACCCAAAGCGGTTTAAACCGGCACGAAGGGGCCGGGGATAGGGGGCAGCTGCTCGCGCGGAGCGGCGTCCCTCAGGCCGCGGCGTCGAAGCCTGGGTGCCTCTACTCCGTCTCTACCGCCTGTCACCTGCTTTTCTTCGCCCGCTGTCCCTAATTATGTCCTGCTAATGAGGCACCAGGTGCCCTGGACCTCGATAAGGGAGAGGGGATGAGGTTCTGTGTGTGCTGGAGGCTCTGGTGGGAGTCCGGGTGAGGAGAGCAGCCCCGGGGACAGCTCAGACCCTGCAGTTGCGCTGCCTCCCGCCATGTTTCCCCTGGGACGTGCACCCTCAGGAGGTGGGACAAGGCTTGTCCAGGTTGTCTGGATGGGTGCGAGAGGTCCCTAGAGGGTCTCCCGTGGGTGGACACGAGTTTTTCTGGATGATACGCTCTGCTGAGGCATCGCTGAAGAAGGTGATGAACGTTTCCACCTCACCGAGCCTGTGGGCAAAATGGCGGGTGGCCGTGAGGGGCCTGAGGGGAGAAGGGCTCCAAGGAGCAGAGCTCAGGGAGGGTTTCTGTGGGAGATCCAGCACCAAGCCAGGGAGAACCATGAGCAGGGAGGGAGGTGAGCCCAGAACAAAGCCCAGAACAGAACAGACCACCCTGGCTGGTCAGGGTGTCCTGAGGTAAGGAGACATTGCTGGTGGCAGCGGGGACAGAGCACACAGCCAGAGGTGAGGGAAATCGGCCCAAGTTTGGCCTGGACAGTGGAGGTAAGAAAGTGGAGATGGGAGGTAAGAGGGTTAGGTGAAGAAAAAGGAAGGAAACAAGGGCTGGTTTTGTTTCTTAATCAAGGAAAACCATGTTTGGCCAGAAATGAGCCCGTGGAAGGAGAGGCACCTGAGGAAAACCTGGCAGACAGCATCAAGGCGAATAGACAATGTCTTTAGACACCAACATCCTCACAGTGGAAACATTAAAACATTTCACAGGGAAATATTTTGGTTTTAAAGCAAGCAGATACAGTTTCTGTTTCGTTGTGCACTGTTAACCCAGAACCTTCAGTTGACACTAAGTTCTGTTAATATATCAGCATGAAAGTGACCAACGTACAAGCTGGTGTTTGGTATGGATTAGTGAGCTCTGAAAAAGCACATCTTAGCCACGTGGAACGTTTGAATTTGGTTTCCATTCCCCAAACTGACACTTCCTCCATGCAGTGTTGCCAAGCAATTTAAAGGCATGTTGTTATTACCATTGAAAGCTTGTTGCTGAGCTCTATGTTGGTAGTAGTTGTTGAAGCATGGTGTTATTATTTTTGGTCTCTCTCTTCCCCAGTATTGCAAAACAAAAAATGGATGTGTTTTGTGTTGATGACATGTTCACTTCTGTTCCCACTGAAGTCAGCAGCTGTTGGGTTGCTATGATGGGGCAGATTGCTGATGTGATTACTTGCTTGAGTTGGAGGACAGAGGGTTTACTGGAATGATCCCTAAGCTGTGTTAGTCACTAGTGGCAAAGGTCTAATCAAATTTTTCAGAGTACCTTGCATAATTCCTGATGAGTGCCAGTAAATCAGGATGGATCACATACACTACATGAAAACTATTCCAGGGATGCTTTAGGCATGGGTTTTTTTGTTTGTGTTTTTTTGTGTGTGTGTGTTTTGGGTTATTTATTTTTTTTTTTAATGTCTCCAGGCAGAAAAAAAAAAAAAAGTTCCTGTCAGGAAAGATGCATTAGTACTTGTGATCCAGGCTGTGGAGTAGCTCCATGGAAGCAAACTTGCTTCCTGGCTAAGTGCTAGCTCTCCAGAGAGGTAGCTGGAGAGATGAATGCACATTTCTGTGCAGGAAAAAGGTGTGATGATAGAAGCTTATCTTGAGATTGTGATCTAAGTACAAATGAGATCTGGAACATTTTTTTGTCACCATCTCCAGATCTTTCACAGCAGACAACTGCATCCTGTCACACACTTCTCCTCTTGCTTCAGTCTGCTCCCCTGTCCTCTCTTTCTCTGCCTACTTGAAAGAGGTAATCTGTATATCAGATGCTTGTAATCTCTTCACCTGCTTTAATTACTGCCTGTGGCAGTTCCCCAGTCCTCTAGTAAGGTCCTAGTTCTTGGTACATTAACTTGGGACAGAGGGAGAGGCTTTAAAAATCAGAATCCTATCAACATCTGACACTCACCTAATTGTTTCCATATTCTCTCATCTTTCTGTTGACTTGAAGTCCCCTTTTTGGGAAGCTCATCTGTCTTATTTCAGAACTTCTTGAGTATCACTGTCTAACACACTTGCCTACACAACCATCATGACCAGAACTTCTCTTTTACTCTTTCTCACCATGCAATATTCTCCACCAGGGTCTGAGAGAGTGAGGATGAGGTGAGAAAAGAACTTGCTTATCTTAAAAGTGCTGGAGAATGTAAACAACTGGTACTCTAGGATATTTCACTGAAATAGATGCAGTTCAGTAGCAGAAGCCATCCCAGAAGGTCTCCTTTGCTTCTGTCTCCTGCAGATGACTTTCTGGGCTCATTCTAAGCAGGCAGAACTTTCATGCCCCCAGAAAGAGGAGATCCTTGTTGTTTGCTGCAGGGGGACCCTGGAAGCTGAGGTTGCCCCAGTCACCTGCAAGGTGTTTGCATCCCTCAGACTTTTTTGAAAACCTCCACTGTTTAACTCCTTGGTTGTAAAGTGGATTGGCACTTCTCTGAAGGACAAGTATGCATTCTTTGAACCTTTAGTGAAAACAATTTGGCTCAAAACCAAGTCTAAAACACTGGATTATAATTTTGACCTCAAGCATAGATGCCAAAATGATAAATTTGCAAAACTCAGACATTTTTTGGAGCACATGAATTCAATGGATGTAATACCATCAACATCAAAGGGAGCAGGATTGGACCTGTAATGTATAGCACTAATGACTACAATCAAAGAAATTTACATTGCCTGGATTTTCTTCCACCTTTTGCCTTGTGTGTGTGAATGTTTGTGTGCACTTTTATGTGTGTGCCAAATGAGTGGGTCCAGAGTGCTGCCATTTTGAATCTGGGGCAGTAATAATGGATTGGTAAAAATTTCAGTAATGATGCAGGGTGACAAGCCTTTGGGAATCTGGTCTGCTTGTTTCTGTAAATCAGTAAGGGAAGTGAAGAACTGAAAAACTTGAGAGGCAAGATTATAGTCTCAGTAGAGTCTTCAGAAATATTTACACGTATTTTGGTCTGCTTGTGACAATTTTTTTTTTCTTGTGGTACAACTCAATTTGATTTAAAATGACAATGGAACACCTTATCTCTGTGGAAACACATAATCCTATATACAAAGTTACATCTTTGTATACTATTTACGTTTATTGTTTCTTTTTGCTGTGTTTGCAATAGTGAACAATGTCAACAGTTGCTGCTTTGTCACCTCTGGTTTCTTCCTACCTGAATCCATCTCCATGGAGCTACAGCTAGTGACAGAAGAGAATGTGAGGTATGATAATAGCCTTCAATTTAACTCAATTGAATTTCTTTTGTTGGCTAATTTTCATTTGTGTTTACATTGTTTTCTAAATTGCTCAGGTTTACAACCTTAAATCGTGGCTGCTTCTTCTTGGAGGGGAAGAGGAATTATCTTTCTGAATGTGTGTTGGATTTCAGATAGATTAAAGTAAACAAAGTAAAAATAAAATGTGAATGTCAGTTTTAAGGGTGGTCATAGCAGCTCTCAGTTCAAACATTGAACTGCAGCAAGAGTGCTTCTGGCATGCTTTCCATGGAAGAAGGAAGACCTCATGGATTTCTCTCGTGGTCATTTTTGCTGCAGCTAAGCACTTGGCTGCCTACCTATGATGGCTTTTTGATAAGACTGTGCAAAGATAGAGCATATTTTTAATCAGATGTTTCCATTAGTTTTAATATATTGTACCCATCAGATTACAGTCACTCAGAAAAAATGCACCCTTCGACACACAGTCTCATTTATCCTTGTTCCTTTCCATGCACCCAGCTCTGCTTTGCTGACATTGGTGTTGGTTGTGCAGTCCTGTTGTGGATTTTATTATTTTTTTGGGGGGGTGGTGCAGTTAACCTGATTGGAGCAACTAGGCCAAGGAACATCAAGCAGTAAAATAAAGTCTTGATGACATATTTGAACTCTTGCAGATCATGGGTTATCTGATCTTCAAGGTCACTGCTATTCTCTGGGAAAGTTGAAAAGAATCTGCCCCTGTTTCAAGTTTAAAGGGCCCTTCTTGACAATTTTAGGATACAAATTCAGTTTTTAAGTATTTGCAGTTCTGTATAGGTGAGTGTTTCAGAGTATTTACTACCTCTTTTTAAACATTTTATTTTATTTGGATTTTACTGTTTGTCAAAGGCAGAGTAGAATTAGTTTTAATAAATGGAAGGAAAAAATTATTCCAGCAAGGCTCCTTCTACTACCAAACTGAATGAAATTAAGAAAGGAAAATAACAATAATGTGAAAATTCAAAACCTAGAAAGAACTTTAAAATTCCTTTCAATAATTTAAGTTGTCGTCGGTATAAGGAATTATATTTCAGGCATGACTTGTACCAGGCATGTCTTAAAAAGAAAAAGAGAAAGACAAATTGATACTGTCTGAAGAGACTGTCCCTGGGAATAAAAAAGTGCAGAATGAGGCCCTGGGAAGCCAAGTATCTTTTCCTCTATGCAGTCTGCAGAAAAAAAGGAATTATGGCCCTTTATCTTTAGCAGCTCTAACAGATGGAATTGGGATAACAGTAGGAAAATAGCATCATTAGAAGTTTCTGTATTTATGAGAAGTCAAGTTGTGCTTGAATGTTTGAAGCTATTATATTACAAAGATTTGGTATTAATATGATTAGCTTAACAGTATTCTTCTGTAATATACATCATAAAGTCCTGTCAGAATGAAACTGAATGCTGAAAACATTGCATAATAACTTTCACAGACCATTAAGGTTTAAGGCCACAGCGTGGGAGTTTGTTACAAAGGCACCCTGAAAGGTTGGACACTTCCATCAGGATATACTTTAAGTCAGAGTTATTTCCCCTCCTTTTGGCTTTGTTTGCTGCAACGTGTGATGCTCTGACTTTGCTCACATACAGGCTGCCTTAGCTGTGGTGGGGTTGTTGCAATAATGTAAGGAATTACAGGAAGGATCATGGGAACCTCAGTATCTAAACTCTTGGCCATTTTATTCTTGCTGGCTGTGGCAAACTATCACCCCTCTGTTTGCCTCCTGTTATAGTGACAGCATTATCAGGCAGGATGAGGTGTGACTTTCCCTCACTGATGTCTTTCATGCCACTCTGTACTGCTGGGAACAAGGACAAATCACACCCTTGCTTCAGGGATTATAAATTTAATGCCCTTAAGGAAAATGTAGTTTATCTACAAAGCCATGTGCTACTTCTGCCATAAATTTTTTTTATCTCCCAGGAGGAATATGGTTTCAGATCCATTTATTTGACTCCTTGAAGGTATGAGAGTTGGAAGAAGGATTACCTTGCAGTTATCTCCTCAGGCTGATTTTACCCTGGTAAAATGCCATGAGCTTCCATAAAACTCTTGCTGACTCCTGTTGGGCTACTGGGGAAAGGTTGTGAAGTTGGAGTGATAGCAAAATGGGAGCTGGAGTCTTTGGCAGGAAAATCTCTCATTCTCCATTGATAAAAAGTTTATGATTAATCACTGGCTTGATTACATTACCTTTAATTAAGCTTGTAAGTGCCCAAGAACAGGGACATTAGTGTGTTTTTTCTTTGTTATCTCCTGACCATAGCTCTGCTGGTATGATTTTACAAAAGGTCTTGCATCAATTTCCCCTTATTACAACTGTTCCAACGCTCAAAGGGGAGTTAAGGTCATGTTCTTCCTTGCTGATGCTTCCACACTGGGAAACATTTCAGTGGAAAGCAAAAATGTAGGTGAAAACATGGGTTGGTTTCATTTATATCGCAGAGTTCCCATCTTCTAGCTTGGATTCTTTTCTCAGCTTTCCCTGGAGCTCTCAGGAACCCACACAGACATCCATGGGATTTTTTGCCACAGAAAACTGCTGATGCTAACCACGGATCTACAGCACAGGCAGCTGTTAGCAGCAGTTGATGGTAACCTTCCTCACACAGGATCCCACTGCACTTCACAACCTAATCAAACACAGCCCCACTGTGAGTGCTGGGGCAGAGCCTGGCAGCTGTTCAGCACAGACTACATGGATCAGGAGAGTTTCATCCAAAGCCACAGGAGCCAATTCTGTCTTTGCAGAGGAGTGTCTTGGGATGATGAAGGGCCAGAATGAAAAAGGAGAATTTTATAGCATAGTATCTGTGAGAAGAAAACATTTTGAATCTCAGCATTGGTTTCCCTAGAGGAATAAAGGGCACTGATGGTGCCTGGCAGGCTGAGGGGCTTTTGCTGGTGGGCTCACTGAGGTCTTGGATCTCTTTCTGCCATTGAGCCATTTAAACTATTTTTTTCCTTTTCCTTTTTTCTGATGCTTTGCATTGGACCATTCCTGGGGCTTTGGTACTAACCAGCCCTTTTGGTAAATGGTGTAGTATTGTAGGCCCTGAAGATCTCCCTCCCTCCCATAGCACCATCAGCCCAAGGAGAAAAAGCCTTGACAAAAATCCCAGTGGAACTCTGTGTGTGCAGTTCCTGCACCAAGAAGTGAAAATTTTAAGTGCAATGTGTGGAATTTCCAAGTGCAGCTTCCCTTGTTCCTAGCCCACCCTCTGTGCTACGAAAATATTTTTTGACTAGGGGTTGTTATCCTTACAGCAGAAATGTAACAGCAACAAAGTATTATTTGAAATATCAACAACCAGGGGAACGCCAGAGGATTTTGCTTTGGGAGGGCTGCCTTGTAGATCTGCAGGAATCCTCATCCCCTTTTGTCCTGAGGAGGAGTCAGCAGCTGGGATCACTTAGGAATGATGAAGGAGGGACCAAATTCCCTCAGGAGAGTGGCTGGCTGTTCTGGGTGCTGGTATCAGTGCTGGACTCTCCCCACACAGTTTAGCCATTTTGCTCCAAATTGTCATCCTACTGCAGGGATCACTCACCATAGGACCCCTAAAATTCTGTGATTCTGTGAAGAATCATCCCAAAAACAGAAGACTGAGACCTTTGGTGGAATCAGTCTGAAGATAAGGAGGAGACTTGCCAAGACAGATGTTGGCTTTCCTTGCATGCCTAGCAGGCAGCCCATAAGGCATCCATCCTTTGGTAAGTCACCCTCAGGAAAAGTCACTTTTAAGATTTGCCTACTAGAAAGTGCAGGCAGGAGTTGGGAGAGGGGCTATGGGGCTGTTACACCCAGCTGTTAAGTTCAACTTGTTGCTGGCAGTGACTGTTGCCAGACTGTTTCAGACACTGCTGTCACACTTCCAGTCCTCACTTCAGTGGAGGTTGGTCAGATACAGTTCACTTGTGCTCCTATGCATCTTCTTGCTAGGAAAGACATTCTGGACTCAGGCTGGATCTTCTTTCCTGCTCTTTGGACAAGGGAAGTTAACAGTTACCATGCTCTTATTCACTAACATACCTCTTCTTTAGGAACCCTCTCTGCTGTCTTCCTTTCCAAGCTGATGGAGCCCAACCAGCTCGAGGCCCTGGCTTCCCTGGTGATGTAGTTATCTCATCCATCTGGCTCAGATGATTGAGAATGAGAGGGAATTGCACCCAGGTATGCAATTTTGGACTAGTTTAAATGATATAATGTAATTAATAGTAATGATAATGATGATAATATCTTATGCTATAGGTGAGAAAAATAAACCATTGTCTCAAAATGTACCTGACAAGCAGTACAATGCAGTGTTACATACTCAGAGGAAGAATAGAAGTTACTTCACTCATTTTCATCCCATCCTCTGAGTCTTGTCTGGCCTGGGGGTTAAATCTAGGAGACAGAGTCATCTGCATGAGAAATGTGGAGTGAACCATCAGCTCAGGCTGATAGGAACTGCAGGCTCCCACACAGCCCATTCCAAACAGTGCTATCAGATGGAAGTGAGTTACATACATAGTGTGGTGTGTCACTAGATGCCTTTGCAGTAGTTTCCCACATCACTTAACAGCTTGTTTAATGTCTCATAATTAACCAAAGATTTTCTCACTATCAGTAGCAATACAGCAAAAGACCTAAAGGACCACAGTAGAAGGCAAACATAATGGTGGACAGTAAGTGTGTGTCTATGCCTCTCCTGAAAAAGCTGTTTGGCTTCCAAAGTCCTGTCAATTAACTGCTAATAGTGTGGTTTGGTTCTTTCAGTATAATATTGTAGTCAGTTTTAGGAAAACAGCAGAAATCTTGGTTGTTTAGATCCTGATGTGATAGAACTTTGCAAAGCCATAGCCTTTTCTCAGCCTGCACAAAATAATCAGTTCTCTTCCCCTGATTCACAGAAAGAGACTTGATCATGGAGTGATTGTACCAAGAGCTGAGAGCTTTGACTTGAATCTGTAAAACCTTCCATAAAATATGGCAGTTTAAAGATGCCTCATCTGGTAAGATGCTTTTCACCTCCTTTTAACCATGTACCTTTGCCTGTTTAGTATTTTGCAAAGTTTGGCAGTTGTTAATGGGTTTGCCAACCATGCAAGTTTAGAAAGTTTCTCTCTCTTATAATCAAGATCAATGGTTTCCTCTCTTTCTAATTGCAAAACACTTCCTTTATCATGAAAATTTAAAATTTCCATAAATAGCCTTCCCAAAGGCTAAATAAGTGCTAAACAAAACTAAAAACAAAGTGAGAGGAAGTACAATGAAAATAAATAACTCAAATGCAAAACCTGAATTCTTTCAGGAGGGGAAACTTGTGAAGTGCTGAGCACCCTTGAGAGCTGCTTGCATTGATAAAGTTCTGCATTGAGGTGCAAAAGCATCCTTCAAGGCCTCTTACAACAGCCCTTGTTAGCCTTCCTTCTCAGGCCAAAGTCCAAAGCTGATTCAAGGCTGTATCAAGCCACAAAACTTTAGTCATAGAGATGAAGGAAGGAACAGCTGGCAGATGAAGATGACAGATAACAAAAGTGTGTCTTAGATGAGCCTTAGTTACTGAAATGCTGTCGAATTAAATATTGCCTTTCCATAATTTAACTCCTGAAAACCCCAAATATTATTCTACGCATTATGCACAGCTGATGCACAGCAGTGATGTAATGTTGACAGACAAATACAGCTATTGTATTCATAAATGTTCTCTTTACAAAGCAAAGAGCATTGTAGCAAAATATACTTACTGCTAACATGATAGACTGCAATGTAATCAGTGTCTTGGATGAACTGAGAACACAAACAAAAATAGATTAGCTAACAACTAAATTGTATTTATCTTGCTTGACAGGGCTAGTTCAGTAATGAGTCATTTTCTGATCTAATACTGCTACCATCTCTAGTATTGTGGGTAATTGTTACTGCTGAGAGAAAAAGTTCAAACAACCCGAAGGCTGAAGAGGCAGAGGAGTATTAGCATGGCTGATGTAGGAGTTTTAGCAGCAGTCTGTCTGGTCCCCAGTAGATGCAATATACCAATTAGCTGCAGACTTGATTGAGCCATGAAACCAGGGTCTCAGCCATCACATATCTCACTGGGCTTTTGGGAAAGCTGAGTTCCTTTTCCAGGCAGGGTCAGAGCTGAAGGGCCTGACAATATCCTTCCCATCAGCTGTGCTCCCCACTCTGCTGGCCACCAGACCCCTCACCTCCAGTGTGTGGGGAGAGAAGAGCACAACCCTTGCTCAGCTGACCCTGTCGGGCTGTTCCATGGGCACTGCCAGCCCTAATGATATCAGTTATTCTTTTGGCACAACACTGGGATGTAGCCAAAGGTGAGATTCAGCCACCTTTATGACCCCTGTCTTTATCTACCCTGCAGTGACAGCAGCTCACCCAGACCTGCCTCCCAATTAGCTAGCACAAGTATGGATAGCAGTGTAACTACAGCAGCCCAGCACCCAGGACAGGTTAGGAGCCCAAGTATTTACCCAGGGGCCTGGGTGGTTTTGCTGGCCACCCTGTGCTCCGTGCTGCAGCCAGCCAGCTCAGGCATGTCTTCACCAGCAGCATTGCTATGGGGACTGTAGCACTGCTGTGTCTATTTGTTAGTAATCAATATGGGTGAGTAGGAAACTCTTACCTCCAAGCGTGCTTCTTTCAGGTTTAGAAGCATCCTGCATTTATAATGGAGAGTAATTGCCCCTTTTGAAAATAGTTGTCAACTTAATTTTGAAGAATAAAAACTTTGCATTGAGGTCAGTCAGGTTCCAAGTGGAAATGTGCTGTGGAAGACAAATATTAAAAGCAAGAATGGGCATGAATGTGATTGGGCTTGATTCTGATCAAGTTTACATTTGTTTAAAGGCCCAGCCCAAAGCCTGTGAAAGTCGTTTGACAGCTGAAGTCAATGGGATTACCCCACTGTCAGCCCAGTATGAGTGAGATCAAAACCCAGATCATTATCTTACTGTGGTTTTCCTTTTTGCATACTGAGGGGGAGTCGGTGTGAAGGGCCATTGATTGTTTTGTAAAACACCCTTGAAGTTCAGTGGGAGTCTGCCTGCCTGTGGACTCTTGGCAGGATATGGCCCATAAAGCTACGGGGAGGCTGAAGATTCACCCCCCTGGATGTGCACTGCATCTGTTTGGTTTTGCTGCCAGAGGTAATCAGACAGTTCATAGCTTTTATATAGAGAGCCAGTTGACTGACTACATGGGAGAGCCCAGCCAGGCATGAAAATATTAAATGAAAGAATAAGTTAAAACCACCACACTCTTTGGGGAAATGCAGATGGGTGACAGTTATCACCACCTCAGTTTCTTGTTCTTTCACCTGAATCAATTACTTAATTTTTGTTTTTCTTTCCTTTTTGTGCATGGTGATGATGCTTTCATGAAAAGCTATGGAAATATTGAGTACCAGTAAGTCAGAAGAAGTGAAGGATGCAAAACTGCAGTTTTCCCATGGCCTGAAAATGACTCCCTCCCTGGCTTAGGGCAGCCACAGGTATGCTGTTAATTTTAAGTCCTCTTGCCAGAAGGCTATAAAATGTCTTTTCATCTTACGTTACATAAGTATCCAACAAATAAGAAGACTGTTATTACAAAGGCAACCACATTGAAAAAAGGTTTCATTTACTCTGAAAACCTGCATTAAAGACTTCAGAGGTCTCTGTGTAACTTGTAGGTTGCTGAACACTGTTGGAGAGGAAAATTCATTGAAAAGAGTAAGTTTGGTGCAACATCAAATGGGGATGCTACTAGGAACCACCTCATAAATCTTGTTAAACATTATGATAATTTGCTCTCAAAGAGGAGCTTGTATATTCTTTCAGCAAACCAGACAACATTCTGAAAAACGGTGGTAATATTTAACACTTCTTAATCAAACATTTTGGTAAAATTTCTGAACTAAAGAGAAATCATCTATGTATGTCAGGAGTGAAAACTGTGAGGTGTTATGTACATCTGAAGTTATGAAAACTCAGATGAGTCTGAGGATGCTCAGGACTTAACATAAAATACTCAAAGGCCACAGAAAGGGTCTTCAAAATCCTCATGCTTCTTATCATGAAAAAAATAATTCTATTTGACTTCACTGGGTGTTGAATCCTTGCTTTGCACTTTGATTTTCTCCAAGCAAATAAAATGGGGTCTTGTGCCAGTAAGATACAGACATTGTGACAGTGAGATAAGGCAGAGGAGGATGCCTCTGTGAAGATGATTCAGCATATGCATTCAGCATACCTCTTTGTTGTTTAGCTGTATTATATCCTTCTACACCTTCACAAATTGATAGGTATCAGGGATATTTAAAATCTATTCAAAGTCAGTTAACTTCAAGGCAGCAAGGCATCCTCACCTGCTCATTTCACAGGAAAAAGGAAAAAACAAGCACCCAAACAATAGAAATCACCGTGGACATGTTGACATTCTGCTTGTGAACCAATATTGTCACAACCAATAGGCTTAGAAAGTGCAGACCAGTTGGTGAATATGAACTGACTTACACTAAGCTAAAATTAGGTCCAATATCCTGATTGAAGTTATTACAATTAACTAAATAAATACACATTCTCAGTTAATTATTTTTGTAATGCCATGGTGCCTAGAGGCCACATGTGAGAGGCAGAGCCATCCATACTAAGCACTGCAAACACATCCAGTTAAGATACAGCCCTGCTCTTGAACAGCCTGCTGTTCATATAGACAAAAGAAACAAAGGACTAGAGGCAGAAATCATTCTTTATTATCTCCATGACACAGAAACAGGCTCAGAGAAATTGAATTGTCTTGCCCAACACTGTATAAGAATTATTTGGCAAGACAAATTATTTGGGAAGCAAATAGAGAACATCAGTATCCACAAGGCTGCCCGCCCTTTCTGTAGTGCAAACTCTTTTTTTACCAGAAGACTTCTCATGCACAGGACATCTCTGGGCTCTTGTTTCTTTATGCTTCTTTCTCCCTTTTTCTGCAGAAAACAAACCTCAAAAGAAAGCTGAAAATCATGAGTTTTCAAAAGTTGTATTCTTAGGTCTGTACCAGGCAACCTCAGATTTGTTTTCCAGGCCTTGATAGATTAACCTTGTAGTCAATCAACTAGTGGATTTGAGGAGATTTGAAAACTTGGCTCAAAATAAATAATCTGTTCTTGCAATCTTAAGTGTGGAGGTACTTCTGATGATGCAATAATGAACTTTTCCAGAAGTTTAGCTATGAAATATGACTTTGTATGGATCCTTGAGTCTATCTGGACCCCAGCAAGTCAATGTCTGTGCCATCTTCCTGGCCATAAAGTTATTTTCTGCCTCTTTGCCAGACTGAAAGTTCTAGGAAAGGTCTAATTGGCAAATTATAGAACAGCATATCAAACAATAATTTTCCCTGGACAGCCACATATCATGAAAACCTCTTTTGAATATCACGGATGTATAATTTGAATATATGCTTATTTTCTAGTTCTGGGGTATTTATTTGCTTGGAAGTCTTGCAACTGCAACAAGAAACATTGTGAAATTAAGAAAAAGATTATCACAAAAATAAAAGGCCTAGAATCTCCCTTTTTCAGTCTCCTGTTTGAAAAAGTTTGTGGGGGGGGCAGGGAGGAAAGAAAGTCCTCCATGTCTGTTGAGTGCAAGAACCAGGTTTCCAAGGGTGGAAAGAGCCTTCAGAAACTCAAGTGAAGTTTTGATCCCTGGCCCCAGTGTCATCTGCCTTGGAAAGCTTTCTGGTTTTATTATTTTAAACAGGTCAGCAACAGTGAGATGGGAAACTGTAGACTTTGTAACAAATGTTTCTGCAGTGTTTTAGCAAAACATCACATAACTGCAAATGGAAATTTAATATTGATCCTGGATCTCTTGCAAATTACCTATCTTTTTTGCCAGTGGCAGCCCCAAATAGCAGCACCTCCTGGTTTACAGTGGTGAGCACTTAGCACAGAGGAGACCCAGAGCTCTGGTTCTCAGGAGGTGATTTTGGTTCTAAGGCCTGGGTCCTGAGTGCAGGATTTGGGTTAGGGGCATTCCCTTTGCTGCTCCTCTCCCTCCTACCCACAGCTCCTGCAGGAAGATGGCTCTTGGGTCCCAACACCTCCTCCTGTCTCAGCTCCCCTCTGGATATTTGAGACTCAGACCTGGAGCATGCAGCTGCCCTGTAGTTTACACGTGGCCATGATGTCCCTGATTCCAGATTGCCACTGTGGAGAGAAGTCCTCACCAATGAATGAAAAATGTTTTCTGTTTTCAGCTTCATGTCAGATTAATGGAAATTTTGCAGCTCGTTCAGACTGATACAGTTACGGTATGTTTGTTGGTGTGAACAGGAACACAAGAGATGTTATTCCTGTTTCCTGCCTTTGAACACAGTGAAAATATGATCTGGGCCCTCTGCAGTGCTGTTTGCTGACACTTTTTCTTTAGGGAAGTAATTCGGGAAGAACAACAAAGAATTCTTCAGCAAACTTCCTTGCAGAAAAGGTTGGGTCTTGCCAGCTCTCAAAATTAAACCAATGTTCCCTTCAGAAATGCCTATTCAGACTGACATCAAAGAGAAAAATGTGAGCAGGTCAAGGAGTTTAATTTCCATGGCACTTGCATTTGTGATTCACATGTAGGGTGCAGTAATGACTTACATGCCCATTGGCAATAATGTAATAGAAGGCTAGTGTGAATAAAAAGAAATATGAATCAGAGGTAACAGTAACGGGCCAAATTCTGCATTCAGTTGGATATGTGGAGCTCATTGAAGTTGAGCAGTGTCACACAGAGCATGATCTGAGTGTCTTTCTCACAGAAGAGTTTTCATGAATATGGACTTTATGGAGCCCCCCGTGCAGTTGCTGGTAGCTTGGGCTGGGGTTTTCAGAAATGAGGAGCAGTGCTGCTGTTAGGGGTTGTCAATCCAAGATGCTCATGGGGGGCCTGATGCCAGAGGGCTTCTGCTCACCATCTAGAGATCAGGTCCCTTTAATGTATCTCAGGCTGAACATACTGGATGACTCTGGAAAATCTGGGTTTCAGGGCATGTTTCCTGAACTATTTGAGGTGTGTTTTCATACCAGCTTTGTAACTTCTCAAAATCTCTAGTTAAGGTGGAGGACTATATCTTCAGGTATGAAAGCAGAGGTATGTAAACTTCTTAACACTGCCTGTATATTCTCCTACTACTCCTTATTTGCTTTTCTCATAGGATGATCCAACTAGGCATTACAGAGTGTTGATAAATAGATTTTCAGGCCATTTAATTTAACCATTACTGCATTTCCATATCAAAGATTTTACACTTGGCATGCCTGAGCTTATTTTATTTGAAATCTTTTCTCAAATGAGAAGTTTGGAATGTTTTTTCATTATGTGTTTCATCTGCAACGTACTGCCTTCATGTTATTTTTTAAGATGAGATCTTATACGCTACCTCAAGTCATTCTACAACTCATTGACTCTTATTTATTCTGGCCTCCTAATCTAACACAATTTCTATGTTGAAACTTGTTGCTATTTTTTTTCCAAGGATACACCATATGATGTTAAGCATGTGCTGTATATCAAAGTGCAAATATAAACTAGTTGATAGTCTAGTCACACCCTGGATAGGTGTGGCAGTTGGGAATTTTTTATTTTCTGTCTGGAGATCAGAATGTGCTCCACATACAGGATCTTGGTTGGGAGAAAACTGGTTGGTTTTTTGGTTTCTTGTTGTTGTTTGTTTTTTTTTTTTTAATGTATGTTGTTTGAAGAGCTAGGAGCTAAATAGTTGTACTGTTTCCAGAAACAGATTTTCACTTGTTTGGCTATATTTAGAGCTTCAATCAGGAGATTTGAAGGTATGATAATCCACTGCCCTACTGTCTTTCCTTCTTTCTCTTTATCTGGATAAGAGGATGGACGAGCTTAACTCTAATGTCAGCCTGAGGCATGGTGCAGAGCTGCACTACTCCAAGAGAAACTCCAAGGAGGAAGTATGACTCAGAGAGCTGCAATTCCTTCCATGGTTCCTCCTTGTTCCAGCCAGGGAAGTAAGTTACTTCAGTATTTGTGCAGCTAGACTAAAGCTTACTTCTCCCTTTGTGCTTACTAGCCTCAGCTTGCAGAATAGAAAGAGGAGGGATAAGGGTGTGTGCCAGAAAGAAGGCATCATCAACCTGGGAAAAGGCATTTTGCTGCTTTTGTCACCTTGATTACCCAAGTGACCACTCCAGCCCCATGTGGGATTTCACTGTGAGTAGCCACCCACTTATCCTGAGGATTTTTCAGAGGGCTACACGGTTGCCTATCTTGTCAGGCATCTTTTACATTAATACCAAGAGCAATGCACAAACTATTGGAGAGCTTTATACTCTTTTTTTTCTCTGCATCTTGTTACATCCTGCTGGTTTTCTTGCTGAATTTTCATAGTCTTTCATTCAATAAGACGTAGGCCCTATCAGGCTAATGTACAGCTCACCAGACACTTCTGGACTGCCTCTGAGACAATCAATTTCTCATAGAATTTTATTTGCCATAGTTTTATTATACTCAGCAAAGGATTTGCAGGCAAAACACTTTCTTTGCCAAAACATCGATGAGGGTTTTCATAGTGAAATGTTCAAAATCAGTATATCTTCTCTGCTGATGCAACTCTAAGGCTGGAGAACACCAACTGACGTGTGATCTATTTGCAAATGATGCACATGACTGTTCACCTGCCTGACATTCTGCTCAGCATCAACACACTTCAGGGAAAAATATGAGAATTCACAGCCCTTTTTTTAATGTGCTTTTTCATGGATGGACAACAGAGCAGAAATACTGTACTATATAGTTCAGAGGGATCTTTAGCTGATCACTGTATTAAAGGAATTCATAATATGATAGCAAAATATTATGTTAACTGAGAGTATCAAATGAGAGCACATACTAAATACTTATGTGATGCACTGGCCTGAAAGATAAAAGAGGTCAGGAAAACATGAGAGGAATTCATCCATATGCACATCAGCTGGATGATCCAGGTAGGAACAAAACCTCAGTACATGTTACTCTGTTTAGCAGGGAGAAATTTTGGGGATGTATCTCACAATAAAAAACCCCAACAAAACAAGGAGTAGGAGTCAACTTCAGAAAACAGATCTGGCCCTCATATGGTGTTCAGCAGCACAGATACATAAACACTCATATATGCTCTTGCCCTTCCTGGCTGAGTTATATAGTTTTCAAAAATAGCCTGTGAAAAGAAGATTCAGATGGCTGGATCAACTTCTGCTTTCATTAAAGTGGACTGAACACTGAGCTGAATTTATACTTCCACATGTGATTTGTTGTACTGACACATACAAAGCTCATCCTTACACCCTGAGCTTTGAATGACATCAGTACTAATTCACCTGAGTACCTGACAGGTCTACAGAGATCTACAGAAAGAGAATCATGATTCATTTGAGCTGCTCTTTATTCCTACACTGGAATAAGTGATTTAAAAGGAAGCATGCGGTTCAAACATGCAAAAGTTTGTTTTATTTTGCATTAGTTTATTGAAATATTTTAAATAGGCTTAATTAAAATAATCACTTGAGCCTTTTTGACAACTTTGTAAGTAAGCCTTCTGTGGCTTATTCTTAAATATCATCAGACAGCAGGCTAATTGTGTCCAAGTGCACATCGTTGCCCCAGGTAGCAGATAACTTCCTGTGTTGAAACGATGACTTGAGAGTGATGTGTCTTAAAGTAATCTGTGAGAACTCTCTAGCTGAATGCTTAGCCAGGGTATTAGACATATTCAGGAGGTATTAAACTCATACACCTTCTAAATTACTTGATGGTTTTGACTTCATATGGCTCTCTAATTTAGTCAGGTTTTCAGTGCTAACAATAACTGAGTATGCTGAACTGCCAGGGACACAGGTATCTAATAAATGTGCTTAGCTGCCTTTAATTACACAGATACACAACAGATACTTTTCTCACAATACTGTCCTATTCCCAGTTAGGAATGTGGAACACCACTTTTGAAATGGGAGAATACTTCAGAATAGCAAACATTTACATGTCATGCTTTGGCAGTTCTGAACACAATCAAAAATATGGCAAAAGCACCTGTAGTGGTCTAAATCACAGCCTCTTGAATAGAAGCCATTTCAAACTAATTCTATGAAGGAAAATGTTATCTGTGTTTTCTATAGCCTCCCTTTTTCTTTTCTCTATATTCCTCTTTTCTCTGTTCTCATCCTCATTGAGATAATAAGAGTTAGCAGTTTGGGCAGGGTAAAAACAGGCCACTGCTGGAAGTGCAGGAGATGGTAAAATACCAGTAATGCATATTGATATCTGACAGGGCTAACAGAGGAAGGGTTTGTTCCTTGTAGTGTTTTGGTTCCTGAGAGTGCCCCTTGCCTTCTACATTGTGTAATATAGCCTGAAGAAAATGTGGCTAGGAAAGGAAAAAGGTAACACTGATCCTACTTCAAACAGGATTTAATGCTGTGCTCATCACTGCAGTGTCTGAGAGCAAGATATACAATTGCTGTAGCAGCACAAAGTTCATGGAATATCGAGTGTTGATAGTCTGTGCTTGGAGTCTGCAAATGTATGTACAAATGGATCAGATCCACAGCTGGCATCTGTCTGGCTCCAGATCTGGTCCAGTAAGTTTCTAAAGAGTAGTTCACGACAGACCATTGAAAACTTCCAAAGAAAGTCCCAGGGCACATGACAGAAACGGCCAAGTGGGACAGCACAGTAGAAGAAAGAAATCCTGTGGGTTCATTTCTTTAAAGCATAGAAGTCATTAATCATTTCTATTCCTTTCCATTTAAAACAGCTGCCTGCCTCCATTTGCTAAGGAACTGCTTTCCTAACCACATAGAAACGAAGCTGTGGGCCCCAGAATGCTCATGCTTCCAGATATTAATAAACAATTTCCCTCTTTCAGTGTGTCAATGAGAGCATGTTAACATTCTTAGCATCTGGTTTTGGTAGTGAAATAAAACACTAATGCTTCCACACTTAATGAATTCCTTCCAAAAATCTTTATTGCTTATCTTCTCAACCGGAGGCTTCGGAAGTTTAAAAGCTTGTCTTGAAAAACCTCTCTGGCCTTTGACCTGTCACCTGTGATATAGGATGTTGCTCTTTATCGAGTTAGAAAATAATCTCTCCCATCGTGCTTCCTTGCTCATCTTCTTGTGGAACCGAGTTATCTTTTCCACATGAACTCATACTTCAGAAAGCACACTGTCATCTGTACGGGCTCTTGCAATTACTGAAATGCCAGCCAGCAGGTGGAGACGCATGAAAGCAATCTCAGTTCATCGGCAGGCTGCTTTGACATTTCATTCCCATAGCCCTGGCCAAGCACTCCAGCGGGCCAGAGCCAGAAAATATAGCTATTGGTTTCATGGAAAAGTTCAGAATTAAAATCTTGGCTTGCTGACAAACATGTGATGGAGCAGCTTCTACTGTAGGGCTGCTCTGCACAAAGCCCCACTGAAGAGCCATCCAGTCAGTACCTTTCATGTATCAGTGAATCGTGGAGGGAGGGAAGCTTCTGCTGACTCCAGCCTGACCTTGAGCCATTCAGTTTGTTCAACAGTTTAGAGCTGCCTGTCAGCCTCAGCTGTGCTGAATGATGCAAGGAGCCACACACACTCCTGTTGGTGCATATTCACTTTTGGCTTTGTGCTGTACAGCAGTGGGGCTCTGATGGCTCAATGCCATGCTTCACCCAGATGCATTTCCACCTATTTGCTGTAAAAGTGCAGCTTGAAATGGTATGAAAACAGCTTTGCTTCCTCTGTTCTTTTCCTAACTCCTCCCACCCAGTGTTTCCTCTTTCAGAGTGGAAACACCATTGTAATAGCTATTTCTAAAATATCCCTGCCAAGATCAGGAAGTGCAGAGGAATACGTAAGTATGAGGAGGGGGAAAAGTAGTTGGTGAGTTATTTTGAGAGTGGGGAAGTTGTTTACATGAGTTTGGAGAAAAGCTGGGGATAATTCCGTGTTGTCAAACCAGGTGTTAAGTTTCTAGCTCTGGTATCTCTACTCTGTAGAAATTGTAACTGCAGTACTGGGTCTGCAGAATACCTAATGTGAACCAATTGTTTTTAGTGGAAGAATGCTGTGCTAAAATACAGTATGCTCACAAACTCTTCCCTTACACCAAAAATCATTGCTGAGACTGTGAAAAACAAATTTAAACCAAGCACAGTGACAGCTTATGTCAGCATGCACATGGAGATATGGAAAGAGGGAAGGAGATGGTGTAGAATTCATTGAGCTTTCAATAGTTACAAGATCTATCTGCAAACATTTTGAGATGTTTCAGAGTCCAGTTACATGATGTGCTGGCAAATTGGATTCATTGTGGAGATACTGGCAAACATGGTGTCTTGATTTGCAGCTCCAGACTCCTCAACATTTAATGATTCTTGGTTAGTTTAGATGGACTATTGGAGTTTATTATTCTTCCTTTAAATGAGAAAGGTTCTTCAAACCTTTCAAATTCAATTTCAGTGCTTGTAAAGAAACATATTTTGTAGCTTTTCCATCCTTTTGGATTTGTCTCCACCCCCTCCACCACCTCACCTCTTGCACTCTACTCTTCTTCTCTTTGGAGAGCAGAGTTTAAAATGCCATTGAGGAGATTGCCTGCATGCAAAGTCCCTCAAACATAAACACACTTAAAGAACAGATTCATCACAGTGTGTTTCCAAACTGCATTCCATCTGCACCCTTATCCATTGGTCATTAGCTTAGATGTTGAATGGACATTCCTTAAAGTGAAGATTCTGAAAGCATACATACTGCTCAGCAGTGATTCATCAGCTTCCAAGCTTTCTCTGCTCAAAGTGACTCCGCCTGGGGACCTTGGGAATGCTGTGCAGGAATTTGCTACACTGAGCCTGCAAAACTGTCTTCAGATGACTTCTGGTGATGAAGCCCTTCTTTCATTTGACTCAGGTGTTTTACCTCATTTGTTGTCCCTTTAAAAGTTTGATGTATCTTAACTTGTACATAATTAGAAGAGGTTTTTAAGACCCTGACTGATTTTCCACGCAGGTTTACAGCACCACTGATGACTTCTCTGCTGTCACCCTGACAGAAGACTCGGAGCCATCATGAGGATGCTTGTCAGGAGTTTACAGATGACAGTGGTCACCCACTCTGCTTGGGGATAAGGCAAGTTATCACTATTATTTCTTGACCTGTTTTTTAGCTTGTAAATGACTGGGTCTAAATACCTACCCACAAACTGAAGATATTTATTGAGCTGTTGTATAGCATTGCCTTGAGAGAGTTAGCATTTCACTTAGATGGCTCAGAGGTTGTTCTGTTGATGGATGTGTCCTCTAATTTGTTGTGTGCCTGATGTGTGTATCTCACTCTCTGTGTGCATTTGTTTATGTGTGCATATGTATATGTATAATGGTTTGCTTTCATGACATATACCCCTTAGAGTCTTTTTCTTTTGAGGATTGTTTTTTAAAGAATCACTATTAGTCAAGCAAAAGTTACTAAGGCAAAGAGAAAAAATCTTGGTTTACATAGGGAGCTACCAAAGATACTTGAAATCAGGAACAGGTTATTATTTAGGGCAATGCAGTAAGGGTGCAAGAGGACAATTGAATTCAAGTGCTGGATTATTTGGATTTGCCTAGTATGTTCTTGGTAAATTGCTTAATCTACATGGTGATTTAGTTCCCCATTTATAATATAGAGACAAAGCTTGACAACCTTGTTAATAAAAAAAAAATAATCTATGAATGAATATGGACTGTGGGCATGATGGTGCTGACAGCTTATTCAGAACTTACACAGCTTATTCCTCATGGCCAGGCCTTGCTGTTGAGCCCAACCCTAAACAATATTCTGTTGCAGATCTCTTAAAATGTTGGTATCTGTGGCACCTATTCAGAGTGGAATTGGGTCTTTATTGGGTTTTGACAGAAGACAATGAAATAAAACTAAGGCATAATCCCAGTGTGCAATTTTAGGGCAAAACACCAAAATAGTTGTCCCAGGACAAAGTAGGTCTCTAAAATAGGCCTCTCACAGAGCTGTGTTTGCACCAGTCAAACATTAACAAAGTGATAAAGTGTTTTTGAAGTATCACTTTGAAAGATATTCTGGAAGCACCTAACTTGGCTGTGTAAGTGCGGCAGGCTAAGAATCTTTGACATCTCCTTTCACAGGGTATGAAATAGGTGCTATGTAATGCAGCTACTTGAAATTTCTTCCAATCTGAAATGTATTTCCAGAGCCCTCTATTCTATTGCTAACTTTATGGGTCACATGGATGCATCCTGTACCTGTATTTCAATCACAACATTTGGTTTATGTTATAAGCTTCTCTTCCCACAAGTACGTGGTGGTGTTGTGTAGAATGCACATTCCCATAATCATTTCATATGTTTTCAGTCTTAAAAATAAAGTTTAGATAATGAAAATACAATATAATTATACACATGGGAGTCCTGGTTTGGAAGAGATTCAGCAGAATTCTTTGATAAAACAAGTCCCCAACCACAAAAGCTGCAGACTGCGATTTGACAGTCAAACATATATAATCACTTATGGTAAATTAAAGGCAGTGTCACCACGTTAAAAGCAGCACACTGAAATCCCTTATGTCACAATTTTGGCCAACAAGTGACAAGTACTGTAAATCTAACCAAATGCATCCTTGAATAAACTCTGAGTAAGTTTTTTTAAAAAGGTGCTTGGAGTGGTGAGTTATAGAAGGAAACGGAAGTGCAAAGGGTACATTGGTACAGAGTTAGTTTCTGATACTAACTGAGCTCTCTTATGCAGTCTGCAGCCTGGTCCTTTTTTGCTCTGCACCAATTTCTAGTATCCAGAAATGGACAGTAAGAGGGTTGTCAGAGCCAAAAAACCAATCCAGATTTATTTTACTAGTCAGAAGAGAGATGTTAATATCTGTGAAGTTAAACACCTTATTGCTTTGGTGGGATTTTCCATCTAGCATTCCTGCTAATATCTCTTCCCTGAATACATGAACCCTCTTTCAGTCCACCAGAACTGCCTCTTTGTGTAGAAAGTCTATGGGCAAGGTCCTCCATGGATATGAAATTTTGTAGCTCCACTGAGAGCAGCAGGATGATGCTGATTTACACCAGATACGGATCTGGTTCACAGCATGTTTCAGTCTGAATTCACAAAGCATGGAGTAATGTGAAACAAGGAAGTGACTTTTGTGAAAAGCATTTTGGAAAGGAAAACCAAAAATGATGGATGTACCACTGGGGCAGAGGGAGTGGAGCCTGCCTCAAAGAAGACCTTGTAGAGCTGCCAACCTTCCCACAAAATGTGCTGCTTCATTCAGAGAGGAGGGGGAGGTTTCTCCAGGACAAATGCAGCCACACCAAGCACCCTAATAACTGCTTTGTAGATATTTTTGTGTATTGTCACATCAAAACCAGACAGAACTTCCCAAACATTTGAATTCGACCCATCACTGATTAATGGAAGGAGGAGAAGGATAATGGGTGGGAAGAATAGTCATTGTGAAGTGCCATAACACTGGGCAGTAAGCCATGCTATTCAACAAATGAGACAATACATTAAAAAAGAAAACTTTGTTTTCAGGGGCCTTCTATATATATCAAGAGCTTGATTCACAGACCACTGAAGTTAATGGGAATCTTTCCTTGGACTTTAATCAGCTACTGGTATAGCTGTTACAAAAGAAGAGTTAATACAGCTTTGCACTTACTCAAGCTCTACAGATTAGAAAATTGCAAGGTTGAAAATGATGTCAGCTGTTAATTATAACTTAATTACTAAGTGCAACTAATGCCTCAGAGTACACAGTTTGTTTTACCCACCTGTATATACTGCATTTCACTATGGCTATTAATATAAACTGATATATGGAGAAAAGATTTAACAGAAGACAGAGAAGGTGCATTCTGACAAGAAGGAACAGTTAATAATTTATGTTCCACCTGTCATTTAAAGCTCTGCAAACAGATTTTCTGCAAACAAATTTTAAGGAGAAAAAAAGAAATCTGATTTGCAACTATTGCATTCTATTTTATAGTTCCTTTCTATTTCTTTCTCTCTGGAAGCAATTAGCTCAATCATATTATAATTCTTACATCTTCAGCTATCCAATGGACCATATTGCCATTCCAGGTAAATATGCAACAGAGGCACTGGTCCTTTGTGAGGAACAGAATTGTTCATTTCAATAGGAGTTTGGGGTTGGGATAGTAAATCATCCTCTTCCTGATCCAGATGTGCCAATGGAAGAGGTGATCATCCCTCTTTTCCCATTACTTTACTGGAGGTCCTACCTCCACCAGTCTTTTTTACAGAGAAGGCACTATCAGAACTTTCATAATTAATTCATCAAGAAAGATTGAATTTAACCATGCAAGACACACCCCAGTTAGAAGCTCTGAGTGAGATTCCTCCCTTATAACCATCAGAAAGGAGTAGAGAGAAAGAAGTGAAAGCTGGTGGTATAGCCCCATACTCAGAAAGTGGGATGGTTAAATCCTTACATGTAGTCAGCAAATTTTTTGATCAAGCTTAGAGGGTACATGAAAATCAACATGAGATTGCTCTTTCATTATGCAAAGCTCTTCCCCCATATAGCTGAAATAAGTCCCACAGTATTTGCTCTCTGCCTGTGGGAATTTGAAACTGCAGCTGTAGAGGTTCCACCAGGTCTGCAGGTATGCTTCTGTTTTCATTCATTGATAACTTTTTTTCCTCATATTTTTGGGATTCATTAATGGAAAATCAATATTTAGTGTCATTAAGGATCAAGGCTAATGACTTGTCTGGACCAGAGCTTTGTTGAGAAGTCAGTCACAATTCAGCTGGGATTCAGTTGTTTCTACAGTACAGGAAATGCTTGGATCACTTTTTCCCTTCCTCTTATATATAAATGCAAGTGTATCCAATATCCTGGACACTTCTACTTGGTAATTTTGACAGAAGGTGACACTGCTGGCATTAAGTGTTTGGTTGGCACTGGGAAGTCAAATGATCAGAGCAAGTTAAGGTGGCACAAAAGTTACTGTAGATATTTTAATTTCTTCAGTGACATTATATGCCAGTAAAGAAGAGTTCTCATCATCACACTTAAATGTGGTACTTAAGTATCACAAGGATAATGTCTTTTTTCCAACCAAGAAAGGTAAAGTTCAGCAGTTCACTGTAGAAAACAGGAACAGTTCACATCTCATTCAGTTTTGTACTCACATTTACCTGAAACATCAGAGATGTGGATGACGGTGTTATTTTTTACTCTTCCTGTCTGGAAAGACTTTTTCTTTTAATCTTGACTTTTCTAGGTTTTTAAAGGGGTTTTCTCTCACTTCCTTATTGGAGAAGAAATGTTTAGTCTGAAAGTCTGACCTTGTGAAGCCAGCTGTAGTTCCTCATCCAAAAACCAGTGCATAAGTGCTAACCATGTCCAGTTGACTCTTTTTCTTTGACTCAAGATCTTAGCATCTCCTGAAGTTTAAATACAAATTTTTGCTTAAAATGGGGTGCTTTCCAAAGCAGACAGCTTAATTATTCATGTTAAAAGTATAAAAAAACCAAGGAAAAGCTCAGATAATACCTAGGAAATGTAGATTGCTGGAGGAAGGCAAAACAGCCTGGCTCCCTCTTGACTTTGCCTGGATCAAAGGGAAAAGTTGAGGCACTGGCTTCTGCTTACATTTTTTTCTTTCATCTTATTGATAGCAGGATAGCTCTCCAATACTTTCTGTCCAAGTTCCTCCCTTTGCTTCCCTGCCTTCCCAAGACCAGTTCCTTTCCTCTTCTATCCTTACACAGCAATATTCAGCTTTGCATTTTGAAAAATCTTGAGCTGACTCTGCAGAGGTAATGGCCAGCTGAAGGAAGAGTGAAATGTTTGTTTAAAAAAGCATTTTGGCATGACAGTAGGTAAAAGGGTTCTAGCTAGACTGCAGGAAAGAAGGTGTATTCATTCTTCCTGGTTTTTGTTCAGTTCCTGAACCAAAAACTTTTAAATTTGTGCACCTGAAGAGGTGCCTACATCTCTATTTAAAGAAATTACCTGGATGGGAATGGTTGCTGCCAGTTAACTTCCTTGAAAATGCAGCCAGCTGAACTTTCATGATTGTCTCATGATTTTAAGCAATGGTCAGGGTGTCCATGGAGGAAATTTTCAAGGCATTATTAGCAAGAATGTGGCTGAATACCTTCAAAAGGAACCTAGTTCCACTGTGGTCCTCCAGTGATATCTCTGTGACATTCCCTGGTCCTGGGAAATGGGCAGGGCCATTGAATGTGTAATCACTTGTAAAGGTGAGGTGAGCTGCTGATCCATTGCATACTCAGCCAAACTGAACTTCCAGTCTTCAGCCATCTCCACCTGCTCTGGAGATTTCTTTTGATTTATCTTTTTTTCACAGGCACCGATTATGCGCAAATCGAATGGGTCTGCTTCTTCAGGTCCATTAATTATTACATTCCATTTACATTTTCTGTTTACTTTTTCCCTTCTCTATGGAACCTATTGAAGGTCTGATGATTCAGAATGCTCTGGGAACACTATGTGGCTTTCCTTCTTGTTTGCCCATTGTAACAGAGCTCATTTTTCAGTGGAGGTTTCCCATTATTTCCAGGAAAAATGTGGTCAAACCCATGTACTCCCAAACCTTTTGATCTCCTGAATCCTCTTCATATCCCAGATAAAAAAGTCAGTGATTAAGACAGAGTTCCTAAAAGGACACATAGTCAGGCTTCCCTTTGACCAAAATGGTTTCCCAGTGAATCAAACCTTTCTCAGCTCAGGGGGGGCTCGACAATAGACCCTGAAAAGATGGATAGAGCAATTGTCCTGCTTAGTGATCCACGAAAGGAAAGGGGTCCTTAGTGAAGGGAGACCTACACTAGGTCTGACCTGACACTGCAGGAGTAAGACAATAAAAGGTCAAGGAGACTAACGAGAGGAAAAATACAGACAATAGGTGCCACAGCCAGCACACAGCTCCTGCCATGCAGACTATGGGGCAGCAACGTTAACTGCCTCAGACATGTGAAGGGGAAGTGAAGCGGAAAGAACTTGAAGTTTCCTTCTTAAGAATTGTGGCCCAGCATCTTCAGGCTTTACCCAGGCCTCACAGAGAGGTCAAAGTGATGCAGTTAGACTTGAGGTGAATGAAAATGAAAAATAAAGATTGGGGAGGAGAAAAATGTGGATGTGTTTTAGACCAAATGATGAGGGCAACAAAGTGACTGTGGGGATCTGCAGCAAGTTCCCAAGGCATTTTGAGGGAGGAACCAGAGAAAGCTTTTGCCTAATTCTGTTTAAAAAACCTCAACAACTTGATATTGAGGTATGTGAAGACTTGCCACAAAAAGATTCTTCATTTGCACTCTCTGAATTTCCTCCAAGCCCCCAGCATGTGTTTTTTTCTGTGCGTGAAAGAATCCTGGTCCTTGTGATCCCATCTGGAGACAAAAGGAAGAATCTCTGTGGCTCCTGCATGCATCTCTGTCCTCAATGGCATCTCCATTATCACTTCTTTGTAGCTGGGCCCTGCCCTTGTTAAAGGGAACAGCCCCTTCCTACTTAGCTCAGACAAGTATTCTGAATATCACTTTTGCATGCAGACACCAAAGGGCCACTCTTAAGTTAACAACTAATATTTTAAGAGCCTCCTTGGAGGACTGGGAAAGAAAATCTCCCTGGGTTGTGTTTGTCATATAAATAGCTGAACTTGTTATTATCATGAGCACTGAATTTTGTCATTTCTGTGATAGGAACTAACAGGTGGAATAAACATCTTCTCATCTGCATAACCAAAATAATGCACCATTTGAAAAATCAGTGAGTTCAGGTAAGACAACTTGCTTTGCTTTGGAAACTTGCAGGAAAAGAACACTTTCCCAACAGTGCTAGGAATCAGATTTGGCTGTAAAGAGAAGGAATTGGAGTGGTAGTAATGGTGAAAAGGACTGTGTGTGGAAATTAAACAGTACACCTGGATTTTATTCCCAGGTCAATTGTTGGTTTGCTCTGTGATCCCAGGTAAAGCCCTAGAGCTCTTTCTGCCTCAGCTTCCCTGTCTGGAAATTAAATCCAGCTTCTTAAAGAACTTTTCGGATCTTGGGTTAGATTATTATTTTCACCTATTTATTTTATTAAACATATATCAAAGGGAGAGAAAATTCAAGGAGCATTAGTTAGTTGAGGACCAGTGTGAATTTCTGCTGGCATTAGACAACTAATGAAAATTACAATTTAAGAGTAAAGTACTTTTCCTTATTCTGAGATGATGACTGAATTAAAACCAAATTATTTTAAAAGCCATTTCAATTGGAAACTATTAGGTAATTTCTTTGGAGAGTGGAGAAGAAGGTAGACAATATTTCTTCTGCAATTACTGAGTTTTCTTCATATGAAATGATCTCTTTGCATTCCAGTGATGACCCCAGACACTGATGAAAGCTGTGTTTCTCATCTGACATCTTGTTTTAAGTTTCCACCTGTGTAACTCTGCATTATTATTATTAACTCTATAGAGCCTATAGATGAGCACAACATTGACAGCAAAAATGAAAGCTGGGCCTTTCCTTTAAGGAGCTAGCAGTTTATGGAACTTTATTCCCAGAGTTATCTCCATTAGTGCTGGCAGAAATTCTGCTCAAGATCAAACTCTAAAGTGATAAATGCTTTTAAAGCCTGTAGAGTTACCAAAGCCCAAGTAAAGAAGGAAGTAGGTATTTCTGCTGTGCTGAAGCAGAGAATTTGTATGAAAAAAAAGATAAAAGACTGCAATGTCTAGATTTGCTGAACATCTGGTTTCAACCAGGCCAGTCTGATCTGTAAGCTTCATCAGGGGTTCAGGTTTGAGAACTGAACACTTGCTCAAAATACAGTATCTAAAGTCTGATTTGAAATCCAGGCAGTTCTCTCACTAACAGGAACTGGGTGTTAGACTGACTCCCTTGGCACTTTGATCCCAAGCCAGTGAGCTTGCTTTGGCTCTGGGAATGTATAACTGAATGTCTCCAGCAGCTTATGGACCAGGAGGGAGAAGATAATGAGTGCTCATAGAGATCTAGCCTCAAGTTTTGAGCACAGATCCACATACGTTGTTGTTGTGAAGAAAAAAACACTTGGGATGTCTCTGTGCTAGCATTGTAGCACAGACCTGGAGTTTATTTGTGAAGTGAGTTGAATCTCCCTGTTGCTCCACTTGCTGTGCTCTGGTTCACACAGGAGCTCACAGACTCCATTCTTTTTAGATTCATCCCAACCATGAGGGACCTCAGCTCCAACAATTTTTCTGGAAAATCTACTAATTTCAGGAGTCCTCACTTAGTTGTTGTGACAGAGCTTTTGGCCATTCCTCTACAGCACTGTCATGACCACTGGTTGCAGGGGACCACCATGGATTTGAGCTGAAGATTGACTCTCTCTACCCTGTTGTCTTGCAGATGGTTTTCCTTCATGTAGAAGTGTTTCATCTGCCCTCTTCTTGGTTGCTCAGAATTAGGGCCACGGCCCAAATTTTCTTAACTGCCACACATACTACAAATGTGATTCATCCATCTAAATGCAAGGTAGGTGTATGCCTAAAACCAAATGAATCATGTTGTAGAAGTCTCTTTTTTTCTTTTTTCCATTGACTGTAGCTCAAGTATAATGAAGACCAGCTCAGGTCTGGTGGAATAACTCCCATGGCACATGCCTATTATCTCAATTTTCCAGATTATGTCTAAGAGGTTTATTAAGCATTTCACAAGACCTCGAAGGGAATAGTATCTCTTCTAATCATTCTGCTGGCCAGGTTTTTACAGTAGGTGTGGCTTTGTATCACAGTTAGTGATTAAAAAAAAATAAAAAGGTCTTCACACAGCTGCAGTTCACATAGAAAAATAATGAGTCTGGGCTCCTTCTCTGTAGCTGATCAGGACCCCTGTGAAGCTCCCTTCTGATCCTCATAGATTTTTAATTGAGTTTAATTAGTCATTGAAATAATTTCCTAAAGTTTGTAGTGTATTTTCCCTCACTGGAACATTTTAAATCAAGATGGTATCTTTTTCCAAAGGATATGCTGCTATTCAAACAGGGATTGAATTCCAGGGGACTCAGGCAGCTGATGTGCTCACAGCTTTTTCAGTCTGTGGATACCTATATATTTTACACTGGAAGTACAAAGCTCTCTGTAGCAAATTCAAACATGCTACTGGTAGGGTTGCTTCCCTCAGTAGTGTGATTAGACTCACAGGATGCAGTTTCAAACATTTGCCTGAAGCTCAGGAAACCTGGTGTGATGCTTGGGGTGCCTTGCACAGAGACAGGAGTTGGACTTGATGATCCTGATGGTCCCTTCCAACTCAGCACATTAAACCTTGAGCTTAACCTACCAGAATTTTCTTCACTTATTCATGTTTAATTCTGTTTTCCAAATCCTCCCAAAGAATAACATGGATGAAATAAAGACTCACAAAATTATTTTGTAGAGGTGAAAAGATAGAATCTTTTATATATTTCAAAATATATACGTGCTTCATGTTTCAAGGTGGAACATTTTGTTAATCAAAATAGAAAATTGATACAATGGACCCAAGATGTAATATTTTATCCCAAATGGATCTGAAGATAACTGAACATTTTGGTATAGTAAGTCATAAATTTGGGCCAGAGACCACAATCAGTCTACTTTAGACTCCTAATGATGTCAGTGTAAGGGCTATATATAGATCAGCTACAAAATTAGGTAATTTTTAGAAGGAAGTGTATTATCTCAGAATATGCCATGATTTATGGGGCTCCCACAAAGCCATACCCCAAACATGTAGTGAAGCAATGTGCAAGTCTAACTGCATTTTATCCAAAAAGAAGAAAGCAGTAACAGCAGCAGAATTAACCTCACATTTCTGTCCTGGTGTCTAAGGAAGCAAAAGGAGGGAATGTTTTCCTGTAGCTGAACACAACTGTATTAACTGTTTCAATAACACAATCTTCTCCACCAGCTTTTGGCCGATGCCTGACATGAATATCACTTTCAGAATTATCCTGATTATTGAAGAAAAATTCCTGTTGATCAGACCGACTGTGAGGTGGGCAGCACCATATTAACCATCTCAGCTCTTCCCAAATGTCTTCTGACATTGTGTTCCACTGGAAAAACAAGAGCAGGTAGGACAGCAGACCTGTCACGATAGAGGTGAATTACTCACATACCTGCTCACACTCACCATTATTGTTTGCTTCTCATTCATCTCCCTGCTTGATTTTTTTACCCATTTTCTCTGCTCAGTTCCCCCTGGCTGCCCCTTTGCTTGCTGTTTTAGGATTGGCTGTGGATCAGCTCTCACATTTGTTGCTGTCACAACGTGTAACACCTTTACCAATAATTTGTACTTCTGTAGCGCCTTCTGCTTCCTCGTGTCCATGTTCTTTGTGTGCACTAACAAATGAAACATCTCAATAACCTTGTGAAGCAAGGATGGCTCTGTCTGCTTTCCATGTAGGTCAGCCACACTGGGATAGGTTACAGTTCATGACTTGCCCAGGGTTACACAGGAAATGTGTGGCAGAACTCGGAATGGAAACCAGATTTCACGCTCTCCTGCCTTAACAACAAGGTTGTCCTTTCTCTTTGTGAGGCTTTTGAGCAGTTCATATGGATCTAGGCATATGTTTCAAATGAGTTAAATTTCCATGAACTTACTGTTTTGAACAAAAGGGGATGTAGAAATGACAAAGGGCTAAATTACAGAAAAAATGGCAAAAGCTGCTTGGAGATTTGCATACGTGGTCACAGTAGTTGTGTACATAAATAACTAATTGATTACATCCATAACTGTAGGAAGTGTGCATGAAATTTTCTGAAAAGTTAGACCAAAATGATTTGAAGGGTAACTGGAAAAAAGAAGAAGGAAAAAGTTTAATGTAATACACATGCATAGTGAGCATGGGCTTCAGCCATAAAGGGTGTTGTAATGGGTGTAGTTCTGGTGTGTGCAGCTCACAGATGATGCTGCACACACAGTCACCCAGATAAACTACTTTAACCTGTGTTGTATCTTACATTTTCCTGTATTGGCTGAACAGTTGTTTTCCTCTCATGTTACCTAAGAGAGTAAGTAGTTATGCTCATCACTTTTTGTTTAATTCATTAATATTCTCTTTTTAAAACAAGCACAATTAGAAAGTCTTCTGATTTTTAAGACTCTTTTCCATTTGCCAATGGCTTGTCAGTTATACTTTGTGATAATTAGAACTTTATTAGATAATGGTGCTAAGATTCACTGACCACAGTGGCACAAAGAGATATCCTCAGTGTCCCCTGAAGAACTCGATGCATACCTCAGTATACTGCTTACCAAAATAAAAAGGTATGGAAAACTTGCCTTTGGAAAGACACAGTCACAGAAAACTCCAGCAATTTTTCTTTGAGGGGCAGTTTCCCAGGCAGCTGTTTCCTCAGCCAGAGAGCAGGAAGTGTACAGTGTCAGATATTTGGGACATCTTGCTTGCCTCTCAAAACAGAGCTGTGATGCTTTACACCAAGAGTGGGTCCGGCTGATAACTTTCAAGGTGGCAAAAGGCAATGTTTTCATTTGCAGCATGTCTGACAGACAAATGGAGAGAAGGGCCTTTAAGCCTGAAGGTCCTCAGTGCTACGTTTATGAGGGGTTTTTTTGCTTCATTGAGTCCATTCCTTGCTGATTTGATAATGAGAGGAAAGTGTGCTGTTAGCAGCTCCTGAGCAATGCACTGCAAATTTATTAAAATGAAAAATCTTTAACAGGAATTGAAAGGAAATCATTGATTTATGGCAGGATCTTCAGCTGACCGTAGATTAATTAAAAAACAATACAAAGATGAGCACGGGTCGAGAGATGAGAAAAAAATTGAATTTTGCCAGGAGCAGGATTGTTACTGGACTCAGGCATGTGGGTGGAGTGATAATAACACCTGGCCATCTGCATGCAGTGCAAAAAACCCTGTTGGCAAATGCTGAAATGTTATAAATAAAATACAACTGCCAAAGTATCAGCAACTGCTCTGGAGATGTTGTTCAGAATAAAACACACACGTAATTCTCTTACATCACCTGTACAGGTGTATTTTTGTCCTATTTATTGAGCTAATGCAACATGAAGGTAATCAGGCAACACTGTACAGCCAACATGTTTTAGGAGTTGTGATTGATATCTCTTGGCTCAAGGAAAGAAAACACAGAGGCAAATCTTTATCTTCAGGTACAGTGGTGGGAGCAGTGATGCTTCTCAGAGGAAAGAGGGCAGCTATAGGCAATCCTCAGCCACCCAGACCACTGCTGACAGGCAGGGCACATTCATGAACTAAAATCTGGGACAGTCTGAGGAAAAAAAAGGGAGGCTGGCAACAGAAAGATGAGGGAAGGCTTGGAAGAGTGGAAAGGAGAAGGAATGCCCTCTCTTCTCCTCCCTTGTTCCTGTTTTCTTCTAGGAGGGTATTTAATGTGCACCCTGTCCCACTGCAGGGTTGCAGAGCACTCCATAAACCTCACAGGTGTACAAACACTCACATGCAGCCCCCTGCCAAAAGGGGAGCAGGCAGCAGGTACTATGAACTATATCACCCACCTTACATTTTAATTATATTCCTGTTCCTTGCTTCCTTTCTCTAGGGTAGAAGACAGAGGTGTGGGGTGCAGCTGACCTTTGTGGTCTCAGGCCTTTAGTGCAAGGCCTGCATCCCTATTAGCCATCATTTTTTTTTTTTCCACCAAGACTTCTTCAGCTAATCTGTAATTTTTTTGTCAGTAATGAAGTATCATGCAGATATGTAGGAAGCTGAAGTCCTGAAGCTGTTGGCAGAGAATCTCAGGCTGGTATGGAGAGCAAAGCAGCTGCCCAGCTTCTGCATCCTCACCAGACAGCTTCAACTGAATAGAGAACAAGGAGGTATGGATCATGTATGCCAGGGAATGGAAATGTTACCATATCATAAAATGTGGGTTCATTCTCATGCTGCAGTGATGGTGGTTTCACTTTGTGGACTAAACATGGGCTTTCTTAATTATCCAATTCATTTAATTTGTAGAGTGGAGGATTTTATGGAGTCGGATGTTGTGGCTGTGTTGGTGAGGCAGTAATAATTCAGAGCCACAGTTATGAAGTGCTATTTAGTGGTGGTGGGTTTATACTTTGGGTTATTGTCTGCATTTATTTTTTTTTTATGGTTTTGTAATGATTTATATTGGTAACAGTCAGTTTACGAAGATAATTTTATTGTTGTGTTCATGTTAAAGAACCATACAGTTTGCAGAACAATTAGAGGAGATATTTTTCTCTGTAAGCTACCTGATCATTCAAACATAAACATGTAGGCTGTTTGCAATAGGAAAACAGTGAAATACACTTACTAAGTAAGGTCAAGAGGTTGTATTTTACCAGGGGGAACTAGAGCTAGTGAGCTCAAACTGTTCACCCAACCTCTTGTGCACTTCAATAGTGAATCTCCCAGATAACTTGTATCAGGGAAAGGTGAATTACCATGGAAGCCCCAGGGAACAATTTTGTAATGGACAAATGGTAAGAGAGCTGCTAGAACCTCTTGGTTTTGCTTCACTTTAGTTTAATCCTGTCATGCTCATTGCTCTGGTACCAGAGCACCTCATCTATCACTACCTGAGCATACAGAGTCTTGATTTTTAGATCTGGAATGACCAGTGACATGTCCTCTCATTCCAGAGAACCTAGTTGATGTCCCTTAACCCATCCCATGAATATGTTTGGCCTTCTTTAATATATAGTCCAACTGTGATATTTCTCAAAGAGTCACAGAAAAGGTGAGGCTAGAAGGGACCTGTGCAGGTCATTTTGTCCAGCCTCCCTCCTCAGGCAAAGTCATCTAGAGCAGGCTGCCCAGGATATGCCCAGGCAGCTTTTGAGTAGCCTCCATGATGGCAACTCCACAACCTTTCTGTGCAACCTCTGCCATCCTCACTTCTCAAGTACAAACTTGTGATCATAAATCCCTCTGCAGGTTCAGTTAAAAAAAATAATATTTTTTTTTTCAAATCTTTGCATCCTGTTAACTTACCCCATGCCAGTTCCAAGCTACTGGAGCAATATGAAGAAATTCCAGGATAAGCAACTACAGGCAAGAATTTAAAATCTTCTAAAAGGTATAGAAACACAAGCCCTGGTGAAAATTGCTATGATTGAAACCACCATTCATTAACTGCCATGGAAGGATACAACACTGGATCCCAAAAGCAGAGCATCTTTTTCCAGGCAGCACACCCCTGGACCTAGCAATCCTGTTCTATGGCTCTGCTGCTCCAGTGAGAGTGAACTCATTTCCAGACAACTCAGGTTTCCCTGTGCCATGTCCTGCTGCAGGAATTTCTTTGGTGTCCTTGAAAATATTTTCCCTTAGTCATAAGTAATGAGTCTTTTGGAATGCTAAGGAATTGCAGTAACACTTAAATCAGCATCAAACTTCAGTGCCCTCCATGCCCTTCCCTCACCCCACTGTATTCTAAAAAGGTAGAATTAGGGTTGTCAGGGAATATTTTGGGCATTTTGGAACATTAACATAATAGTGATTAAAATAGTAAAAAAAAAGGGGGGGGGGAACTTGGTGTGATCAGTTTCACGTGGCTAGCAAAAAAATTACTCACTGAATTCATCTTGAAAGCTTTCTCCTTGAGTGGATGATCCCAGCCGTGGAAAAAAGGCACTTTTGGAACCAGCAGAGGGAAGTTTACACAGATGGTATGAGAGAACTGGCATTGTGCTTGGAGATGTGGTGGGGCAGAGAAAGAGCTGCCCTAAATAGAAGGGACAAGATGCTGGGTTTAATTTAGAAATGCTATTGGCATTTTTTTTTTACTGGAATGAAGGGAGCCATGAGTCTGCAAATGAAACAACCCAAACCCTTCACCACAATCATGGAGTGTAGCAAAAGTGCAGTGGGTTGGCATTTCTAGGCTTTGATTGTTTTTTTTCTTGGTCTTGCCAGACTCAGTCTGCAGTCCTTTGTCACCTATTTAGCTGGTTAAAGATAGCTTTTAAAGTACAAAATGTCAGCTTGAACTGAGTATTGAAGCTGCAAAGATTTTACAAAAATTCCAGCCATTCCTTTGGTTTAGCAACTGTAAAGCTCTCACAACTGTTATCATTTGTAGTGGTCACAAGGAAGTGACATTGTCCAGTAAAAAAAAAAACAACCCAGAAGTGAAGCCACTTACCAAGGACATAACTTAGACATTGGTTTGACAGCTTTTTTCCTACTTGACATGAATTAACCCAGTTCAGTTGCTTGTTAGAGGCATTTGAAGGTGTTTGGGGTTTTTTAGAGTAAGAGATAAAGTAGTTGCTAATACATCAACTTTCTCCTTGCATATGATAATGTGCTCTCTCATAAAACTACTGTAAGAACAGAGAAATATGGTTAGTAACTCCTTGATAAAGCTGGATTAAGATTTTGCTTTATTTATGTTAGCAATAATCATTGTGGTTTAGTGGCATTTGAAACAGCTGGAACCTTCTGTTTCAGCTGATGTTTTGATATGTAATTTTTTTCTTGGACTTCAGTCCTGATTTTCTGGTCTATGTGAAACAGGCAAACCATTTATGTATCTCAGAGGAGTGCTTTTAATTTAGGAGTTTAGAGAATTATCAAAGGTGGTTATTTTAATCTCTGCCACTTATTCAGATGCTTCAGTCACTAAGGCTAGGTTAGAAAATAGATGTAGGAATCTAAATTGGTACAGAAGTCAAATTCAAGTACCACTTCTTTAAACTAAAACTAAATCCTGGAAAGCCTTGCTTGACTAATGCCTAACTCAAAGGTACTTAAACACTATACAATCCCTTTTTTCTTCTGGTTTTAGAGCATCCAAGTTTGAAGTCTCACACAGCTCAAAAGGTTTGCTAAAGCTGAGTGGTGAGATACCACCTGTATGACCAAATCCCAGCAAGAGCTGCACATCAGGAGTTCCCTTGCTGGAGAAATCCAGCTGGGAAAGGAATCCTCCACACCACTGTCATCTGAGTTTATTGTCCAGGGCTGGGTAAATGTTTGCATGTGCAAAACTAAAAAACATGTATATGGAGCATCTTTAAATACAGTAAATCAGGGCTGTCTAGAATCTCCCTGAAGTGTTGGTCTTGGGATGCAAGGACCAGAGTGGTTGATGAATTTAACTCTACTGGGTGTGTAACAAACCTAAGCATTACCTGTCAATTTTATTGTACAATGGGACAAGTTCCCAAACTCTTCACACTGCTGCTTATCTCCTGAGAGCACCTGCCCCACCTAACAGGGCTCCCAGGTTAATTTGAGTGCCAAAAGAGAAAGGCATAAGCTGTGACATTGCAAGAGCTATTAACTGTTCATGAGCCAGTCCCAATACTTAACTAATCCTCAGTCTTTGCTTCCAAGTTATGGAGCCTGGAAAATGGCAGATTTTATAACTGAGGGTCAAATTGCTAAGGTTAAAACCTTTGGAGGTTGCAGAGCAAATTTATTTATTTATAGGGGCAATCTGGAGATCCAGAGGAGATGAGAAACTGTGACAGAGGAATTAAGAGAAAAACATTTATGACCTTATCTGTTGCTGTGTAACAAAACATGGGTTCTAGTCTGTGATTCCAAAGTCAAGTTATTTGGGAAAATGGGTTTCAGATATGCAAGTAGTAGTAGGGGATGCTATGCATGTCATTTAATCATAAACTTGGAGTCAAGAACAGCTATTTGCACTTTCTGTGAGTGTCTACATGGAGTCATTCACCAGCCTTGCTGTGAGATGCTGTGAGCCTTGCTCAGAGCCTTGCCCTGAGATGGCTCAAATGCTGTGCAGCTGTCTGTGGAGACTCCCAGTTCATTCTTTATTAAACCAGCTTCCAGCCTGGTGGAACTTAGGGGTTTTTTTGAATTACACAGAAAATTTTCTGAATGTGAATAGAGTTCTGTCTCTTCACAGCAGCAGCTCTGAATGGTGTGCAGTTTGCTGACCCTGAGACCTTGCATAAAGAAGTGGATTTCATGACAAGTGCTCTTGCCAGAGTGTGGGATGAGATCCACCAACTGGAGCAAGTGGTCACTGTGACATCAAGGTGAGTTTCCTTTGGTATTTGTCATATTTTGCTTTAATTTTGTTCTGCTTGTCTGTAACAAGCTCTTCCCCATGCTTTTGTGGATAAGGTCAGACTCAAGTGTTCTGCCAGGGAACACTTTCAGATTTCAGAGACTGAAATCTCATCTCTGTTGTGTGTGAAGGTGGTGAGACTGAATCTTACTCCTACAAGAGAAGCAGGTAAGGATTCAAGAATATAAAGAGAGGTTTCCTTTGAGAAACTTGGTTTGAAACATGGCTATGGGGTGTTCCACATTAAAAAAAAAAAGAAAAGAGGAAATAAGAAGGCCCTGGAAGAACTAGGAATAAGTCTCTTTATGTGTTCTCCAGTTATGACATAGGATTTACATAAAATATTGATAGTGCATTTTCAACTTGTACTTGGGATAATGGCACTAGGAAGTGCCTCTGCTCCTTTTTTTTTTCTGAGAGATCTGAGGGTGAAGTGGTGAATATCTCCTAGGACTGAGTCCTTTATGGTTCTGTCATCTGTCAGATCTTGTACCCAATGTGCTCAGGAGTACCTGGGAGATTAGAGAGTGGGTGTGAAGGCTGATGTCCCAGGAACCACCCTGCTCCTGTCTTCTGTGCTAAATTGCTGGAAGGCACTTTGCTGATACTGGGTCTTGAGTGAGGGCTGGAGAGACTTGGGGCTGGCCAGGCAGAGGTAAAGCTGGCATGAAAGGGAAGCAGTCAAAGGGAAGTGCATATCTATCAGCACTGATATCTGTCTGTGTAAATAGTTCATCGATAAGGTTTCAGGAGATAAGTTCTACCAATAAAATTCCTGCTTTTTATGCACTACAAATGGTTTCCTTTGTCAAGGTCTTTACATCAGCTCTTGACAGCATCAGTCCTCTGCAGTGCCTTGTCATGCAGGTTTGCATGTCAGGGTTGCCTGAAAGGCTCAGCTCTGTCACTTAACCCCTAGCCCATAACCCTCAACATCTGAGTTTGATTCTTAAGAGTTGTCACTTTTCTTTCAGATGCAAATTTTGTCACTGTTGCCCAAGAATTTGTCACCCTGAGCTCTGGCTGCAGCTCTAAGCCAGACAGAGCTGAACCTCCTGTAGAACACATTGGCCAGTGTAGATGGCATAATAGCCACCCAACTGCCCTCTAATTTGGGGAATCTTAGGTCAGTGGTAATTGGTGCTTCTCCAGCCCCATATGTGGTTAATCAGCATGTGTTGTGATTGCTGTGTGAAACTGTTGAACAGTAGCTGGAATAAAACTCTAGGAAAAGCCAAATCCCACTGTCATTTCCTAATGGACCTGAGGTTTGACCCTAAGACTTTGAACATCTTCAGAAAGCAAAGCTCATGAAAAAATACTCTAACCAAAAGCAAGTGAAGTCCAGATTTTTCATTTTTGGGGAATGTCTTATGGTTGAGTATAATTTCCACTCCTGAGGAAAGCACTAAAACAATCCAGGAAGCTGTTACAAAGCATGATTATGAATACATTAATTGTTTGTCAGTCAAGTGATTTGTTTGAATAAAAGCAAAATAGTTAATTTAGATTTCAACTTGAAATAGTATGAGAAATAGGAAAAAATTTGCAATGCAAAATTTAAAATTTTACTCTGGAAAGGTAGCATTTAACGTTCAATTAGCTGATTCTTTCCTCTTCTAAAGGAACATTCGTCAAGATAATCACTCTTATACAGATTTTTTTTTCCATGAATCTGCAGTTTCCTACAGTTTAAATGTAACTGACTTGTGCTTAAAATAAATACCTAACACTGTATTAAAATGGGGACCTAATCTCAACTATTTCAATGTTGCTAGAGAACCTATAGTATCCAAAAAAGGTCTGAAACAGATAAGCATTTGGGTTTTTTTCCTTGGTGAGCCAGAGTATTTGTATGGAAAAAATATGGTGTAGGATTCTTTATCAGATAGTGATTTTAAACTCAACTGGAACAATCCAGAAAACTGTGTTAATTCTGACAGTCTGTTGTAGCTCACTTTTATTTTCATATACTAGGTCTAAGGAAACCTCTCAATATTTTCTGGCTGACTGAGACAGTATCAGAGAAGAGCACACATTTGGTGATGAGCTAAATACTGTTCTCTGGTTAACTCCAGCTGCAGCTGTTTGCATTTTTTAGCCACCGATTTGCATTGCAATCTCAGTCCAGCTCTGCTCACTCCTGCCTGACAGTAAGAGAGAAATCAGTCCCTGTAGCTGTCCCTTGGTATTGATGGAGACCCAGTGACACCCTTGGGAAGCTGTTTTTCTCATGGCAGCAGTGAAGCTCAACAGTAGCTGTTTGGAATCAATGGAAATTAAATGTGGATAATAGGCATTAATTGAACATTTATTGGAAATAATTTAAATTATGTATAGTTGTCACTTAGTTAATGGAAATTAATGGCTACTGTTTGGGTATAAGCAGAACTGCTGGAGTGTAATGAAGGTCAATACAAGCAGTTAAAAATGGTTGAGATAAGGAAGTACTTATTGATGTTAGTGATCTTCAATATTTTCCATCAGAAATCTAATACTGGCTCTATTGCTGTGGACTTAATCTAGAATACAGGGATAAAAAATATCAGAATAATATTATAAATGTAAAGTGTCACTAATCTGGTAACTTGCTACACCAGTTATTGAAATAATTAATGGAGTAGATCATGTTTAATTATAGTCCTGTATTTACAGACAAACTGAAACTGAGGCTGTTACTGATTAAAAGAGGTGCCATATTGCAGGCTTTGCTAACCCTCCAACTATATTGCTCTTGAATTTCATACAGTGTAACTTGGATTTTTACATCTGATTTGAATTACTTGAATGTCTTAAAGACGTGTTCCAACCAGATGTGAGAAATGGCTTTGGTTTGGAAAGTTTCAAAGAAGGACCACCAAATAATGAGGAAAAATCCAGCTCTATTATTTTTTCACCTACACCTTCAGCAGGGGGAAAAAAAAAAGTATCCCAAGTTATTAATATGACTTGGGATCCTGTCAGGAAAATGTTCTCTACCTGCAAAGTATCTTTATCATTTTACCATCCTAAGGTTACATACTGGACTTGATAAACCTCTGTAATTGAAGGAATTAAGCACTTCTGTACATAGCATTACAATTTGCTGTTCTTTATGCATGTTCTTTCTCAAAGCCAGGGCTCTAACTATGCAGAATTTCTGCTAGTTAAGCTCTGCTGGCTGAACTAACCACAATAATTGGCTGTACTGACAGAATACATACATTCTAGTTAACTGTACTAAACCTATTTTTTTTTTTTTTTTTTTTTTTTTTTTTTTTGTCATTAAACTTTTCAATTTTCTTATTTAATTTAGTTATATTTTAAAAGTATTTAAATTTAATTCAAGTATTCAACTTAATGTGAAGATGTTACCTCTTTAAGAGGAAGAGTAGGTCATGTACTATTTTTGTGCCAGGTTTTGTTTTGTTGTCTTTACTTGATGGAAGTGCTTTGTCTCTCAGAACTGGCTTCGTGTTGCAAAATAATGTTATAAGGATTAAAGACATTCCAGTTTCTGAAATATTCTGTGACATATAGAGAAAGCCCACTGTTCCTGTGAATTCTCAGCAGCAAACTGGGGATGACTTCTAGAAATCGACCACAAAAAGAGCATGAAAAAATGCAAAGTGAATTTGTCAGCAAAAGGTAAAGCAAGGTTAGAGATTTCTTTGGAAATACTTTTAAGGCTCTGTTGAGCATACCACTGAAAACTGAAAGAATTAAGTAGTTTGTTATGCCATCTACAGTCTTTAATACTGGTATGTATTTCAAGCTAGTGGTGAATGCAAAAGAACTATAATAAACAGGTTCCTATTATCTCACAAAGATACCATCTGTGCTTACCTGTGAGAAGTCCAGGGAGTACAGAGACCTCATTTCAGGTACTGAATTGACTAGAAAATATAATTGGCATTATTCCTTTTAATTATACCTGGTGATTTGTTCTGGGATTTACACTCCTGACCTTGATATGCTATAAACAACGTTCATTTAAAAGGGATTAAGTTTGGCTGTGTGTGATAACCCACCTTAACATAAACTCTGTCTGCAAGAAGATGCCAGGCTATGGAAAGCCTCCCACCCCTTCCCTGCTGATGGCCACTACACTCCTGCAGAGACCTCCTCCTGCCACCAGCTGACCACTGAACATCCTATGCATGAGCCTTCTCAGGTATAAAACTCTGTTTTATCAAGACCATCAACATCAGCATCATTTGGGACTGACAGATGTGACACAAGTTCAACAAGCAATGATTTATTGATTCCTGAGGTTTTTCATCACAAAGTGTCAGTGGAGAGACCCCATCACAGGTGACTCAACCCTTCTGAATCCCTTGGGTTCTGGAAGGCAAAGTCTTCCTAATGCAGATTGGGCAAAGGTGGACCTCACAAGGCTCTTCTGCACCCTCTGAGCTGGTCTGGTGGAGGCTGCTTCCAGCCCACAAGATCTGTTGAGTGCCCGGACTTCACACCAAGTCTGGCCATTCCACCTCCCAAACTGGTGCTTGGATCAGGTCAGCTCAGAACACAAAAGATGGTGCTGCCTCTGCAGTCCCAAGATACCTGAAGTAGAAAGTGTAAGGGTGCCAGCATCTCTCTTCCCAACAGAAGCAAAATGGTAAGATTTAAACATTTTTCCTACACACAGCTCACAAATGAATTGAACTGTCTGAGTTCTGGTCCTGGTTGTGGCTCCTGTCCAGCTGGAAATTTGGGGAGAAGTGGGCATTTCTTCTGCAAATTCCCTTCCAGGTACTGGACACAGGCACTCAGGCATGTGGAGTTGTGAAGTGGTTACATCTTTGCTGAGGGCTTTGTTACAGGTTGAGTTAAGCCTTGTTGAAAATAGTAGCCTTAACCACCGCCCTTTTCTTCTGAGCTACAGAAGACAGTTCAGCACATGTTTGCCCAAAACAAAGGCAGCCATAAGGTTGCCCAGGAATTTAAAGGATCTGGGTGGGGAGCCTTGTTGAGTGTGTTTTGGGCAGGGATGCACATGGAAAAGAGACAGAGCAGCTTGAGCAGCAAAAAAGGAGCACACAGGCAAACTGTGAGGAGAGGTGGGCACTCTGCAGGGGCTTTGGGAGGAGCCTGGAGACAGCGATTTTGGTCCTGAGATTTGCTGGTGTGACCTTGGAAACACAAACAAGGAATGTTCCTTCTGTTACCTGAGTTGGGATACATGGTTTAGTAGTGATTCAAAAGTAGGCAAGAGTATATTCACTCCCATTTAAAGCTGTATGCTGTAGTCATCCCAAGTAACAAAAAAATGTGAATAAAATGCACAGGAGGTGAAGAAGAAGCAAGAATTTTGCTTACCTGAGATCCTGAAGGGCATAACCAAAACACCTTGCCACCACCTTTAAACCATTACAGACTTCTGCAAGACTGGTTACTTGTTGTGCCAACTTAAGGGAGTCCTGAGAAGTCTATTTTTGATTAATAGAAAGGCACAGTCTGAACAAATTATTTGAAAACTCCCAGATAACTCTGTCTCCTCTTGCAGGCTATGAACAGTGAATTTGATAAATTCTGTATACAGTTGAAACAAAGCACTCGAGACCTTTAGTTACTAAACCTAAGTGAAATATTTGAACAATCTGATAACAAACACAGAAACAGGCCCTGGACTGCTTATTTAAGCCACAGTTGCAACAAGAGCTTTGGAAGATTTACCTGTGGTGGGACTGCAGATGTGGTTACTCAGAGATGCTGGGTTGATTTTAAAACTCATATAACTGTTTATTTCTGTATATTTCAGCTGGGGGCAAAGGCCTTATCATTGCAGAAACAGGGATTTATAGCACTTTATTCCCTTTAGCATTTGTGTGGAAGGCCACCAAGCCCTGTCTCCCAGACTTGCTGATATAAAGATAATCATCTTTGCTGTGAACTTCCTAGGAACCAAGTCCTCCCCCAGCTGGAAGCAATGGAAATGCTACTGCTGACTTCAGTGGTAGTAAATTTTAGTTTTAACATTTTTTATGACACCTCTTTTTGGAACAGATACATTTACTTGAGCATTCGTTACTAATTGCCTGCATTTTATTTGTTTATATTTTATGTAAATGAGACTCATAAAATATTTCTGATTCTTTAACAAAAAAAGCCCCAAGCATGTGGAAAAGAAGGACTGTCTGTGCTGAGCAGATCTTTTATATACTGAACTTTTTAATCTCCTTTGTCTTCCTTTTGATTATCCATCCACAGGTGGATGGTGTTTATGAAGTGAGGTTTGGCAGATAGTTCATAAAATAGAAATTATCTTTTTTATGATATGTAGAAAAGGAGAGAGAAAAGTGCCTTCAGCAGTTTAATTTTTTTTGTTTTCCACTCTAAGTACAGCTCAGCACGACCTGAAAGGACAGAGATACCAAGCCCAAAATCAAGCTTATACAGTGGGAATGCAAATTGACTCCTCAGAGCATCACTTTGTGTGGCATCACTCTGTACTGTTACTGAAATGAACTCAGGCTGGGTGTTTGTGCTCCACTCTTGCATTAGCATTTTTTCCAGCTGCACATCATTTATTGAAAAGCAGTTGTTTCCTTGAGTCCACAAATCACTATGTGCCATATTTCCTCTCTCCCTGGTTCCAAGCCTGCAATGTGTTGATGTTGATACTGATGTTGATGTTGGGGTGTGGTGAGGATGCTCAGCACTTCCCCAAACCAGGCCCTAAGCAAAAGGCAAATGTAAGGTTTTGAGGAGTGCAGGTAACAAGTGGACATGGTGAAGGTGGTGGTTAAAGACTGTTTGAAGTACACTTTGGGGTGCTAATCTTGCAAACCTAGGGTGGTTTGGTTTTATGTTTCATTTCTTCAAAAAGTATCTCTGATAGTCCTGTCATTTATTGTTAATGTTTCCATGCTGATCTTTTACATACCATTTTTATTTAATGATTCTTGACCAAAGGAAGAATTCTGCTTTAAGTGACACAAGATAAAGCACTGACCTCTGCAGCAGTGTTTGTCCTGAATCCTCTCCTCCTCCACTGAATTTCACACAGTGAAGGGCACTCACTTCATACCTTAACTCATGAATAATTGGATTTATTCATGATAAAATAGGCATTGCTTTTAGGCAAAAAGTTATTCTACAAACTGAAACCAAGGAAGTTCCTGTGTTCCAAGTTAAGGTATTAAATGATGTGCTTGGTAGTTATGCATTAAATAGTCTGGGCTTCCTTTAAAAATTTAAATGTCAATTTAGTTTTTGGATACTGTCTGTCTAAGAGACCACAGAGCCTCTAGTATTGAATACTTACAATTTATCTCCCTTTTGATAACTTGTTTATAATAACTGCTGAATGATTTTTAGAGCAAATTGCTTCATAGTTCTGAAAACTCACTGAGCAAGATGGCACTTGGTAGGGCTGGCATGATCTCATCTCCATTAACCAACCACTGCTTGATTTTGCTAATGGGGCTGGCCAAAATCTCAGTGATGATATAAATCCAAATTTTGCAAAGTAAGGCTTTTATCAGCGATGAACTAAATATCTCATTTTGGCTACAGAAAATCTATCTTTGAGTCTGATTTCTGTAGTCTGGGTTTCCCTCTACTTCCTGTCTGAGAGCATCATTACAGCAACGAGTTCCCATTTAATTGCAATGCTTGTGGCATGTATATGTGCTAAACAAAGGAATGTAATAAAAAAATTTATGGGTTAGCTACACTTTGAAGCACTAAAGTGTTAAAGAGTTAAAAAGAGCTCTGGTTTTTTTTTTCCCCCCAGGTCTTTCAGGCCAGGAACTGTTTGCAAGGCAGGGAGCACATTTGGGATCTGACTGCTATTTTTATTCTTTTTTGCAGTGTGCTACATACACATCTTGTTTGGTTTCCATGAAGTGACAGAGATCTACACAGTGAGGCACAAGGTGGTGACATGAAACCCTCTCAGTGATTTTTCAAAGTATGCAACCCATAAATCATTCACCTTAACCCGGGCCCAAATTTGCATGGAAAAGGCCTCCCTCAATCATCTCAAAAGCTGGTTTCCCCGAAGTCCTCCCAGCTGTATGTGAAGCACAAAACAAAGTTATAAAGGTAGGTTTGAGATGGCTCCAGGGTTTGTAATGGATGCTTTGCACAGCTGGAATGATGAGTGGGTGAGGAGAGTTGAGAATGAATGAAGTGTGGGTGGTGGAAATATTCACCGGGCATGTCATGGCCAGAGGAGGAAGCAGAGGGTGCTCCGTGGTGGCAGAGATGTTAAGGCTCCCTGGACATGGGTCCTATTTGTTTATTTATTTCAGCTCTGGCACAGTCTCATTAGGAAAGAAAAAAGAAAGAAAGAAAAAAAAAAAAGTGAAATTGATACTATTTCTTTCAAAAGCAGGGAGCTGATTGTGGCCGAGGAACAGGGCTGTCTTATAATCTGCTTCCAAATGTGTGGGTGCCTCTTGGGTTTCCTCAGCTATTTTATGGCCCATTTTCAAAGATTGCTGTAAAATCAGGCCAACAATGTCTGCATCCTCTACCACATCAGTGAGAAATTGGACCATGTTTCAGAGTCATGTAAATTCCTTCTATAAGAAACATTTACAATTTATGAAGTGTAAATTTTTGCAGACCACTTCACGGGGTGCATTTGCCCCTGGTTCTTCTCCTGTGTTATGTTACAGCTGCCACAGGGATGGGTTGACTAATGGTGTACCATTAGTGAACAGAAAAATGAGCAGCACATTTAACTGAAGCTTGCAAAGCTTTCTTCCAGGATTGCCATGACGTGTTCAGATAGTTGATAAGATAATTCCTTCTTACTGCTTGAGAACTCACCTATAAGTAAACAAAACCCAAAGTCTAGTTTATGTTTATTGTATTATTATATGGCACAGTAAGTGTAATAAAGCAGTCTGTTGACTTCTCCTTGACTTCTTGTATTCACTGTTCCCAGCCAGGTTTTTTTGCACATATAAAATACATACAACAGTCTTTCATGTCTGTGATCCTAGCAGTTTAAGCACAGTCTGTGTCTTTATTAGCAACATATTCTTATAGTTAGGGCTTGATTGAGCTGGGAAAAATTAGAAATGTGTTAAAAATGCAGATGTGTAATGTTTAGTTAATGATGGGTACTCATGGTCCAGGTTGAATGGTTGTTCAGGGGTCACAGTTGTAACCACGGCTGATGCAGTGGTTAAAAAGATGCTGTTCTCCAGAGCTCCTGATGTTGCCTGACAACTCAGTGGCTCAAAATGGTGGGGTAAAACGTTGGCTTCACTGAAGCCTGCAGCAAACTTCATCGATTTTGAAGGAGTGGAACATTTTTTTTTTCATACAGAACAATGTACTCATTCAGTCTGAAAGGAGGTTTTTTTTCAAAGTGTTGTTTGTTTTTTGTTTTTTTTTTAAGCCAAGTAAAAGTGTCTTAAAGATAAAAAAAATGTCTTTAAACCAGGGCAAGAGTTAGTGACATTGATAACTGTCATGTTTGAGGTTTTAAGGAAAGCAATGAAAATTCAGAGCCTGCCAGTATTTCATTCTTTTACGCTAAAAGAGTCATGCAGCAAGAATCTGTAAGTGACACTCAACCAAGAAGGAGCTTTCTGAACAGCTGATGTGAAACTTGAAAAGAGGCAACGTAACAAATGTAATGTGGGGGAAGTGCTTTCATTCCAGTTCAGGAACATCTGGTTTATTGCAACAATAACTACTGTAATTATATCACTGCTGGAAAAGCTGCTCTAGGTTAGGTTAAGTTTGTGGGTTTCTATAATAAACAGTGCTCTGGAGGAGTGGGGGGTTCAGCATTTCAGCCATGTCAGATCACGCTGAACTGAACTGTGATTTGAGGCAAAAATAACAAAATATGGAAAACATAAAAGCATTGTTTCTAACCATGTATTTCTTGAGATATACTCTTGGTTTTTTCCTCATTATAGCAAGTGGAGGGTATGCCAAGGAAGCAAATTGTTGGATGACTGACCATATTCTGCTGATAAAAACTAAAGAAGTAATTTTTTTTGTCAGTTGGAAATAGGCTTATTAATACTTACAGTAATATATATTGCTGTAATAAATAAGCAGCCATCCACAAAGGGCAGTAATTATCCTTATTCTTACTTTACATACAGGGAGAAGTCAGGAACTTGCCTTAACTCAGCAGCTTCATGGCAGAGGGTCTCCCAGGGAGAATCTGGTGGATTTTTCCAGCATTTTGCCTGTGTGGTAGGGCTGACTACCCGGCCTCAGTGCTGGTTCATTGTCACTAAAAATGAAGATTTTCAACTACACTACAGTGATTTTGTATCTAATGGAAAGTCTGAGTCTACATCAGGCTTTTACTACGGCACCACCAACTGAATTCTCTCAGCTGTTACTTCCTGAATATTATAGAGCAGCAAGAAACAATTATCTGTTTTCTTGGCCAAAGAATACATTTACTGACCATAGCAACAGTGGGTTCCATATCAGGATTTTGGCTGCACGTGGCTCTGCAATGGGCTTGGTGTTGCACATGAGCAATTCCTCATAAACTGCAAAATATAAATAATCCAGGTTGGATTCTAGTGCTGGGACATGGTGTAGATTGTATGATATATATATATATATGTGATAAATATAAGTCTATACAATTTTAATGTATTTACAATGTATACAAAAGAATGGGTCAACATCTTCCTTTTCAGGGCAACTGGGAATGCCATTCCATGTATATAAATTACCATTAAAATGCTTTGTTACTGTAGAAAGCTGTGCAATAGGTCCAAACCAGCCTCAGACATTTAGGAATTTAAGAATGGTGGAGAAAGAACTATTCTATTAATGTAGTTTTTCTTCTCTACCTCCATCTCACAATTTGAAGTTGTCTGTGTTCAGACTCACAGGTTTGCAGATCAAACAGAATTTGCAAGTGATGTGTATGCACCATTTTAACAGCTGCTCTTGCATGTATTTTTGCATGCTTATTCTGCCAAATATTACCTGAGCAAGAATCAACTTATATTACAAATGCAAATGTGGGTTTGTATGTGCAGAAGACTTTTTTTTTTTTTTTGAAATGCAGGTTTACACTATCTTTAGTCTTATCTCCTGCAGCTAAAATAATTTCTACCAGCTCAGTGCTTGCCATTGAAGTGATTCATTTGCTTCAATACAGACAGAATGAAATAATGCCAGAATACTACACTATATTTTTCTGGGTATTATTCTACCAGAAATGTTTAAATTAATGGAGTGTATATCATATCACTGAAATGGCAACTAAACTTTGGTGAAGGCAGAGCAGTGAAAACATGCTATAGTAAATAACCAAGTTGTTTTAAATTTCAAACAAAATGTAGTTTAATTGTTATTTTGGAATAGCTCTATATGAATTCTGCAAGACATTACAGCATGATATTTAGTGCTAATGGTCATTAGACTCCTCAGTCTTACAGATAAGTTTTCTTTCATAATGTTCTTTATATCTTGGATATATATGTATATATATATGCAAACATAACTCATATATGTATGAAATATGTATACTTATATTTCTTTTTTTTGGGGGGGGGGGAAGGAATCAAGAGTGACCCAACTTTCTCAATTTTCATTGAAAACTTTATTCAATGAAAATAATGTGAAACCATAAACAGAAAATTATCTCTGGTTTGAAAGTTTCATATTTCTCACCTGTCTGTCAAGTCATCACCCATTTTAGAATTCTGGCCAAGTGGGCTGCTGAAATATTTAGGAATATATACACACATATATAAATGATTGTATCATGAATACTTTTATACATGCTTCTAGTTTTATTTCACAGTCTTTGACTACAGTTATTGCCTCAAATAGCTTCATTCTCTGTGATTTTCTTGTAAAAACATTAACTCTCAGGATTACAAATGGAAGAACAGATCATCAGTTGATGTCAGTCAGCACTCACCTGTATCAAGAGGACTACAAAGCATGAACTGAGGTACAGAAGAATTTGTTTTCCAGATATGTAGAAAACACAAATGGTCTGATGATGAAACAAATGAGGTGTAAGGTTTAAGCTTGCTCTACACTCATGCTTAAATGCCAACTCCAACTCTGTCCTGGTCCTTCAGATGGTTTATGACAGGAAAAGTCAGAAGCAGATGGTTTGCAAGCTGCTGGCAACAGCATGGGGCATGCCTTAACCACACTTGCTTTAAGATACCACCTAGAACTGGGATGAACCTTTCACCTTTCTTGTTTTGGATGCTAAAAAATTCTACATCTCTACTCCTGCCTGTCGAGGCACTGAATCTTGGAAGACGTTGGATATTGCCTGGATAATGCAAAGTGTCCTCAGATGCCTTTCTTGTCAGTGGCTCTAGATACCTCCCAGCACTAGGCACTCATTCAAAAAAAAAAAAAAAAAAAATTAAGTTAGTGCAGACTTTTCTTCAGTTTACATGATGTCAGGCAATCTGGAGGTACTTAGGATTTGGTCCTGTGAAATGCTGACCTTTCTCTTGTTTTATTCCAAGTTGGGCCTGGCTATTCTGCATAATTCATACCTTGTATTATTCAATATACAGACTAAAAGATAAAGAGAAATATTTTGATTGTATTTTTTTGTTAATAATAGTAAAAAAATACTAATGGACTGAAACATGATTTTTAAAAAAATATCCCCCAGATATAATTTCTAACTCTGGCTTTTTCTCTATTTTTGCAGTGTTTCTGTAATACATCTGGACAGAAAACTGTGCTTGTGGCAAGCTGAGTTCCTCCCATGATGGGCCTAGGATGGCACAGGCACATTCCCTGTGTGAGGTTTCCCAGTGCTGCAGTGAGAGGTACCTGTGAGATTCCTGTTTCCTCTGCAGGTAGGACTGGAGATGTTCCCCTTGACCATTAATGTCTTAGTTCAGGACTTTTCTCTTTTAGAGGATGGAATATGGAATGGAAATTTGTCTTTTCTGAGAGCAAAAAAAAAAAACCCAAAATTGAAGTAGGGCAATGAAATCTTAGCAGGCAGAACAGAGATCTGGGATATTTGCAGTGGTATCACAAAGCTTAATATTTAACAGTTTTCCACCACACATAAATGAATGAGAACTGTATACAAAGAGTAAAAAAAAAAAGAAGATAATTCTAGATCCACTTTTATAAAGATCTGAGCACTCTCATAATAAGTCTTTGAGCCCTCATTTATATTTATCTGAATTGCCTCGTGGCTGCAGGAGTTGGTTGCACTTACAAGACTCTGTCATTCACAGAAGTACTGAAGGTATTTTTTTTTCTGCATGGATGCCAAATTAAAGTCACAACTTACTAGCTGACTATTTTTTCAGTTCTTAATTTTTTTTTTTTTAAATTTTTCTTCCGCTCCTCCAATTCAGAAATCTCCCTCTTGTAGCCTCCAGAGAAAAACCCACAGAGGAGAGCTCATTTTTCCCTTCATTAGAAAACTTGTGTGTCCTTTCAGTGCTCTCCCATGGTGCATCAGCTCTTGAGAGGCTGCTGTGCACCCTGGCAGAGCTTTCCCACGTGCTGTATTGTCAGGGGACTGCTTGACCGCGCTCTGTGTGCGGACACGTAGGCGGGAAGGAGCAGAGGGGCCAGGACTGGAGGAGAGCAGAACAACTGCAGGAGGGAGGCCTGGACCAGGATTGGGATTTGTGGGTGAGGAGCTGCTGGCCTGCCAGGAGATGGGGGTCTATGCAACTATCAATAAAGGCATTAAAAATAGAGACAGTAGCAGCAGCTCAAATTGCAGCCCTTGGCTCGCAGAAAGAAGTTTTGCCTGACCCAGAGTCATGGGTGCAAAGTTTGTCATCTGTCCACATCTGCCACAGTTGCTGCAAACACCTGGTGACAGGAGAGCTGACCTGGCAAAGTATTCCTGTAGGAACTTCAACCCAGTTCTCACCTGCAGCACGTTAACAGCACTGCCTTTCTATCCTGCTGCTGTTGTGGTTTGGAGTCCCCTCCCCTCGTTTTGTTTCTCAGAAACAGGGGCTGCAGAGATGTTACTGAAAAAAAATGAGCAGTCCCAAACCTGAAATACAGAGCCAGCCTTTCCCAGGGGGATGTCTGAACCTAAGGTTGGGCTCCACCTCTCCTGGGAAGGTGTGAAAACTGTCACTGATGCTGCTGCTCTGCCCTCCCCAGCAGTGGCACACAGGGCAAAACCCATTCTCACTGGAAGCATCACCATTGGCTGCAAGACTCTGATTTCCATGATCTTTAACTAATCAAAAAACAGAGCAGGCTCACAGTTTGGGGTTTTATTTTGTTCTCTGTGTCTGTGCCAGCTGTATCCAAACGATGCCTGGCAATACTTCCTGATTTTGTAACTGAGATGTATAAATACAGCAAGACTGAGATAATATCTGGTAATGTAATAGTTTTCCATCCCTAGGCACCAACAGGAGTTGGTTCTTGACTATGGTACAAGTTCAGACCTAAACAAGAAGCTCTGGAGTGCAGCCACACAGGACCTGCAGCACTAAGTGCTCTGGTGGGTCTTGAAATTTTAAGTTGCTGAAGAGCAGCCCTTAGTCCTCATCTCCCACCAAGGCCAACAGAAACTAGGAACACTCAGCATCATTTAGAAGTACAAAGTATCTCAGAAGGTGCAGTTCCCTGCTTGATTCAGGTTCAAATCAAGGCTATTGATATTGTCTTTAAGTCAATACCTTAGACCGTCGGTCACAAGAGGTTAGATAAGATTAAAGAACTAAGTTTTTTTTAATCTATTGAATATTAAAAATGGCCACTTCTGGCTTTTCATTCACACCATCTGTTGCTAGCAGGTTGTATCAGCAGTTTCAGGACAGATTAATAATTGTTACTGATTTTGGCACACTAAGAGGTTAAAAATAAATCTTCAGCCACACAGAAGAGTCCTCAGCCATTGATTTCTCAAACATATTTTGGCAACCTGAAAAGAAAATACATGGTATGAGCCTTCCTAGAATTATTTCTCCCGGCCACATGTGATATAAATAAAACAAACCTCAAGAATCTGGCTTAGAATATGGAATAACATTATGCTACAGTCATTTCTGCTGTGTTTACCACAGCAAATGTTGAATTACAGGCGTCACCGTACATAATATTTAAATATTTCAATGATACCCAGAGCTCTCAACACTCCTGCTTCTTTCCCATGTTCCCCACAATTTGCCAGCAGCATTTTAGAACAGAGCAGTCACTTCATAGCAACATCCTGACACAGTTGTATCTCAGATGTAGCATAAACCCCCCCCAGTAGAGCATCCTTACTGTGCTCTGGGGTGCCAAAGGATTAAGATAGTCCCGGGACGTATGTCTGAGGGTTTTCCTGACCCGGGGGATCTGTGGTTTAGAGGCAGTGCTCTCAGGTCCTCTGAGGTTGAATCATTGCTTCAATTCCCAGTGGTCACAACTGTCCATAGGAGTGTTCCTTCTGGTGAGCATCCATCCAGCCCTGCCCAGGTGATTCAGGCTGAAGGAGCAGAAATTTAAGGTCAGTGTTAGGCTAACGTGACTGTGTTAAGTTTCTGCTTTGAGAATAATAAGGAGAATTATCTTTGAGAATAATCTGAACACACATCAGGCTGAGAAAAGAATGAAAATTGAAGGAGAATCGAGAAGGGACCCTGCAGAAACTGTCAGTTAACTGAAACATGAGTGATGGTAACCACAAAAGTGTGAAATGGAAACAGATCAGAGATGAGCTCTTCAAATGTGGACATCATGTTTTGGTGTACAGATAGCACACAAGGGACAGGCTACAAGGAAGGAAAATAGCCATATAAAGTTGAGATGAGTGTTAAAAAAAAAAAAAAATCTTCATCATTAACCGACTGTGACTTTTTCACAGGATTTTGAAGTGCACATAGGAACTGGAGCTTTGGACAGGATGTTGATTTTCTGACCGTGTTCTTTCTACATTTAGTTATTCCTTTCATAAACTTTTGTCTTTCTGGCTACTATAACCAAACTTCTCAAGAGAGTATCTGCCAAATAAGTCTAAAATGCTGAGCACATCTAAAAATTTTGTCACCATAAGGTGCCCAAGTGGAAGTTGAGCTTTTCTAGCCAGTGAGTTTCTTACAAAGTGCAGTTTCCCCATAGGACAGTGGGTACTAATTCTGTATTTGAGAGCATCCACAGGAGGGGGCTGGGGCAGGGAGGAGGGAGAGAGTTTTTAGTCAGAGGACATTGAGACCAATTTAGAGTTGGGGGAAACTCTGACCCAGCCCACTCTTCAGCCTCTGGTTCCAGCCTTCTCTTGAACTCTGGGCGTTCCCAGTCTTGCTGGAGCCTCCAGCCAGTTTGAGCCTTTCCCCAGTGTGGAAAAGTAACTGGGGGAGCTGGACAGTAACAGCAGCTGAGGCCAGCAGAGGGAAGGACTGGGAGTATTGCTGGCAGCACAGTTGGGAGTATTACATTTCCAGTCGGTGTTGACTGGAAATACATTATGTAGAGCTTAATGAAGAGTGAGGGAGGAACAAGGCATGAGGGTGGGTGCTAGCAGGGATTAAGCAGCTAGACAAAAGGTCCTTTTTTGGTGGAAGGGAGGGAGAAGGAATGAGAAGACAGAATATCTTCCACTGAGAGAAAAGAGGAATTTCATGTAGATCTTCCTCTGTCTGTATTTCATCAGGAGTTTATACAATGCTTCTCAATCTGGGGGTTGGTGGGCCTGAATTCCTATGGAAAATCAGACATGTGCTCAGTCTTGCATCTACTTTGAGCTTTTTTATGGTGCTATGAGGGTCAAAGAACCCCCTAAATAGACAGAAATTAGTCTTCATAATGTTTTGGAGCTATGGGTATTATTACCTTCATTTTAATTAACGGCTACCTAATTAATCCAGAGTCACAGCCTGACCAGGGCAAGGAATGAATCCAGGAATCCCAACTGGCCATCACATGCTCTCCCCACCAGTAGGACACCCTGCTGCCACATGACCTTGTGGTTGGGACAAAGTGGACAACGGATGTTTTTTCTCCCTGGAAGCCAGTCAGTAGCAATGTCCACTGACAGCATGCATGATCAGCTCACTCTGTGGTCAAAATAGGAAACATTATTCATTCTTCTTTTGGGACTGCAGCAAATTCCTTCATGAAAAAGACTGTCAGCTAGAAAAGAAGGAAAAAAAAAAAAAAAAAAGAGAGAGAAAGAAAAAAGCATGCTTGGAATAAAGCTAAATAATTTCATTAAACATTAGATCAACTCTCCCCAGATCCGCCAGCAAAAACAACACAAGCATACTCCAAAGATGGATGTTTGTGGATGGACCTACACAACCTTTTTCACAACCTTTTATATAACATTAGTGCAGGCTTAGACAAAAAGTAGTCTTGTTCTTTCCAAGCCAGCATGAAGTACAGCCAGGAAGTATTAGTCATCCCAGATTTTTGGTAGTTGTAGTTTGGAACCCCAACTGGAGTGTTTGCTTTGTACAGTGCTAATAAAAGCTGAAAAATCTAAATCAAGAATTGGCCACCATCTCAGTCAAATCATATTTCTTCTTAAAACAGCTTTTGACTAAACTTTCGCTGTTAGAAGAAATTTTCCTTTTTACGCCCTCACAACACAAGACAAATGCAAAAGAAACAACCCTTCCCTCTTCCCCAAGGAACTGTAACATGTTTTCAGTAAGATTTTTGCAGGATTTCATATTAAAATATATCCTGAATTGTGTTTTAATAGGGAAAAAAAAATTATAATTTTGGTAACCAAAATAGAACAAATGTAAAACCTTTCTTCAGAAGGTTAGAATGAAACTGAGTATTCTTCATGGGGCAGTATGAAAACCATATTTTAAAGCTTTGTGAAACAATACATGTCTGTCTTCAGTTATTGGCCAGTCACAATGGCACAGCCATCTTCTATGTTTCTGTGTTCTGGTCACTTTGGCAATTGCCAGTTTTAACCAAATGAACAGTATTTTTGCACACAAATAAGAAAGATTTTCTTATTCAATCGATGATTTTCCACAAAGCATTTAAGCAGCAAGTAAAAATGGTTATGTGCACTTTGAATTCCTGACATGAATCATGGAAAACTCTGACATAATAACATGCTGTTATTAAGTGCTATACAGCTACAGTTGCTATAAAAATGAAGAAGAAACTTGAAGTAGTGAAATAAATCTTCAGCTGGTACAAATCAGCCCCGTCCCACTGAGCTGAAGAGAGTTACACTGATTTAAATGAGCTGAGATTTTGATACGGCCTGTAGTTTATTCACTGTACTGAAAAAACGTGTGGCATAGGCTGGGGAAGCAGCAGGATTTGCCCTGAAATCCACGTTCTGAAGGTTCTCTTCAAGAAGAGCTCCCCAAACCTGAGGTACAGTGTGGAGACCAGTGCAGAAGGTGCAGTGGTTTAAGCGTGCAGCAGAGGGTACAGATGTGACTCAGTGGGAACTTCAGCCACCACGTGCTGAGGTGTGTACCAAGGCTTCCAGGTGAGTTCTGACTTGAGATGGAGCTGAGGCACAAGCTCTCCTGCTGTCCTAGATCATCACTGCTTGTTGCCCCCTCCTGCCCATGCTGCCTTCTCTCCCATTAATATAACACGTGTTATAATAGTAAAATACTCTTGCTTGTCAATACTCAGGATAAAGTGGTGTCTGTTAGGAACCTAAGGAAGCATGGCTTAAGAGGTTTTTATTACTAGCTTTCCCACTCTACTCCTTACTCCCTGCATTAGTCACTTACCATGTCAAGATGTGAGATAAGGCCATTCCATTTGGGCCTTGGTATACAGGAATAACCACGTGGCCAGTGCCTGGCAACACTGGGATTAAAGGTAACTTCATGGACATCAGTGGTGCAGTCCCTGGTACTGCTCAAGGCCACTTACCTCCTGCTTGTTCACCCAGCAGCTCTCAGCTCTGAGGGACACACAGGTGTTCCAATGGCTCACAGGATTTGCTCCTCCTGGCTCTAATTAACTCAGCTGAAAGAGATCCCCTTGCTTACAGAACACTGGCACAACCTCTCCCAGTGGGATGGATTTTTTTTTTTGGGATGTGTTCTCCTGTTCCTGGCAGGCAGAGCAGTGATGTGTTACCTCACAGGCAGATCTGCCTTAAGCATCACAAAGCAACACCAACCCATAAGAAGCAAGACTTCAGAGGAAGTCAGTTTAATTCAGGTCATAACAGGTATGTTATTCCCAGCTCTGCAAGCTTCTGTTTCAAGACTTAATTTGCTTAAAGGGTAAAACTGTTTTAATCATGAATGCAGCCTTGTCAGGCATGTTGCCTCTGTTTTGTTCAGGGTTTTGAGGAATTTCGTAAAAGTGCTCTTACATCATTGCACCCAGACACAATGTTAACCATTGTGAGATAAAGCATGATGATTACATTTGCATAAGTCTGTAGCTTTCCTTTCTATTAGCCAATCTTTTCCTTTTTCAATCATGAATCATTCAAATCATGCACATTCTTCTAGGCATGATAAAGACATTGGTATTTCAGGGAAAACAATGCTGCTGCTAAGTGATACCTGAGCTGGGTGGGTGTGTGTTACCTGCTCATACATTCTGAAGGAGGCTGTGTCAGAAAGCTGTCTGGAGCAGAGGACTCAGGAGAGGTATGGCACTTCCACCACTGTTCCCCACTTCATGGTAAGTCAGCTCCCTGCATGTGGTATCTGGATGGCTTTGATGAGACACCAGCATGGTCCAGGAAATTGCAGACTGTCCTCATGGAGTCCAGTGGAAGAAGTGTGAGAGAAATGATCAAGATAAAAAAAAAAACAACCACCAAAATGAGATAATCTTTATTTATATGATTGATATTCGGCTTCAGTATTTTCACACAAAGAGTCCTCTCTCTGCCTGCCATGCAGGCACTGCATTCCCAAGGCATTCTTGCAGCCTACACCACATTGCTGAACAATAGAAACCCTTCTTTCATTTTCCTGCCTAGTTTCTGTGAACAGCACTCTGTTGACAACCAAGTCTGCTCTCACTCCTGAAGAATTCAAAAAATTGAAGGATATAAGGACAGCTTGTGACTTTCAGGAGGCATCTTGTGAAGCATCCTATTTTTAAAATTGTGGTTTGGGGCTTCTTTTTCTGTTTTGTTTCTGTTTCAAAGGAAACCTACAAAAATGCAGTTCCCCTGCAAATCCCTCCTCAGACCAGGGAACTGCTCTGAATGCAGCACCATTGATAGCACTAAAATGCAAATACATGGATGGCTTTCTCCCTTTGATTGTTCCAGAACAGCCTTTCTCCTCTAAACTTGAACATTAAAGATGAGTTCCAGACTGACAATCACTGTGCAATTAGAATCTTTTGCACAAGAAAAATAGGTGTGTGGACACTGGTTTGCTTTCCTTGCCAACCAGTCTCAAGCTTAAAATGGGCAGGTCATGTCTAAGATTAAGGAAATCCAGCCTTCTGAATGTTCATCCCAACTCCCTCTCTTGTCCTCAAATAATAATGAATTTTGGTCAGCTGAAAAGGACTTCATAAATATGAGCAATATGATGGAAAGATCCAGATCTCTCTCTTCTTGTGACACACGAGCAAACCACTCTCATCAAGACATCATAGTTCTTAGTCTTGTGGCTGGCAGTGAACCAAAACAGAAGAGAAGAAATGGGAAATGACTGTGATGAACTTGCTAGCAAGTTCTGTCTTTCTTTGGCTGATGAGACACATCTATACCTGGGCAATATATCCCATAAACTGTAAGTGCTTATATATAAGCAGGGAGAGAAGACGAGGGGAAGGCAGGAGAGAGGAGAGAAAATGAGCAAAATCTCTCCCAGTCTAGTCAGCTGGGCCAGTTTTCTACTTTGGAAAAGAATGTGGACGTATTTTTGTATATTTTCACAGTAATATTTCTGTTGCTGGTATCCTTGATTTTGTGAACATCTACTATTTCCACCTATTCAAGAAGCCTGATGGACTTGAAGCATCTTAACACCACTTGTACAAAACTTCAGCAATGTCTGTGTCTTACTTTAGGACCTTACACGTAAGGATGCCTCAGGGAAACCCCACTCTTAATTTAGGCCCAATTTGTTCCTGGCTTCTGAATTCTCTGGGTGGACCTGGCACAATCAAGGCCAAAATGGAACATCAATGAACAAGGGTGCTGGCGTCACTGAAAAATGAAAACAATTGGAAAATGACAATCAAAGGAAGGTGAAAGATCTAGTCCCAGGGCTTCCTGTTTCAGCCCAGAGTTTATTCAGATGGCCTCCAGATAATTGAAGCCAGATAGAGGGCACACTGACTTACTATGATGCTTATTCTCTTGCCTTTGTAAGCTGTCAAATGCAAGAGCAGTCTATCCTAGATGCATTTATGGCCTAACATTTCCACACATCTCCAGATTTAGGCTTTGATTTATGGTGCTGCCATGAAGCAAGATGGGATAGAGAAAGGGTCTAAGAAATACAAACACATGAGAAAAAGCAAGAAATTTCTGGTCTCTGACATCTTTCGTGATGTAGTTATGCAGGGTATTATTTCTAGAGCAATTAAATGTACTTAGTATAAATTTTTCCTGTGTAGTATTGTAAAGGAACCACAATATGCAAAAAATCAGTCCCAAATCATGCTGTCTGACCTGCAAGAAATGGCTAGCTAGTTCGTGCACAAACTACTTTGAATTAGGTAATTCATCTGTCAAAAGATACTTAACATAAGGAAAAAGACACACTGGTGTGTATGGAAATCAGAAGTCAAAGTGAAGTCATTTAACCAAATTAAATACCTGGTTACTTTGTCTTCACTGGCTGTGAGTTAATAGCCTCTGGTACCTTCATGGTGAGCATCAAACTCAGTTAATTCCTGAGGAGGGAAATACAGGCTGCAGCACAAGTCAAGGTGGCATCAAGAAGACAGCCCCTTGTCTAGGCAAAGAAAAAAAAAAAAAGGACAAAGTTTAGAGCAATAACACCTTTACAGGTCTGTCTTGTTCTGTTGCAGAGAGACTTGGGTTCATGGCTTTCCTGGCAGAAGTTGTTTGCATTTATCTCTCCTGTAGCCCTCCTCGAATCTGGGTATTATACTAAGAATTTGGAATTTCTAGCTCTAAAACCAATTTTTTTTGAGGAACACAAAGGAAACTTCTTTTAGCACTTGTGGAGCTGAGGAGCTCCAAAGGAGTTCATCAGTTTGGTAAATGCTAAAATTTTAACTAGTCAGAACTACTGGTATATGTTTGAAATCTGTTTATATCTTATCTACACACGTCCAGGAGGATCATATGCCAATACGTAAGAATATTTCCAAAATATTATTTTGAAATGTATCTTTTTTTTTGTTTGTTGTTTTCACATTGGCTTCACTGGGCTTTACGTTTAGTGCTTCAAAGCCTAAGATCTGTCTCAAGTATTACAGGAATCATTAATTAAGTGCTACATGCACCTCCCTCTCTTGTCACAAAGTAATGAGTAATGCACCCTCACTAAAAGTCACTACAAAGTTTTCCTGCAGGTTAGTTATTAGTAGCTATTTTCATATTGTTTGTATTTAAATGGATACTTAAGAGCAGAAACTGAACTGTATATTTGACTGTATTGAGAGCAAGATTGATGCATCAGGCCAATCAGAGCCTGAAGAGCATCAAAGCTGTTGCATTACCCAAAATGTTGTCTGAAGAATGTAAATTAACAGAAGGAAGCACTAAGAAAATAGATGATATACTGTCTAATTACTCTTCTCTGAAATGACACATGGTATAAAACAACCAAGGAAAGTTCTTATAAGAATTACAAACCACAAAATATATCTACTATAAAATATTGATGAAAATCTTAAATTGGTCTGCTTTTCAGGCATAAGTGATTCTGAGGTTCTCAGCTGTGTGCAGGGGTGATGGCAAAGAACCAGCACCTGAAGGCAGTGAGCAGTCCCCCAGCAGAAGGCATGGCCATGCACAACCCTTCAGTCCCATGAGGAACACTCCTGCTTACCTGTCGGCACAGCAGCAGTTTGTGGGCTGTTCTTGGTGGCTCTCACTTGTGTGTAAATGCTTCAGCCAACACTGAAAACCACTTCTCTTGGCTCGTGTAGATGATCAGACACCATCATGAGCATGCAACACATCACGCTGCCTTAAAAAGAGAATATGAACACTTTCATTACCAAAAAGGTGAACAGAAACTTCAGGTGTTGCACTGTGTAGGACAGCTCTCCTCCTGCTGAACTGCACACCTGATGCATGTGGAGAGGGGCTCTGGACCATCAGGGTGTTGGCACCACAGCCTGAGCAGCAGAGGTGTTCCTCTGCACCCTAAGTGTAATAGCTGGGGAATGAAAAGCATTTGAGCAAGATTAATCTGCAGTAATTCTTTATTACAAATGTATTTATTCTGTTCTGGGAGAAACTCCTTGGAAGCTCCAGATGAGACATTTCTCACATATATTATTTAGCTTTTCCTGAGGCCTTAATGAATTGCTTCGAATTACAGACTTAGGTATTGATTAGCCTCATTCAGTTGAAATCTAGGCTTAGCAATCTATATGTGTCTATAGTTTATTTGTGATATTATTCCTAATAAAGAGCTGCAATTAATCCACATCAAGAAAAATCAATTAATACAGATTTGTATCACAAAGAAAGAAATCCTCCTCATATCTGCCCACTAATCCTGAAGCTTAGGTCTTTCTTTGCTACCAATGAGGACAGATAAAAATTATTGATTTTACCCTATTTTTACAACTTAGGGTGATACAATAATAGCACACAGGACAGACGGGGCTTGTAAAATAAAACTATTTTTATATATGGTGATAAAGGACACGTGATGCCTTTTTTCTCTGCATTATTAATAATTATCAATATGATGGTCTGGTAGCTTGGTAATAATTACTCCATGCACAGCTCTCAAAGAGTCTGAGTTCACTTCTGGTATGGCTACATATTTTGCAACGTATGAATTACAATACAGTTATGGTTCCAGAAGTAAAATTGCAGTTACTGTGGTGGCATGGGAAAGAAGGACTATTCTGTATAATTTTAGACTGATGGTAGAATGTGAAGAAACACAAGATGTTATCTAAACTAACATCTTTCTAATTTTATCCAGTTCTATCTGCCATTTTAACCAAGTTAATATATAACCTAATTTATTAGAAATAAAAAAAAAAATCTTATCACAGTCTTCTTGCAGGAAGCATCACATAAACACCATGAATTAGATTTGGCAATTTTATAAGCCAAACTTTATCCTTGCTGCACAAAGAAGACAACAATGTGTCATTGTCCTTTCACAATTCCTACTGTAAACAGTTTATGTGATTTATTCTTTTGCATGCTAGATAATTACATATTTTATACCAGTGTATCATCAGTATGTTGTTATTCTGACTGCCCCGTAATAGAAATTGTGTATTTTCCCACTGCAGCCAATGCTATTCTTAACATACATTGGCCTCAACCAGCTAAAAATATCAGAGTTCTGTGGCCTGTGGGAAAGTTTTGCTGAAGTTATTTCTACTAAAAGTTTAATATTGGTCTCTACCATTTTTCATACTGTTTGTGCCATTCACCTTTAACGCCGCCTTCTCTGCTGGGTAATTACTTACAAGTACTTAAGTGTCACATATGGCACATATTAGGCAAGTAATGCCCTAATTCACTCTAATGCTAACATTAATATGAATGATTAGGAATGAGATTAGTGCTAAAGAATACCATTTTAAAATAAATTGTGATGACATAACAACAGCTATATGAAGGATTAAAGAGTATGGATTATTGCAGGTTATGACTCAAGATATCAAATGATATGGCTCTGTGTTTGTTCTTGCCAAGGACACTGGGCAATTAGGGGCTCAAACAGCCAACTGTAATTCTCACACTCAATCTTTGGGCTGGTTGTGGTGTTTTTTTAGCTCCTATGAGCTTTTGACAGACAGTGGGCTCTGAAAAAAATTAAGGATTGACTTACTGTGAGATGTCTGCATCCACAGAAAGGGTTTTGAGAGCCACTTAATTCATCTGACAACCTACAGCCAGTCTGACAGAACAGATGCAAAGGGGTGGCTCTAACTTTATAAACATTTCCCTCTGTACTGAAATTCATGTAATCAATGAAGATGCCTCTAAATAAATGTCATTTATTTGCTCTGTTGTGGCACCTGCAGATTTATCTCCTGTAACAGTATTTTTGCTTTTATTTCACTTTTCTCCAGAAGGCAACAGAAGGCTACTTAGAAACCTTAATTCATGCAATCAAAGCAATAACATTTGTGTTATTTACCTCCCATGATCTGATCCCCATTTTCCTGATGTCTCCACATAATACTTTTCTATTTCAGCAGCTTATAAAACCATATTATTTCATTCAAGGAAGTGAGCAAGGAGTCAAGAAATATTAGTTATTCCGTTTAGATGATCAGATTTTGGGAATGACCAAGAAAGAACAATCTTTTGACTCATTCATCTCCCTCTCAACAGAAGGGAGAAAAATATTTTAGCTCTTGGAGGTCTGACCAAGTGTTAATACCTTTAGCTTCACTGAAGTTTGCAAATAAAGGCATATCAGTGACCTACATCTCATGAGTGCTAGTGATGGTGCAGTTGAGAAAATCCGAAAGAGCAGTGAAATGGTTTTATCTCAGTAGCTGCCTCTGCTGGTACATAAAGACCAGTATCAGTCTCAGCATTGATTCCCCCCATAAGCTCAGGCATGGTGTCCTCTGGACCCAACAGTCTTTTGATTATTCATTACAAATGGTGATCTCTGGGACTCAGAGAGGTTTTTCTAAACCTATTCTCTCCAGTAAGAATCCTGCTGTCAATCAGGATCTAAAAGTACTGTAACAAAACTTCCTCTCTATTGCCAGGATAAGGACATTACTTAAAAATTAGAAGCTACTGAACAAAGTAACATGGTGTATACATGTAAAAATACTGTTTGCTAATCAGCTCTCCGTGGGCCATCAGCCAGGGCTTCACAGACAAATGGTCTTCGTGGTACATGATTTTTAAAGAAAACAATAGATACATTAGTGATGCATCAAAACAGGGAACAAAAGAAATGAGCACCCAGCATCTATTGCAGCCTGATACAGATTGCCATTATTTGATTATCAAGATTTCAAAATTTCCAGCAATATAAATCCCACTTTAATCTTGACTACGTTATTTTAGAAGACTGCAAAAGAAATACACCTGTTACATTTGACAGCTTCCTTTTCATAGGTGGCATTTGCCACTTAGTGTTGCTGGGCTATTTTGAACTCTGATTTCAGTAGTTTGTGATTATTAAGATCCTCTTGGAACTTACTAAAGTTACTGTTGGAAATCAAAACATTTAATGATCCCTATACTTGCTACTTGATATGTATTTTTTTCTGAAATAAAGCCAGTTCTATCCCTTTTACCTTACTATTCTACAATCTTAAGGTAATAGAAAAGGTTAGTATTGTTCAGGCTTTCCACTTAATGTATTAAAAAAAAAAATGAGCCTGGTGGATAGAGATCTGCCTGATCCTCCTGTGTTTCCCTTATTATTCTTCTCTAGTTTTAACTTTTTCACTCCTGTATATCATTACAAGCTTCCTCTTCATATATATAATTAAATATATATAAATGTAATAGTTATTTTGCTTCTCCATTAACCTAAAACTCGTTGATCTGTTTAACTACAGTGAATGTCTTCATTAATTGTGGCTTTTCTGAATACTTAGTTTAAAAATTGCACTGGGATTACTTACATGCTTAAATATTAGCCTCTAGACATATCTTTGAATTGGGGTGTGTCTGTTTTCAATGAGAGAGAAAAAAAAAAATCAAGCCAAGATTGGTTTGCCTTGATCTGGAGTTCAGAATTAACTAATATGGAATACTGCCAGTTTTTAGCACAACTTGATTGTTCCCTGTTTACTGTTCTATTCTGTTTCTGTTTGATCTTTGGATTTCTTTTCACATTTTACTCTGCTATTAAATATGCATCATGCATCTCTGTCATCCATGTCCTCGTGAGGGCCCTCTCCCAGATAATGTGCTGTGTGATGCTCAGTATACATGTGCACATACACACGGACACCCACACATACATGCTTGTCCCTTCACTTGTGTATAATGAAGGTTTATAATATTTTTCCAGCTGTTTTGGTGAGCTCAATGTTTAAATGTAATGAATATCCTATTCATTAAACAATCGTAACAGAAAATAAGCATATTTTAATACATGTGCATTAAAAAATATTTTCCTTTAAAGAAGAACTGCAAGGGGAATTGAGGCTGAGAAATAAATCCTTCCCCCATTTTTTATTTATCACATGCAAGTATTGCCTGTACAAATTCCACCCTCTCCCCTCCCCTCATCTCTGTCTTCCTGACATTTGGAAAGCCTGTCTGCCAGCAAAAGCTTTCCCAGTCTGAGCATTTCTTATGGACAGAAACTGGAGGCACTGAAAAGGACTGCACCAGCCCAAGTGTGTCACCCAGATGCTGATGAGGGTTTGGGTGTCTGTAGGAGAAGGATTGATCAAAATCAATCTAAACTCATTCAGTTTCACTGGCAAGAATTTTGTGTACACAAAAAGAGCTTGAGATACAGAACAACAACAAGGAGCATATTAAAAATAAAATCAAGCTGTGAACTCTTTCAAGCTTCCATTGTAAATCATTGAGAAGTGATGAAAAGCAAAAGATGCAATAAAAATAATCATTTGCAGGTCACTGTTAAATGATGTGACAAATGCAGACAGTGACACCATTAACACTGTGAACCAGAGAAGACACATTCTGCCCCATCAGTCATTTCCTTTCTCTTTACGTTCCCATGCCCTGTACCTCTTTGACACTTTTCCTCCCTCATGTTAACTTTTCCATCTTGTCTGCTTCCTTCACCTCTCAGCCTTCTGCAGGAGCATGCTGCTGCCTTTATAAGCTTGCCAGGCCTCCTCAGGGAGTAAAAGCAGAACAATCTTTCTCTAATAAGATTCTGGCACTTCCTCTAGAAGCTTCTTCCGGAACCTGGATGTGAACAAGCATGTGAAAATGAGGAATAATGGGAATAAAATGCAAGTCACATCTTTGGAACTTCAGAGGGACCTTGGACTGAGTGCTGAGGGTCCTAGCCAGATCTTATCACAGCACGAGCAGAGGAAATTCAGTGTCAGGACTCTGAGTGCAGTGGAGCAGGAGGAGTTTCTGAAGGTTGCCATCAAGTGCTTGGAGCCCTGCAGGACTGAGTGTCAGAGCAATCTGTGATAATATTCATTCCTACAAATTCTGCTGCTGATACATATTTCATCACACTGCAACACGTGAAGCCAGTGAGAACCAAAAGGCATTAATCAGGACACCAAAACTGATTTCCAGCTAAACAATGATTCTGCTTTGTAGATCTTAAATCTTTCTGTTTTCTTAACCTGTTCTCTAAAACATTTGCATCAAAGCAAGAACAATTTGGAGACTGCTTAATACAACCTGATCCCTGTTATGGGTAAGTTCTGTAGGTGCTTCCATAATACAAATAAATCCTCCATAATGATATATCCCTGCTGAATTCCAAAGCATCTTACAGAACATTCTACAAACCTGCTGACATTTCATATATGTGCCAGGCAAACATGCATGTATGTGTCTATGGAACACACACACACAGATACACATATTTACATATATATATATATATATATATATAAATCTGTGTCTGGGTCTACACAGGGAGTATACAAAATTAAAGTTGAGTAAAATATTACTACATTTTAATTTAATATGATTTTTTAAAAAATTGGATATTATTCACTTACTTAGAAGCTGTCTTTTGTTTCAAAAAATTCTACAGTAATTCAGAAGGATGCTACAGGTTGGAGCAGTTGAGTTAAAGGTGTTACTGACAGCTAAGCTACAGCTAAAATGCTGCTGTTTAGCCAAGTTCATGCAATAGGATACAAGAAATGAATGTGCATGCTCTGCCTGCATCCTACCTGCTGGCAGAAGGTGTATGTTGGATCTGTGCACACTAACACAAACAGTCTAACAGGTTGTCCTGCTGCTTCTTATATTAGCAAGAACTTCCCTGGGGTGCCAGGAGTACTGGGAAAGGATTCCCTTCTGCACGGACTGAATGGCTGCAAAAAGGGGGGGTCAGGGAGCAGGAACTTTCTATCCCAAATCTGGAAATCCTGCTAACCCAGCAGGGCCAGCCAGCTGTGACTGGAGCTGTGCAACTGTTTCTGGTGGGGTCAGGGGGACACGGGCCACATGTTTGAGTGGATAATTCAGCAGTGGAAATCACACATTGCAATGTGAGGAGGTATTTGCTCATCTCATCGATGTAAATGGGAATCGGTTCCTGAAACAATCGGAACTTGGCTCCATAGCCTGGAAAAGGGTAATTGCTTCTGGTTTTGCTGGTTTTCTAATAGCTGATCTGCTTTGCTCCAATCACACAGATTTTCTCCAGTGAGAATCAATCATTCTGTCTTCACCCTGTCTCCACTACAGCTTCAGGACGTCTGTTGCTCTGACTTTCTTCTCTCCTGGTCTTTGCCCCTTGCAGCTCACGGTTCCCACACCCCCAGCCAAACACAGGAAGTGTCTGATGCTGGGGAAGGCCACGTCCCTCCCTTTCCTCACCTGCCCCAGAGGGTTAGATGGGAGATCCACTCCGCAGCACTTTTCTGCTTCCACTGCCCCAAGTGTAGGTGTTAATTACACAATCACATATATTTTTGCAAAAAAAATCATGGAAAAATGGCCACAGCAACAGAAGAGGTGGATAGCCAGAGGAGAAGGCACCCAGAGCATCCAATACTGAGTGTAATCCAGATGCATGCCCCTTATTCACCCACAGTGCCTCCCATACACACTGGAAAAGCCCTCCATGAGTTAGCACATGACATCTGATGAGATCACAGCATGGGGCACGCTTGGCTGCAGGCATTACAAAGGCTTCAGCATCACTCTGTCAACAGTTTGGCTTGTTTTCTTTGGTGAAAGAGAGCTTGTGAAGTAACCCCTGACTGATGCTGCTGGCCCTCTTCAAGGCCAGCCAGGATAACCACCCCAGAGCAGGGCTGTGTGGGTCCAAGACACATTTGCTGGCTCGGTTCTGGACTCAGATCAGGCAGAGAAAAAAAAAAAAATCTTCCTGTGGTAGGGCCCGTAATGAATGGCAGATTTAGCATTGTAAAGTGGCCTCTTGTCACCTGCCTTTGCCAAACTGATGGCAGGAGGTCTTTGCTTTCTCCTGCGCCTCATTTCCAGGATTTTGTGGAGGAGTGGAGGATTTTGTGTCCTAGCACTTAGGGGCAAACTTGCAAATGGATTTTTCAAGGAATAACACGTGGAGCTGTGTGGACACCCGTGGGAGGCAGAGGGGGTTCTGCAGACTCACCAGGGTGATACAGCCATAAGGTTTGTTGCTGCCTCACACCTTAACAACAGCAGCTGATATCACACTGGTAACATGCATGCCAATATATACTCATATTTGTAGCTTGACTGGTATGGAACTGTTGAGTAATTCATGGTGGATAATTTACTCACAGGAATTTAACTTCATTTGTGGCTCTCAGACATCACACACACCCTTTGTCAAATCACAATGAAAGCAGCAAGGAGCATCCCGCAGCCAGAATATTCAGATAAAGTGGTACAACAGACACAACAGACCTCTTTCCTAACTCCCTGCAACAGACACCCACTTTTTAAATGTTTTGCTTCAGCTTCAACACTTAGGAAATGTTACTTATGCATCTAGAGAATGGGCTTAACCCAGGTAATAGAAGAGAGAGGTTCTTGGCACAGATCAACAGCTACTGCACTTGGCACTGATTAGATTAACACCAGGAACCACTTTGGAGAGGGCAGTGTAATCTTTATGGCCATCAATTACTTGCTGAGAAAGTTCACATCTTCCAGCTAATGGCAGCTGTGCTGGTGATTTCTTTTCTATACTCTGCCAGTGCTTCAAAGAATACACTTAAATAGCCTTTTGCCTGTTCTTTAAGACATCCAGTCCCTACAAGCAATGGGCAACCTTTTCCAAAGCCTAGAGTCTATTTTTCAGAATGATTTAGTCACAGACTTCCACATCAGCTTATTCATCCTGCAGCTCAGGCTGTGGTTACACACACATTTCTCCAGGACACAAGACTCCTGTGTGATGCCCACTCTGGCTCGCTGCTGCCTGCTCCCCATGCTCCTGCCACCCCTCTGTGCAGGACAAAGAGGGCAGTGTAGGGACTGCCACAAACAGCACTGGGTGGTGGCAGCATGACCTGCTGGAGCCAAAATTGCCACAGAGAAAAATGTTTGGGGAAACCACAGCCTCAGGCACTTCTCAGTTGGGTAAATGAATGTTGATGGTGCTCCATCCTACCAGAGCTGGACTGCTACCAATATCCAAGCTCTGGAGATAACCCAGGTAGCTTTCCACCTCACTCTGAATGGTGTCCAAGTGCTTCAGATGCTTCTTATGTGTTACACAACAGCTGCTGGTTTGGGTTTGCCTCATCCAATGGTAGAAATAGTGCTGCTGTTCACCCTTCCAGAAGCAGAGTCCCATCAGTTATTACGTTTCAATGGTGCAAGCAAGCATGACAGCACCTGGAGACAGAGAGCCTTGGGCTAACAAATCCTCATCCCTCAAGGCCTACTGCTTTGCCTACTGCAAACATGCTATCTGGTGACCATAAATCACAAACTTCTTAGGTAATGGCTCTGCCATTTCATAGACAAAGATGCATTTCACAGAGAGTATGGTTTTAATAAACAGGCAGCCTTTCAGCGGCTAGACTGGAATAAGCCAGTGATCTCAGTCCAGTTCCTGTTGGAAAGGTAGTCACAGCACAAAAACCACCAGCACAAATGGGCAGATTGTTACCCAACTGGCTGCAATAAGAAGCCAAATGGCTTTCTCACCCTGGTGGTCATGGCAGGAGTGCCATTGCCTTCAGCAGGCTGGGGAGAGCAAGGCATGGTGAGGGGCTCTGCCCTGCCCAGGAGGAACCTGACCCATGACTGCACCAAGGGGACTGCCTGGCTAGAATTCTCACTCTGAATATGTGCACAATTAACTTTGGACCTTTAATTAATTCACCTACATGTTACCATGCCATAAATGAAGGGGTACAGAGGTCTGACTGGTAATGACCCAAACTCACATGTGCAAAGCATGCACTTCTGAAATGCAATGGGAAATATTCATTATTCTTGGATAGAGCTCCCTTTTAGTTCAGCAGTTACAGCAGCTGTCGTCATTTACTGCATTAGCAAGCACTGTTCCAGTGAATTTATATCTTTGTGTCCTGGAGTCCTTTGCCAGCAATATGCTTAACCCACTGCCACAAAATAATCCCATATATATTGGTCATATATTTGAGTTATTATGATTAGACTTTTTAGAGGGTGTTAGGAATTATTTTTATAAACGTAGCATGTGTGTATGCACCAGGTTTTTACAATTACCCTTAAAAAGGAAAGAAATATATTTTCATTTTTCAGCTTATATTTTGATGTAGTTCCACTAGTTTCTGATAGGCATCAAGATAACACTTTCATGCTGGCCCTGTGAAATATTTAGGAAATAACCAAATACAAAGAAATAATGTCCTTCGGTGTATTTTTCTGGGTTATGGTTTTACATATTTTCCACAGAATATCAAATCTGTCTTTATAATGGATCAGGCATTGATATCTGATATCTCATACCTGATATATCAGTCAGACACTTGATGATATCAGTCAGAACACTGACAGGTCTGGGTCCTTAAGAAACAGGAACCTGAGCAAGCCACCTGACTACACTGTGCACTTCCTCATCTTTTCTACAGCATCATCTTCAACGTATATTGAAAAATGCATTGAGAAAGCCCCAGATCAAAAAAACCCCTTCAACATTTTAGTTGTTATAATGATCCAAAAAGGTTGATTTTTATTTTTTAAAAGCAACCAACTTTCAGACCCCAAAGGCCTCAGTCTACAGAAGGTACTGTGGAGTACATTAGATAATCTGTCACCACAGAGGGTCTGAAAACTTACATTTCCTCTACCACTGAAATGCCAAAAACCTCTGGGATGGGGAAACTACAGCTCCACACTCCAGAGTTTGATCCTGAACATGCAGGTAGGGGCTTTATCCAGTGGATTATACCCTTCTTCCGTATTTTTTTTAGCTTTTCTGTCACAGGACAGTATACTGTCTCGTTTACTCCTGCTGCTTCCCTCCCTGGTACTTTTTTAGTGAGCCATTTGTCAAATTAAAAGGAAGAGTCCACAGGGCTGAGAGGATGAGTGCATCTGCTCACATTTCCCATGTGCCCACACTGACTGAGCACAAACACACTTTTCCAAAGGGCTGGCAGAGAGTCTTACCCCAGCCAAGGAAATTCAGGAGCTGTAGGTATCCCTGTTTCTGATCAGCCTGCAGTTTCTTTCTCCAGATCTCCATAGCTGAACCTGGCTAAAGCTGTGAATCTTCTCCAGTGAGCCAGAACTCACAGTCTCTACTCAAACCAGCAGTTCAGGACTAGTGTGGTGTCTCAGCAAACTCCAGTTGATTTTTGATCCTCCTGTGCTCAGAAGGTAGCTGTCTGACACCACAAGGGTGATGGAGATTTATGACTACAATAGCTAGCAGAACGTTCCCATACCACAGTCTGCCAGGAAAACATGGATTCTCCTTGCAACAGTTGCTCCCTGAGGGTGGAGCAAATTAGGAAGAGGGAAAGATAGAGTGAATTGCAGCTAACTTGCACTGCTGAATTGGTGTGTGTGCTGAATCTGGCAGTCTTGCTCTGAAAGAAGGATGCAGCCACGTCTCTTGCAGCTCAGTGGTCAGATGTAAAGGATGTTAGTAATGCACAGAGCTAGGAATGAGTGGAGTGAAACTAACCCAGAGGTCTGACTCTGCAGAGACATGTTGTACTTACACTGACTTCTCTCCAGGACACTTGGCTCCCTACCAGACTGGATCTCCCATTCAGAGCAAATTGTAATAAATTCTAGACAGTGATAGGACAGTCTGATCCTGTAGGACACTGAACTCAGAGAAAGTTGTGCATGCTGTGACTAGACTTTTAGATAAACAAATCCTAAGGGATGTTCCTGCCCAGCACCTAATATTTTCAGTGAGTTACAGCATTGAGTCTTGTGGAAAAAGTTCTTAATTGATTCTTATTTAGAATGGCAAGAGCTTCTGTCTACAAAACTGCTTTGATATTTTTATGTTATCTGCTAGTAAAATCAAAGCAGTGTGTTTCATCACACTTAAGTGCTACCTGCAAGGAATAATCTGTCACTAATGCAAAAAAGATAATCATCACTAAATGAATGAACTGGGGTTGCAGATACTCTCCAGTCCCTTTGCTATTTGAATAGAAAAGGGAGTTTTTAATGTAAGGCAGAGTTTCAGAGAAGAGTCTTGGCAATATCTGATGGATTTCAGTGCAAACCATGTGAGAAGGCTCAGCAGCAGCTCTCTAGATTCTTCTGAACTGAATTCTCCTTTACTGCATATTCACCTTCCTGGAGTCATTTCTGCTTATTTAAAGGCATCCATGGTACCTTTTCCTCACACTGCATTTGTGAGATCAACTATTTTCATCCTGACCCACAAATATTTTGTTTGCTTACCTAAAAGCACCATCAGCTTCATGTAAAAGCCACACCTTCAACACTGTGAATCTACCCACCATCTATCTATACATTCTACCCTAAACTGAAAGTTATGCATGTTCTTGCTAACCTAGTTTTGTGTGCTTTTTTTTTTTTTTTTTTTTTTTTTTTTTTTTCCATATTAATGATCCAAAAAGTGACCAGGCCTCAGCACCTTTTGTCCTCTATACATTAACTATCCAATAATCAACAGTAGCTGTCCTGTACTCTGGTGTCTTTGGCCTAATTCAGAGGGACAGATATTTATCATCAGCCTTGAATTGGGTGACCCATTCTGACAGGTCGACATCCTTATTTATGTAACAATGTCATAGACAGTAACTGCTAATGAGTGGAGTGACACAGGGGTCTGTTAGATGGAAAGGCAGAAGAAAGCTGAAAAGGGCATGAGGGGTTAATGGGACTTTTCTGTTACAGCCTCCTGGGATGTGTAATTATGTTCTAATAAGAAATGAATGTATTGATTAGATTAGTGTGCAATTGTGTTGGTGTGCACACGTATAGTGCCACATGCATATAGGCAGTCATTGTGTGTGCCTCTGTTTTCTTCAGTGTGTTTTTAACATAAAATATCTCTGTGCTTTGGCCAAAGAACAAGCAGCACACTCCCACAGCCCTGTTGTCCTCACTGTGGCAAAGACCTTGTGAATTCAACTGGAGTTTATCTGAGAAAAGGCTGGATTTAACTTCAGTAAACACCAAATAAGGGCTTCAGGATTAGGCCCTCACAAACAAATGACTTCCTATTTGCATTGTTTGGTATAAACACCCACCATCACTTAAAAGAACATTAAAAGAAGCCAATACATTGTGAACAGTAAGTGTTATCTGCTGTGGAGACCTTCTACCAGCCAAAGTAGGCCACGCTTGTCCCAAATGTTAGTCCACTTCTAGCAGGCTGCTTACAGTAGGGAGGAACTTGGCCCAGCATTCTTTCTCATCAAATAAAATATGTTCCCTGACAGGTCAAGGAAAGCATCCTTCACATGCTCACAAAGGGCCAATTCTCCACTTCATCTCCTAAGTGTGTGTGATCTGAACTTGAGGGTGAATTCCCTTGATGGGAAAGACATAACAATAGAGAAAAGCAGGGGGGTGGGGGAAAGGAAAGCAGAAAATCAGAGCTGCCCATGGCTGGGGAGACAGAGGAATGCAGCTGATAGCGGCGCTTACCCTCTGACTGGGTGGGGGTGATGTGGGAAGGGAGCAGAACTGGGGCTGCTCATACCTGACACAGACTGTCTGAGTTCCAGCTCCCCCTTATACATCCCGTGGACTTGTAGGTGGTGTTTAAGGAAGGAAGGAAAAAACAGGGCTAGGCTGGCAGTAGGAAGAGGCTTTTTGGGTCCACAGCAGCCACCACCCACAAGCCTTTGATAAACGAGTGCCTCCAGTTGCAAGCTGAAGAAATGAATTACTTTGTAGTGACTCCTTCTGGAAAGAAGCAGCATTATTAGGATCTAACGGGATTTTCTTCTATCCTACTCTTGACTAGGAGCTTTGTGAGGCAAAGGGGGGAAAAAATAAAAAGAAAGCTGAAGAATTTTTAAGTTTGAGGAGGGCCCACTTTACCCAACAGTAACTTTTGTGAATTGTAGGCTCCAGACATGAGACACAGGAGAGGCTATATCACAGAGGTGTAAAAAAGGACTCACCAGGCAAGATTTCCAACCATTTCAGAAATGCTTAAACTACCTAGTATAAGAACACACTATAGGATGAGTGTTACAAAAGAAGAATCTCTTGAAAATGCATTGTAATTAATCTATTTTTTTTTTCCTAAAGAATGAAAGACAGATGGTATTAAAATACAGCACCTGGAGATCAATGGAGTCCTGAATTCTATCCATTACTGAGGAATACTGGTTAAACATAATTCTTTGCCATTGCCTTTCCACTGCAAATTTTTCCATCCAAAGAGCCCTGAGGAGGTTTTTTTTAAAGTGTTTTATGTATAAAATATTTTAAGGAATGCATTTATAACAGAGAATGTATTTATAGTCCCTACAAAAGAGACTTAATATCCAAGCTAGATCTAACTCTGAAGGTCCACCTTCGAAAAATTTGCCCAAGGGTCAAGATAGAGAGTGAAATCCTGGCCCTGGTGACAACAGTAGGGTGTTATCCCTAACTTCAGTAGGGCCAAGATTGAATCTGAAATGAAAGCATTAGAGAAGGAATGGCCAGGGTATATTCTTCCAAATAATATGTGATGCTAAAGTGTCCAGACTGAGTAAGAGAAACACCCTCTTGAAGGAAGAGGCATTCCTAATGCCACAGTTCAAATGCAGGTCTGTGTGGTGGATGCAGGGAGTTAATTTTTCAGTGACTGTTGGCCCTTTGACTCCAAATAGTTGAGGGTGGGTTCACATTTGAACACTCACACAAAACTGATTTCCCCATTATATTGATGGGAACTTTGTAATGCAATGAATCATCTTCAGCTGGTTGATTTATTTCACAGGGCAACTTGAGGCAGCAAACTTGGAGCAAGGTAGCCCAAACTAAGCAGAAATATCCTTCTCTGTCCCATTTATTAGTGTCAGCATCAGCATAAGCTTTTCTCCTTAATGGACTGATCTTTCATTCAGGCCATAGAAGATCCTGAGAAAGTTCTCCTTGTTTCTTTATATTTTGCCAAACTTCTAAGTGAGCTCCTAAAAACTTATTGAAAGAGCATTACTCAGTCTGACACATTCCATTTATTTCAATATGGTGACAAAGAGGGAAGATCTGGTTCAAAATATTGCAATAGCCTTATGGGATACTTATGTTTTTTGGTTTTTTTTTTTTAAATGTAATACATCACAAAAGAATACTTTGTTTTTGTAGAAGGGCATTCTGTATTCGCCAAAAAAGCTGCTGACTTAATCATTAGTTATGATGAGAAGAGATTTAGTGCTCTCTTTCTTTACACTGTCACTGAGAACAATGTCTATGAAAAAGCCTATGCTTCCCATTATAAATCACTATAAGCTCCATGAAAATTTCTCCTCTACCCTGGGGTTTAAGTGAGCAAATACTCTGTGATGCAGACTCCCAGTAGTAGCACTTCATGCCTAGCTCTACAAGTTTATGAAATGCTATGGTTCACCCTAAGTCCAGGCACTACCCCTGCATGCAGTTCCCATTGTTCAACAATTTATGAATGTGTTTAAAAATGTCTAGAAATGTGTTAAAAAAATTAAATACCTACCGGTTTCCCTCTCCTCCTTTCACAGATGGTGTATGTTTTTAAAATGCTTTAAAACTGGAACACAGTGTCACTTTTAGTGTTAAAACTATGCAACTCTGCTTATCATTAGACAAAAACAATGTAGCCTCTAGTCCTTGATCCTCTAAAGTTCAGAAGAAACCATTTCAGATCTTATTTAGGATAAGCAAGGATTCAGACATAAAGCCATTAAAAAAAAAAAAAAAAAAGCTGCTTTCCTTCACTGAATAAAAAGCATAATTTTAAGAAGACAAATTCAACCTTAAAACCGTTGGGGTGAAGTTCTGAGATTTTTAAGCACCTCTCAAAATAATTTGTATATTACAGGCTTAGAGACCGAGAATTAAGCATCCAGGTTGAAAGTCTTTAACCTTCTTCCTTGCTTTCCCTTCTTCCCTCTTCCCCCATATCATAGTAACATACACTGACTGGATTTTATTGTATAAAATAAAATAAAAATAAAATAAAATAAAAAAGAGTGAGTGTTCCATACATCTGCCAGAATTTTTTTGTTTGTTAGCCCAAGCTGACAGCTATTTTTTTATGTTTCCTAGTTTATTAGAAGTCTATCAAAATGTTTTGAAGAAAATGAGCCAGGACATTTTTCCTAGATTTTAGTGTCCTCTAATATTTTAATTAATTCTGCTGAGATTTTTTCCTATTTATTTTGCTTTTTCCATTTCTTGAAGATAATATTCTCATTCCAAGAGGCGAAGAAGTTGCTTGTTTGATTACAAACTGTCTCAGTCTCCTACTTTATTGAGTTTGAGTCTGTGAGCCCTGTTCAAAATTCCTATCACTGGGTTCAACTTTGTAAAGGGAGGACTTTGATTCAAAGTTCTCAGCCACCCACACTGGACCTGAAAGGCCACTAGAAATAGCCCTTGTCTGCTTTGTTTCTCAGGAACCAGAATAGACACATTCCCTCTGGTCTGCCCTGAGATATGGATTTGGCTCAATAAGCAAATGCCAGCTGCAGAAGCAGCTGGCTTCAGAGCAGTTTGCATGGAAACTGGGAGCCTGTGTCCTCTGAAAAGATATGATATTATTTCATTAATTTATTGGTATAATTGTTACTTTATTCTGAATGAGCTTTGGGGTGGCTAAGAATGACAGTCTAGAATCAAATTCACACTGGGCTTTGATTTCAGTTTGATTATTGACATTACTTCTGCCAGCAGAATTCATTACAAATTTGCATTGCAATACTGTACTTATGTATGTTAGATACCTGCAAGACCTTTGCACTAAAGAGTAACAAGATAAAACCACAAACATTCTAAGTCCCTGGCTTTAATCACAGACCTCAAAGCCACATGCTGGCATCAGAAGTCTCATTTTCACATAAAAGCAGGACATGCCTAAGCCCTCACGTGTAAATAATGCCTGAAGATGTCACCTACCTTAGTTTTATGGAGGGCTGAGTCTTCAAGCTGGGCCAGTTCTCCTAATGGGCTGAAATCCTTCCTGGGAGCAGAGGCAGCACAGTGCTTCCCAATGTCAGCATCCCTGGGAAGAGTCCCTGCAGGAGTCACCAGCATGGCCTTCTTCTGGCTGCTGTGGGGCTGAGCTCACCAGACAGACCTCTCCCTGCCCAAAGAGGAAGAGCAGCTGGTTGAAATAGTGTTTTCCAAAGAGAAGTCAACACAAAAGACAGAGAGCTTTCATGTGGATGACTGTTCACATGAAAAGCAGAGGTGAGGTTCAAATGCAACTCCATCATGACTGCCATAGCCTCAGACTATCTCAACCCATCTGGAGTCTAAGGAACCAAACCAAAGCTCTTCAGATTTCTTGGAAGTAATATATCCTCCACTAATCAAAATAATTAGCTTCTGCAATCTCTATCCTCACTGGTCCTGCAGTGCCCAGAAACAAGTTATTCAACCATTAATCTACTTCTCAGGCCTCTGCAGGTCTGTGTTCCTGACTCCACTTACCCTTGCTATGGGAAATTTTGCTTTCTGATTTTCCACTGACACTGAAAAAACCTGTGGTGAAATTAAAGAGCAAATTACCATTAATGGAATACATGGAAGCATGACCATCATTGCAGTCATCTCCTTGACTGGTGTATCTGGTGTCACTGGTTTGTGTGTGGGGTGGCTTTTGCCATCCAGTCTTGCACTACTCCAGTCCTCTCCTAACACACTTTGTGCTTTGTCTTTGAGTCTCACAGCTTCTTAAGATAGTCTGAGGCCAATCTACTCCTCCTCTACTCCTATGCTCAGTTGCTATCCAGGGGGTCCACCCAAAGTGACCACCCTGAGTTTGTGCTAATCTGTTCAGGGGGAGGTGGAGTCAGATGGATCCTTTCAAAGGATCCTTGTCCTTTCTGCAGGTTTCCTAGCTCTAAAATAGAGATGAAAAAAGTGAAGCAAATGTGACCCTTGCAATTGAGATCCTCTACTTGTACAAGCAGCCCTATTAAAGTTGATCAGGAACATACATCATGATAATTAAAGTGGGCACGAGTTGGCTTTGAATTGCAGGAACTCTGGGTGACCACATTTCACTTTCCCTGTCATTGACTAAGATAGAATTTCCTCCTTCTCATCAAATGGCAGCTCTTTTATTTATGGATTACATCTATGCCTTGGAAGGAGGTAAAGTTACTGATAAAGTTTTCCTGAAAAAACCCATGCTGAGTTCTGTTTCAGCCTCACAGATGACTGCAGTTGATCACATCTGTTTTCCAGCAGACATCAGTGTAACCAATTAGAAAGATCACAGAATATTTTAGAGGTCTTGGGATCAATTGGTCAGCCAAAAGATTTGGGCTTTGGAAAAGAATGTGAAGACAAATATGGTATGTGCTATTTTTCATTACCAGCATAGTAAAATATTCTTTTAAAAGTAGTTACACAATATAATCCTTAGCATTAAATATGTGTATGTGTAAAAAACAAGAGCTTGGGGTTTTTACTATTATCTTAAAAATAGTGGGAGTTGTAGTCCTGGCCATAACCACTGAACTGATAGAAAAGGTTGGAATGCTCATGGTCACAAAATATTAAAAAAAAAAAAAAAAAAAAAAAAAGGATTAAAATATGCTTTTCCTTGAAAGAATGCATGAAACTTTAGTGAACAACATCCATTCCTTAAGAGGATGGAAATGTTATAAAAATGTAGCTCTTAGTTTTGATAAGTCTCCTTACTACTCACCTTCAGCTCTGAAGTGACAAAATAAAAATGACAAAATGACAAAATAAAAATCCATTTTAACACTTTCATTCTAGAATGTTAATGGCAGCCAGAAAACCAAAATTTTTAGAGAATACAGAGACCAACAGATCAAAAAAGTTTTCAGTTCCTAGTCCCAGAGTCTGAAGTACCTCTGGCAATTAATTTCTTGCTTTTTCACTGATGCTTATGTTTATGATGTCCTTCTGGTTACTGTGTAAATACCTTCCTGACAGCTCCTCCAATCCATACACACAGACTGGTTAGCTGAGCAGATTTGGTTGTTATTAGGCTTTTGTTGCTTGGGGAAAAAATACAGAAGAAGGGAAACAAAAAAAAGGCAAAACACAACAACTGAGAATTAAGAGGGGAAAAAAAAAGTCAAACACAATGCCAGATGAAATACTGGGAAAAAAAATCATCTTGAGGAAAACCAAGTAAATGAGCTTTTGAGCAAAGTGCTGCCTGTGAAAAGGCCTTAGAACTACAAGCCAGAAAGTCTCCCTTGTTGCTTGATGCCAGCTTGATGCCTTCAAGAATACAAAACTTTGCCTAGGTAAGTAAACAAACAAGATCACATTTAAAAATGGTATTTTCCTATTCATTGAGAAAAATGACAAAAGATGACTAAACCTGTAATTCTATGGCTAATCCATTGATTTTAAAATAGAAAAAGCCAACCTTCAATTTTTTGCATGTCTTTCAGATAAACCTTGAACACTGAGAACTTTTTTCTTCTCAGTGTCACACTAGCAACATTAGAAACAATCAATATTACAGACTCCACTCAAGAGTTCCTGAAAAGCACCCTTTCCTGGACTATAAAACTTTCTGGACTGTAAAAATACCATCATGGCTGTGATTCCTACTCCAGTGAGCATTTCAGGTAAGAGTGAGACCCCTTTAACTGACCTCTTGACTAGCTATTACCTGACAAAACAGCTCCTGCCACAAAATGATGGAATTCTTGGATAGGTGATGGCTGGAAAGTATCACAGAACTGTTTGGACTTCAGAACTGTGATGGAGCATCCCTCTTGCAAGTGTTGAGCCCCCACTTTGGGACTGCCAACCCATGACCCTAACAAAGGACCATGTTTCACCAGCAGTGTGTTGTGCTGCAGCTTTCCTTCCAAAGGGCTTGATCAACACTAGTGGTGTTGGGACAGAGCTGATAAACCCCTCAGGACAAAAGGAATTCTGCAAGACCTCGTTATATCTTAAACATAAATAGGTATATTGTAGCCTTGCATGCAGTCTATTTTACTTGTGCAAGTATGTTTTTTGTTAAACACATAAAACACAGAGTGGGTTTTAATGGTTGATCAGATCCCATTAAAGCAAATTGCATGTTTAAATACAAAGGATGAAAGGACCTCTATTATTCTACAAATTTCTAGCAGCACTGCACCTTAAAAGGAATTTTATAGCAAATTTGTAGCTTTGCAACCAGCTCATGAATCAGGGGGCATAAAAAGGACATGTGTTCCAAGAGCAAATGCATTCCATATTTCAGAAATATAAGTTCTTGCTTGAACCCAGATCCCGTAAGTGCAGAGAATGGATTGTGCATCCCTGAGATGTAGGATGTTGCTGCCTCCAGCAGAACGTTATTTTATTCTGGTTGCTAACCTGGGCTATGTTACAGCAAATCAAATAGTGTCTGAAAAGCCCCTGCTCTGCACTAGAAAATCCCAGGGTCCTCCTTGCTTTACACTTTCACTGCAACCCACACAAACACTGAAGAATAAGGATCTATTTAAGTGGAAACACTGACCCTGATCAGGCTCATCAGAGCTGAAAAGTTTAAAATACCCTAACAGCAAAGTCTAGTGATAAGATTCACAAAGGAAGAACTTCATATCTGCAGGTGATGGTGCCTTTCAGTGCACGTCTCTTGTTTATGCAAGTCTGCATAACCAGGAAGAAAAGTTTCATGTAGTCTTAGAACTCATGTCTTGCTACTAAATGAAGACTGTAGGATTAGAAGGTGCAAAACAGCCTTACAGCCTTCAACTACAGTAATGCATGAGCCTCTGTACTGCATGTTTTATGTTGTTTAAATAAGTGGAACATTAGGCACTTAAACCAGATATAAGAACAAGCAAATACTGAAAAAATTGCAAAATTACAGAAACTGAAGTCTGTGGCAAATGGACCTCACTGGAGCTCAGAGCAAGGGTTTAAGGTATTATTGCTGCCAGCTCTCTGTTTCATCCCTGTGCCAGAGGGTCTCACCATGACCTCCTTGTCCTGTCTTTAGCTTTCAACACTTCTACTTGAAAATAAGGTGCTATAAACCACAATACTTGAGACAGATTTGATCCTTGTGATTTTCTGAGACAGCAGAGATTGTCAACGGGAGCCTAAAGCAGATTATTAGAGCAGGGGCAAGGAATATGGGAATATGGGTTTGGTTTGCTGTCTTTGATAAGGTAAGCTGTGTCTTTGGATTTTTAAGTGCAGAACAAAAATTCCTCCTCCACTACTATACAGGAGCATTTAATGAGTTGTAACCATGATTCGTGATTTCTACCCAGAACTTTCTTTCATATTAATGGTTTTTCTTATGTCTTCCTATTGTGAGAAGATAGTTGTCTTATATTTGGGAACTAGGAGGCTTGCTGCTTTTTCTATTCCTTCCTGCCATCTGCAAGATCTCATATGGGGTAAAAATGGGAAATTACTTGAGCAAAGTTTCAGCTTTCCTCTGTTTTCTTTAAATAATGTCCTCAGCTTTCTGCCTCTTGATTTACATAATAAGGAGACTGCATTGTGTTATTACATCAGTTTCAGTTCTTCAGGGAAAAAGGCTCCAGATGTATTTGACTAAGTCTTGCTTAGTCCAAACATCCCATTTTTGTAACATCATTCCCTAGATCAACTGTAAAGACACACTGTTGATTTTGGCTAAAGGTTTAGGACTGGACAGACACTGCCACTCAATCTAAGCAGCTGCCTCCTCATTATTCCCCCCAACTTCATTGTCATGGAGAGAAGCACAAGCCCCTAATGGATCCACAACGTGAGCAGTGGTTCATCAAATCTGGCAGATGACTCATCTGATAAAAATCACCATTGTAAAGTTATTCAAGGCATTGGGGGAAAAAAAAAAAGATTTGGCCTTCCTTAGAGAGATGACTTCCTTTTGTCAGGGTGGTTTTTTTCAGTCATATGGGAATGAAATTATAAACAAAGAGAGAGTGCTGGATCCTGACACCTCAACTCCAGAGGGACAATGCTCTCAGTACTCTGTTAGAAGATCTGGCTATGCTTCTAGGATGAGAAAGGCTACAAAAGCCCTTCCTTTCAGAGTCAAAAGCATCACTGAAGATTAAAAATTAACAATATATGATTGTCTAGTTTTAGAAGTAACTGCATTATTAGTTTTACTACAGTATTTGCTGTATGATCCAGCTCATAGCATAAATTTGGCTACATGACATTCTCACCACTACCACATTTAGCAGGAGGAAAAAATTTCAATTTCAGATAAAGCATCATTGTTGATTTACTTTTGTACCTTCATACTGATCATTAGAAATGATTCATTATTAGAAATTTACTTTAAAAATGCAGATTCCAAATGTTAGCAAATTGTTCCAAATGGAACAGTAACTCATGTGACAAAAATGTGTTAAGAGTTCTCTGAAATATTTGAGCTGCCACAAAGTTGGTGTAAAGTAGAAGATTAAGTAGGTGTAAAGGTTCTAGAAGTAAATAAGTTAAATATTGTATTTATTAATAGATGTCTTAATAATAGGTAATTATTGTAGATGCTGATACCTTTGTATTACATGCTACAGCCTCTATCTGCTTTCTGGATGAAATTAGAAAACTGAGATTTCTTTTGTAAATAGTTGGAATAATAAACAAGAGATGCAGGGTCATGTCCCCATACAACAAACACTTCATTTTTCATTTGGAAACTCAATACAATTTCCTTGTATGATACAAAGATATGCCATGATATCAATGAACAAGCATGGCAACAGACAAGCAAAAGATATACTATTGTGATGTTTGGTACGTGCTCTCCTACAGAACAAGGCCCTGTTATAGGTTAAAAAGTTGCACTTATTGCTGTCTGCAGGATTTGTCATAACTGTTGCTGTGCAGGAGATGTGGTATTTGCACTTAATTGCATCATTTGAAAGTCTTAGAAGAGGGTATCCTAATGATTAAATCAATATAAACCAGGTTTCACAGCCAAAATAATCACAAGTCTGACCAAGGCAAATGTTCTCAATAAACTGAGCTTGCCAAATACAAGTGCTAATTAACACCTGATTCTAATTTGGTGATTGTAAAACTGTGGCAAAGGAGCCCTATGATTTTGCAAGTGGAAATAACATTGCTTCTCTCCATTGGTAGAGCACATGAATTGCTCTTGTAGCCAAAATTCCTGCTTTTGATCCACTCTGGGGACAATCCATCAATGTGGTGGCAGCTGCACTCAGGCTTGTATAGTCCTTCTCTGGCTAAGGATATTGACCATTCCTTGGTGTTTTGCTACATATAACAGTGCTGAATTAATTTTTTTTCTTCCCTGATGCTCGTTTTAACTCAAAATTTTCAAAATATTAAAGTTTAATATATCACATCGACTACAAATGATAAACCTGAGTGGTCACATTTTCCTTTTGTATTTCCTGTCAGGATTGTTTCTAGATTTTAGAGTGAGGAAGATGACTACTACCTCTCAGCTACTTTTTAGATGTACACCTGAAAGCTCAGGCCCTTCCATCTATGGTGTCAAGTCTTTCATTCAAAAGCAGATGTAACAGCATGTGACTCATTGCTGAAGTCACTGGGTTTTTGACCAGGCACCTGAATAATTAAGGTTTTTGCCTTGGGTTGCAAAGGGGAAGTTCTTTATCCTCTTCATAGGGAGTGGGGACACCCAACAGACCCAGCCCAAAACTGGCACTGACAGTTTGCCAAGCAAATGGGCAAGACTGACTTTGCAAACAGAAAAGGACTGGAAGGGCTATTCTCTTCCCTGAAGTAGGTAATGAGCATTTCCAGTACTCACAGTGAGTCTCTGCTGTGGGCAACTGGAATGCTTCAGATCTTGAGACCATTAAGCCAGTGGCATCTCTCAGAATAATTTGCTTTTTTTTTTTTTTTTTTTTTTTTTAAGTGCACATTCAAAGATAATCTCACATCTCTGTGCACAAAGGAATGATTCAGTGGCACCTTTCCCCCTGAAACAAAAGTGGCATGGCACAGAATAGTTCCTGCTACCTTAATCCTAAAAGTTGTAACACTTCTCCTTTATGATATGCCTAAAATAACAAGCACTTGACCTCCATGTGCAACATACATAAGTAATTACCAAGGCATACAATATATGAACCATCTTCAAAAACAAAGCTACATAAATTTAACTTCTAGCTGACTGCTGGTGAATTTGGTTATAAAATCAACACCTCGTGCATTTGATCTACACAACAGTTATACTATACCATCTACTGCTTATTTAATAGTTTACTCAGTCTCTCATTTTAAAAATATGAAAGCCAAATTTTAAAGTAGGTGCAGGGTCTGCAGAAATATTTGCAAGGACTCGTAAGTATTTTATTACCTCTGCAGTGCAAATGTATTTGTGTGTTTAAAGCAACCATAGGTTGTTCTTAATAAGAGTGAATTTGCACTATAAATGGCATTCTCTGTTTAGAAACAATACTTCCTTTATCTACTTGTGTTCAAAAGCACCTAACAGGGAAACCTACCTTATCTGGTTCATCTTAAAACTGGAGCTGCCTGTCAAGCTTTGACAATCTTCAGATTCTTTTGGAAATAGGAAGCAACCCATTGTGTTCAAATTTGCTCTTAGTGACAGCTGATCCCACAGGAGCATCTAGTTAGAAAATAATTGATAGCACTTGAAACAGAAAAGATTGCAAATCAGGTATGACAAGTTTGCATTCAATGGCAGACCTAAAACTAATTGTCCAGTTAAGAAATCAGCTTCAAAAGAGGAAAAAACTTAAGGGGAAGGAAATGAGACTTTGTTTATTGCACATACACTTTCATTCTGACAATATTTTCCCTTTAAAAGGCAGGTCTGGAATAAGCAGTACATTAAAGGGATGGGCCCAAAGCAAAACCTCTAAACCGAATACTCCGAACTTTATGACTCAAGCCCATCTGTAGTTTGTTATAAACAAGTCATAAGGCATAAATGAAAAAAATCTGGATGCAGAAGGATAGAGGCTCGATCCTGCTACTATTGAAGTTAACAGAAAATCTCTTGCTGACTACAGAGGACTTTGGATCAGGCATTAAAATTCCACAGTAATACTGGCAAAGCTTCAATCGTGTGTGTGCGCGCTTGTGCACATTTATACACACACACAACCCCATATCAAGGATTTTCAACCCTGAGTCTTATATCAGACTATACCACCGGATGTCAAAAATGAAGATAACATGGGAGGAAGTTTATTTTGATGAGGAAATCCCTAAATGCTGTTGAAAATATGCTTGGAATGGTTAATTAGTATGTAGGGGCTTTGGAGGAAATGATATCTTGCAGCTTGACCATCATCTTTTTGCCAGGTTTCCCTTCGATTTATCTCTTATCTGCAGGAAACTGTCTCACAGCTTCTGAATCTGCTGTTGGCTAAAAAGAGAAAAAGGACAATGACTCATTGTTGGGCAACAGGACAAGTTCTATTTGGATTCTAAATTTCCACATTAATGCTACTTAATGTAATATCTAATGTACTTCAGCCCATCCAGGGGACATCCAGGGTGGGCTCTGAAACTAAGCAAAAGTGAAAGTTCCTTTGAAAAAACAACAAACACTAAATTAAAAGAAGATATAATACTCAAGAGATGAAAACACTGAGTAATGCAAAAAGTATCTGCTGTATTTTCTATGACTAAGGCATCAAAAAGGCCTTATTAATAAACGAAAGAATTCCAAAAGGGTAAGTGACTGCTGATTGGATGCAGTAACTGATACCCACCAAAGTTATCACTGGCCAGGGAATATTAAGCACGTTGATCACTGTGACTTGCATCCAAAGGACTATTCTCCTGCACAATCAAGCAATGCAGGATTCCTGACTTTGCAGCTTTTACTCAGGGCTGGCAAGGAAGATCTGGTTAGCTGCACGTGGTGGGAGAGCTTGCTACATCTAGCAACCACAAACAGGAGCAGGGGCTGGGGGAGCACACAGACCTGATGCTTGAGCATCCCAGCCCCTGTTTTAAGCTGGGAGTTAAGCACGTGTGTAAATGCTGAGCTTAAGGAAGGGCTGAGATGCACCAGATGATCACTGTGCCAACACTAATGAGTACATCAAGGAAAGGATTAAGAAAGGATGGGGACTTGTTGCTCCCATTCCCTTTCCTACCACCATTGCTCCAGTGCTCAGAGGTGTGGCTTGATTTGGGTAAGAACTGAGAAATCAGCGGCTTCTCCAAATGTTACATAAAAGGAAAGAATGACATAAAAACACGATCTAACCCTGTAAATATTTTTTCCAGTTTCACAGACCAAATCCCAAGCATGTCATGCGCCTTACATTTTTCATTCCCCCAGCTCTCTTTCCCCAGTGCTGAGCTAACATCTGAAATCAGAGTACACAATCAGTATGTTAATAATCAAGGAGACTGCTTGCTGCATTATACAGACATCAGAGGAATTTCTTCCACTGTCTGATGAATATTATAAACAGGCTCGTTTGTATTAACAGAGCCTTATGTAGCAAATCCAAAAGTGACAAACTAAACAGTTTTAAGTGGTTACATTCCATCTCCAAATGCCCTGATTATCAAACATCACTCCCAAACAGAGACCTGCATCCTGGCTGCATGTGAGGAAAACAAAGAGGCCCAGAGTCAGTTGGAGTAGACACTTGGTGTTGAAGCAGATGACTGTGACAAGGTTTTTTAACTGCCAAAGTGACACTGCAAATGCAATCTGGTGTTACAGCTGGAGAGCCAGAAATATTGTCTGGGTTACCGAGAGGGAAGGCATTTGTTCTTGAGAGTGACACTTCAGGAAGGGCTTACATCTGAGTCATCAGGTTTGACAGTGTGTGTGTGTCCATCCACAAGCTGGAGGCTGAGCTTATGCAAAACATTCCAGGGAGGCTTTAAGATCTGCAGAGCACTGTGGACCTGATTTGCTACCCTGTAAAATCCAAGGAAAAGTCTCCTTTCTGTGGGCTGAGGGTTAATCCCTAGATGATAATTCTTGGATTTAAATGGCACTCAAATATCCAAGCAAGTGGACAAAAACCTGGCTGAATTATCACCTGAAATCTAACTTTTTAGAAAAACTGAATGAACAAGCACAGCTCCTTCCCTATCCTCTTTACAGAACTTAATACACAGAAGCAACAAGGGGTGGGGAGATTGGCAGGAAAGGAAAGATGAGAATCACATGAATGTCCCCAAGACTTTTTTCTTTTTTTCACTGTGTATGTTGCCACAGTTTCTGTGGGCTGCTCCTGCATCAGCTGGCTGCAAGGCTGCCAATTTTTCCCCCTTTTTCTGGGCTCTTTTCCCTTGCCACCATCTTAGCCCCTTAGGACACCAGGAGTCCTCCTGGCTAACACACACAGGAGGGGAAAAGTGAGAGGGGAGCAGCCACTGTGCCACAAATCATCATCATCAGATCTTCACAGATGGAGGCAGCAAGATTGGAACCCTGAAGCATGATTGGGTCTCAAGTAAGATGGGTGCATTGCAGAAGACAGAGGGCTGCATGTCTGCAGGTCTCTTCATTTCACATTAGATAACTAGATGGAAATGCAGGCTCAGAACATTTTGTGCTGACCATGATGGACTGCCTTCTCTGTCACCACCACCTGCCATGAGGCTTGTGGACCTTTGGGAGTCAGGAGGACTGGACCAGAAATGCTGGGAGAAGGAATTTTACTCAGCAAAACTGGCTGGTGCCTATTTGCTCTTCATTTCCACTAAGTTGCTTGGGTTTCCAAAGCAGGCCTGGAAACTGTGAAGGAACAGTCTTTTTCATGAGATTTCCTGTTGGTGTTGCATCCAGTAGCACCAGAAATATCACAAGAACAGCTTTTCTTGTGGTATTTTATTACTTCTGCTTCTGCTCCTGCCCGGAACTGGGAAGTACAGGGGTGCATGGAAATGAAATATAGTGGTCAGAGGAGAGTCTGCCAAACATTTGGAAATGACAACAGTAATGGTCGTTCACTTAAGTCTCAGGCACTGCTTCCAATCTGCTCTTATATTACTCAGACACATTTACATGATGTTGCTTTTAAAAGTCATTCACTCAAGGTTGGCATCAGCATTCATTCAAACATTGAGCTTCTGTGGTTTAGCTCTGAGTTCTGCTGGTGAGTTCCTACAGAGAAGTGGCTTCTGTTTCCTAAAATGTTTAACTGACATAATCCATCATCATCAGAAATCTAAGCAAAAAACCCCATCCTGATATATCTTGCAGCTGCAGTGCCTTTATTTAATATTTCTGCAGCATGATTAGCCAGATTAGACAAGACACAAATCTGAGCACCTCCTTGCCTTGCTCAAAAGAGAATCTACTTCTCTGAATTTATTTCCTGCTCAAAATTATTTGACAAATACTTTTGTGCAGACAAACTCTGTTTAGCAATTGTTTGTAAACACACATTGCAAATACTTCTTTAGCTAATTCAGATAGTGGTTCTTGGTGGCTGGAATGATGAAGCAGTGTAAGCAGATGCTAGCAATTCTCCCTTAGCTGTGTTTGCCTCGAAGTCTCAAGAAGGCAGATCAGGGCTTGCTCCAAGGGAAGGGGAATGGCTCAGGCATCAGTGGACACCTAAGGGCAGTCAGAAGGAAGAGGAAAACCAACAACAGCTCAAGTGAGCAAAGGCTGTTTGGAATTTTACACCCTTGGCACTGCAATCAAAACTACCTGAGCCCCATGGGACTCCTTCCATTTCCCATTTGGTTGATGTAATCTTTACAAGTTACTCCTGTTTCTTCCTGAAGTGAATTCTCTTTCATTTCAAACCTAATTTTGTACCATTATTAAATGAGCATGGGCTGTTAATCAACACTTTGCCTTCCTGAACAGTCTCCACTTGCAAACAAGCAGAATTAAAAGGAGAATGAACACAGATGAAGATAAATTCAACTTAAAAGCCAGGACAAGAATTCCCCAATTAATTTCCCGACTGTCATTCTAAGAGCACTTTGCTCAGTTTTGATTAGAAAAGTGAAGTTTTGCTGCAGATATGGAAATGTCACAAGGAACAATCAGAGATACTTTCAAGTCCTTTTTTTTGCAAGGGACATAAGATACTTGCCTCACCTGTGAATAATTTCACTGAAGTTGAGAAAACTATTCCATAATGGAAGAAGATAAGATTTGGTCCAAGAAGGCCATTTTAATTCTGCTGTTTTGGGGAGCCAAAGGCACGTAGTGATAAAAGAAAAAGAAAAAAATCTGTAATACTCAGTCCCATAGGCTCTGTAATAAAACGGGACTGATTTCTGTATCAACAACCTGTACAAGCATGACAGAAAAAAATGTCTTTTACAGTTATGAAATCTGTTTCATTCCTCACTCCCTCACAACTGCACAGATATTCTGAAGCATGGTTCACAGTTCAAAGTCATTATTGTTGTAAAATACCTTGGTTATCATCAAGGACTTTGTTGTTGCCCTCTTTAGATGGCGTGGCTCCATTCCCAGATGCCTGCTCTCGTGTTTGCACCAGAATCACCCAGCACAGATTCTCTCCCTGCCTTGTGCCAAGGAAGAAGACAGTTTGAAGCCAGCTGCACAGGCAGCTGGGTTGCCTACCTACTCATCATCTCTTGTTTCTCCCTACCTGCAAGTTAATCCTGGCACAGTATCCCACAGTTTTGATACCAGTCTTAGTCAGGGAGACACATATAAAAAACCTAATTACCTCCTGCTACAGGGAAAGGGGGGAAATGAGAGGCAAGTTCAGGTAGATGCTAAGACTGCAGAAAGATAAGCAAAAGGAACAGTTAGAAGCCAGGCAGGAGTAAAAATTCTGACTGAAAGTTTATGTTCTCTGTCTTCTTACAAAAGAAGAACTGGAAAAAAAATAGAGAAGGAAGAACATCCTTCATGACTCACTCAAGTAAACAGGAGAGTCAACTCTCTTGTTACATGTTCTGTGCTGCTTTGAGCTGACACTACTTGGTGATATTTGGGAGAAATGTAGTGGCTACCTGTGCATTTATTGCATACTTATACTGTTCACTGTACTAAAAGCTGAGACATTAAGGTGTAATTCTGGGATAAAAGATAATTGCATAGTATGCTCTATTGTTGTAGAATTAATATAAATAATATACACATAATTTGTATGCCTATGTAATAAAAATTGAGAATCTTTTAAAAGTATGCTGCAACAGTGCTCTCTACTTGACTTTTCAAAGTAGCATCTGTAAATTAGAGGATAAAGAACCAGAAAGGGTGTGAGGGTCAGCCCATGATAAAAATTCTGCAATCAGAGCTGGGTGAGGTCCTTGCCCTCTGAGCTGTGGTCATGAAAGCTAAAGCATGGGACAGCATTTGGGTTTGATTCCTCATGTCCTCATTAGCCTTTCAGTATCAATTGCATTTAATATCAGTGACCAAAAGTAACATCCTTATTTCCCAGGAGAGTTTAAAAGATAAATTAATTCATGTTTACAAAGAATTTAGATTTTTGATTGGATGGAAGGGGGGGGGTTATACTCAGATGGGCTAAGCAGCACAGCAGATTCTCTTCATTCCCAGCTCAGCAAACTATGTAAGCATGTGCTCAGCTTAGAGAATGTGCTTAACAAGAGCAAAAGCCCACAAAATCAGCTATGTGCCATGTTGCTTTTGTAAACAGGGAAAATTAATAGATATAACTGAAAAATTCAGAGTGTACATCCAGACTTTGCTGAGCAGTCTGCACCTTCAGTACTTATTCTTCAGTCTTTGAGCCTGGCGTGGCCTTGTCTGTACTACATCAAATCAGTTTTCACATACTGGATATACACAGAGGATGATCATAGGCAGCAACGTTCAGGTACCTGAGAGCAAAATTTGTCTCATTACATTTGAAAGGCAAGTTTTAAAAATCCTCAGGGACAGATCAAGCAAATGGTGGAACAAACCACAGCACTGGGGAGCCTGAATCGTATCCCTGGATATAGGACTTGGGGGCAGGGGGATTTGGACTCCAGCTGAACTTTGCAGCTCCTACTTAGCCAAATAAAATGAAATTGAACGGGAACATGTCCCAAATCAGTAGTTATCAGCACATCAGATGGGCACAGGCTCGACACTGTCTCAGCTCATTTCTGCAAGAGCTCTGACAGTTGTTTAAGGAGCATTCTTTTGCTGCACTTAAAAGAAAACAACTCATCGTCTGTAACATTATCAGTCCCGAGCATCTCAGGATCTAACACCTTTGGGGTTGGTTATCATTTGCAGTAAAATCAACATTTTGTAAGCTTCTATTCTTGTGCCATATTTGTAAAAGCTGAAACGCAATCACCAGAACAAATGCTTCTTTCATTGGCTTTCTGGAAACGTAAAGTTCATTCAAAGCCTAGAAAATTAAATTGCATTCGTCTGGGAGACGGCATGTAGACAAAACCTGCTTCAAAAGTCAGAAGGCCCCTGAGTCAGAGGAAAGTTCAATTAATTTGTCAGAGAACCGAAACCAGATGAGTTCAATCAGCACCGAAAAAAAAAAATAAAAAAAAAAAATTTACTTCATGGCAGGCGCTGGCTGGGAAGGAAGGCAGAGTTTGACTTCCAGCACACGAACAAGCGGCCCCGCAGGGCCACGCTGCGCTTGAAGCGCTGGTTCCGCAGGGTTGTGCGGAACGAGGCCCTCCGGTGGCATCGGCGACAGGCGATAGGGGGAGGCGATAGGGACAGGCGACAGGCGATAGGGACAGGCGATAGGGAGGGACAATGGCGCCCGCCCTGTGAGGCGATGGTCGCGCGCAGCCCGCCCAGCCCGCCCCGCGCGCTGCCATGCTGGCTTTCATGAATGGCCGGGCAGCCGCGCCTCCCCATTGGCTGCACCGCCCGCGGCACTCCGCCAATCAGCGGCGCGGGCGCTACGCGGGGCGGGGCG
>JAAWXA010000027.1:1405064-1677234 GCA_038090715.1 Florisuga fusca
GGGTGTTCTGCCCGTGTCACCCCGCAGCGTCAGTGTCACCCCGCAGCGTCAGTGTCACCCCGCAGCGTCAGTGTCACCCCGCTGTCACCTCTCCTCTTCCCCTGCACAGCTTCCTGCTCCCCCGGGCAAGGCTGCTGGGCGGCCGTAAGCTGCCAAGGCTGCTGGAGGAGGAGGGCGGGGGCAGGGGGCGGGCTGCGGGAGGTGCCGGGGAAAGGTGCGGTTGTCTGGGAGTAGGGCCCATGGCTATGGATAAACCTTTGTCCTACGCAACCCCCCGGTTAGGAATAACCCCGACAGAAGCCGTGCCACCCCCTCGCTGCTGCCCGGGGGGCTGCAGCCCTCCCTCTGCCTTGCTGGCAGGTCACGGTTCTGAGCCGCGCGTTGTTTGATGGAAAACGCCGGGTGAAAGCTTCCCGGGATATTTGTGTCTGTCCTTGGGGAAGGTAATAACCAAATTCTTGGCCCACGGTCTTCAGAAACCTTACAGATGCTTTGCTATTAAGTGGGATGTAGTTTGTCTTACTCTGGACAAATCCGGACCCAAGGAATCACATTTTCTTGCCTGAACTCCCCTGCATTTGCAGCTGGGGATCTTAAAAATTCTTAAAATTTCCCATTCTTTTTACTATGGAGCTGTACCTGATAAGCAAAGAGAATATCCTATACTGGGAATAACCATTTATCACTGCTTCCTGTGTTCCTATTTTATCTGAATCCATACTTTCAAAATTACTTAAAAACCCAAATTAATTGTGTTTATTATTGCCACTTGGTCATCAAAAAAATGTGGCAGAAGTGACCATGAAATACATATTTTTAATGGTTTGGTATTTAATATGGGTTTATGACCCTACACAACAGCCAGAGTAAAACAAGAATAAAATAGACATTTAAGTCTCTCAGATCTTTTTCTGGAAGGGCATTAGCTCCCTGGCACCTCCTCACTAGTTATTGATGTGTCTTCAGTTCTGACACTGAGAAGTCAAGCAGACCATGTGGAATGCCAGGGAGAGAGGGGGTTCCTCAGGGGTCCACCCTCCTTTAAGGATTTTGGTTACAAAACAGTGTTTGATCTTCCTCCTAAGATGACCACTTTTATGAATAGAAATCAGGCACAACCACATTAGAAAGAGGGAACAGCACTTCAAGCAATTGCAGGGGAACACCTGTTCCCTTATCATGTGTTTTTCTCACAAAGATGTTTCTACACCTCTCAAACACACAAGTTAAAATTAATTATTTAAAGTGATAATGAATATAATTTGAAATAACTGAAACACTTTTTTGTTCTCTTAATAAATTAATAAAGCTTTCCCAGGTTCTACTGACATTCTCAGATTTTGAAAATACACCAGAGCAGAATCAATATTTAGCAAGTTTTTGCAACCTATCCAAATCTGTTTACAGAAGAAAATTATTATTCCTCTGCTTTAGTTGTTATTTGAATGAAAATAACATTCTCCACAACTTTAACTCACAAAAAGGAGTTGAACTTGAACGTAAAACATTGGAACCTGGGCTGCTCAAGTGTATACTGATGTACACCCCCCCTTCCTGTGGGTACAGTATTTCTCATACAGATAATCCATACCCAGATTTTCCTTAGGTTCAGCTTTTCAATGCTGATTACAGTTTCCTGAAATGGAAACCTTTTTTCAACCCTAGAAAAACTGGGTGATTCAGGTTAAATAACTCTCAATGCAGTTATACCAAGTAAAAATAAGCAAAGATGACTACACAGGGCAATTGTCAGTTGTACATAAATTATAGAAATAGTTTACCATGTCCAGAATTTACCTGATGAATAATACTAAGGCACAGTTTCATTTCACCACAAAGTACTTTCTGTATTTTTTCACAAGAGAAAAAAACCACCCACATTGGTTTTTGGCTCTCTGCTGGCATTATTTCTTTCCCTGCTGCCTCTCTCATCTGAAAGTCCACTTTATCAGTGGAGAAACTTTCTCTGCACTGAGTATGGTAAGATGTATGCCAAGCACTGGTGGCTTTACTGGTCCCTGTTTGTTATCTGGTGCTCACTGGACCTTGGCAGGACTGCACTGATAACAAAATACAGTTGAAGAGGGGGTAGCACAGACAAAACCCACCAAGGTCAGTGAAGCACCACTGGCTTCTTGCTGGTGGTAAGTGGTCAAAGACAAAGTATCCAGCTGAAAGACTGAAAAAAGGTTATGAAAGAGTTAACTCAGGTGAGGCAGGAACACCTTTTACATAGGGGGGACTGAAGCTGTATGATGTCCACATCTACAGTTCCTTCATTGATAGTCAGGTCAGCTGTAGCCCTGTAAACAACAAACCCACAAAGAGTGTCCTGGGCAGGATAAGCTGCCTGGGGCAGTGGTAACATCTCTTTCCCAACCATTTGCTTTACAGGGTCAAACCCAAATTCCCCTGGTTTCTTGTATCAGCTCTGTTGCAGCTACCTCCACTTGTGGTCCAGTGTCTCAACTAAAATTTATTTTGCCTTTGCTACTGAGGGATCTTGAATCAGCAAGGTACAACTACTTATAAAGGACTAAACACAAACAATAATATGAAATAATTTCTCAAGTATAAAGAAAAGAAGAGAAAGCCCCTTTAAAAATATATAAAAGAGGGTATTGTCCATCTTCCCTCAAAGGCAGTGACAACATTCTCACCAATCTCAGTGGAAGCAGGATGATCTCTGCTCTTGAAAAGTTTTGTTTGCTGCCAGCATATGTCAGCCTGCTCATGAATAAGCAAGCACCCTGTTGCACATGGTTTTGTTTTAAAAGCAAGAATTGGTTTATACTCCATAATCTTTTCCGAGTTCAATTTTTAATGGTAGAATTAAACTATGCAACTGTTTGAATCTCAGCAGATAATCCCACTATTCGAGTCCCACTTATTGCTATAAAATTATATTTGTACTACTTATGGAATGTGCAGATACAGGGGAAATGTATTTATAGCTGTTTTGACTGGTTCTACTGTATGCTTAGAGAAGAAACCCTGGAATTTGGGGTTTGGCATTTTTGACACCAGGGAAATTAGAGGGGCCCTAATTATATCGACTGCCATTTGTGCTCTGTGGTTATCAGATCAATCAGGCATCTCTGGTGGGAAGTGGCTTCTAATTCTCAGCATCAGTCGTGTCCTGTTCAGTTAATTATCTGTAAAATGCTGTGGCCAGCTTCTCTCCCTTGACTGCAGGAAATATTGACTGAAGTCACACATTGGAAAAGCAGTCTGGCATCTCTGATTTAGAAGAAACTTGGTATTGAATTCACTGCTTCTGTTGAAATCAAACCTTTCTCCCACATTTGGCATGAGAAATTGTACACTTTGAGGAATCATAGGTTTTGACATGAAAAAAATGAGATAACTAAATCCTTTCACCAAGCCTATAAATTAAACTTCTGATTTTCTATCACCATGGAGACTGGCTTCTTCAAGCATTTTGGTGTCATGTAATTACGTCAGCCATACCTTCTCCAGTTTCTGTATTTCATGTTAAGATATAAAGTATTGCATATTTGTTGAAATGCAAAGAATCCCACATAGCCTGCTGGCTATGAACGAAGCTGCCTTACAAGCATGGAGTCCTGGGTCCTCCCATGAGCACAAGGAAGCTCGTTCCTACTTTGATCACTCTGTCCCTGTGAAAAGGACACAGTCAGCTCCTGCCACACAGAGTTTTGAGACCTGCACAGTGTACCCAGCCTGTGGTTTGACATTACAGTAAATCTGGAGTTAGAGCTGCTACTACCAGATCATTTGTGTTACAGGAAATGCAGCTCAGTCTCACGGTGGCAGCTGTTCAACAGTCTGTGGAGAGGTCACTTTTCCATGAAAAAAAAAAAAAACATAGGTTTTCTTTTGCTTTAAGAATCAGTGTCATTCAGCAAAGCACACTGTTGTCTGGGAACATCTCAAATATTCATGACTGCAGAGATGCTGTACCATGATCTTCAGATACCCTCTCCCTTCCCCACATGACTCCAGTGATAAGCAGAGTCAGATGAGACTGCTTGCCAGACCTCTTGCTGAAAGGGAGTGAGTGTCCACCCCATCAGTGGCATGGAGGGGTTTGCATGACCCTGATGCTGACATTAGTGCTCATCTGATTCTTCTGTGAGCTAATTCAGCTCAGTCAAGCAATCCAGAAAAAAAAAAAAGAGTATGGATTTGCCACTTTCACTGGCAGCAAACTGTGCAATCACTTCAGTCATCTCAAATGACTCAATACAAAGATCAGGCTCTGGGACTGAAAAAAAGAAAAAAAAAAAAGAAAAAAAAAGAAAAAAAGAAAAAAAGAAAGAAAGAAAAAAAGGACCACTTAAAAAATAAAAATATAGCTATGCTCATTTTCTCAGCATATCCTTCCAAACATTTATAGCACTATGGACGTGTTATGGAGCCTATGGTATGGTCTTGACTGGAGGGAAGACAGAATATTTTCTCCAGTCATTTGGAATGCTTCCTTTCTTCCTTTCTGAGCAGGAAGAAAAAGTATCATCATAAAACAACATTGGGTAATTAACCACACTTGTTTTATCATGATTATTTACTTGTATATACCGGTAGCACATAAGAGAATCCAGTCAAGAATCAGGCCCTCATTGTGCAACATGTTGAACAAAGACAGAAAACCAGCCAGTCCCTGCCATCACTAAGGTTATAGACTTAGGGTTTTATAAAACCTTCAAACTGGAATATTTTTGATGAATCCAAGCTTTCCAAAATGAAGCATCTGAAGTAAAAAGTAAAAGCGGTTGTGTCGGAAAATGCCATTATTGAATTTAAATAAATTGGCCTAGTTAGATTAAATGAATAGCCTTTAAAGGAGTCATTCTTTCTTCATTCTGTGCAGAAGTTCTGTCACAGACCACCAGTATTCAAAGTAAAGAGCTTGTGAGAAACAGCTGGATCGAGTGAAAAATGGAGAAACAGGCTGATACTCAGGCGAGCCCATTTAATTACGCTTGCTAATTATATTTCCCATGATAATTACATACAGTATTTAAATGCAGCATGCTATTTCCTGTTCAGAGTGATTAAAAACACCCCCGTGATTGGTGCAAAGATCTGGGTAAAGCATACGACATGTCAGATGGTGCTGATAAGCCGCCCCGCTCCCTCCCAGCCAGGAAAAGCTCCTCGGCCGCGGGGCTGAGAGCTACACTGCTTGCTCCTCACCTGAGAACAGCCTCCCGGATAAATCCCTTCAGCTATCTGCTCTATCTCTGCTTGTGGCTCGAAATATTTAAATCTGGGTTCTTCGAGTTCAGCATCTCGCTCCTTATTAGCACATCTGAAGGAGGCTCACAGAACACCCAAGGTTCCAAGGGAACAGCAGCCAGAACCCCCAGCCTTGGCCCTGTCACTGCTGTGCTGGGGGTTATTATTTGCAGTGACACCTCCTGGCAGGTATTTTATTCCATCCCTCCACTAGAGAAGGAGGAAGCTGAAGAGGAAAAGGAAAAGCAGGCAGCAGAAGAATAAAGTTTGGGGAAGCCAAACTTTAGCTCATGTCCCACCACAGCCACCTGCAGAGAGATGTGAGACCTCTCTGCAAGCTGCTCTTGCTCCATGTCTTACTTCTGAGGTGTATCCAGGAGTCTGTGGGACTAACATTGCCCTGGGGCAAGCTGCGTGACAGAATGAGAAGGGAATCCCTGCATTTCATCACGTGGATGTTGCTTATAGGAGGGAATTGGGCTTCCCAAATCCCAGCCCTCCCTCAGGACAGGCAGCACAGCAAAAATCATTTAAATGAACTTCTCCCTTTTGGTTTGCTGACTTCACCACACTCTGGTTTTTTACTAGACATGAAATATTTGTCATTGTTAAGAAGGGATGGCATTCAGTTTATAAGCATGTTCTCCTGGCCAATCCCAAAAGGGAAGTATTGCTTCTTGAAATGTTGCAAAGGAAAATGCTTCCAGGAGGTGGCCTTTGAACTTAGTTTCTGCTTCATTTAACTGCTGGATTTGACAGCAGTAAAGCTCCTAATTTCTTTATGGAATGAAACGCTTTCACTTCTGATCAACACAGCCTAAATGTACTTGCAACACTGCAGGGTACGTTGTGGAAGTGTTATTAATATTACTTTGGAACTCAAAAAGCTGAATACAATATGGATTTCTGGAGACAACTACAGATCCTGTTCTAATTAGGCAGAATACAATGGGAATATTGAAGAACTGCTGTTACTATGGATGCAGCTATAACCTCAACAGTCGGAGTAAAACATCAGCTCCTCAAGTCTCAAGAATGTTTTGTAGTGGTATCTGCACCTAAAACCAGTGAGGACAGCCTTCAGTTAGACTCTGAGCCATCCCAGTGGATCAGGCATTTTAAATAGGAATAATTAGACAGTTGTAGCATTTCAGCCATCCAGTACTCATCACTGGTACAGTTGGAATCTGGACACTTGAGCTTCATTTTGTCAAGAATAGAAAACTGTAAGATAGGACAACACAGAAAGATGGGAACTTCTGTGTGTGGAGGCAGTACAGAAATTTATGAAGCTTCTGGGAAAGGTACCAGTGCAAGATATTTACCAAACAGCTAAAGTGAAGGGGGAGTATTTTTTAACAATTTCTCTAACTATTTTGGACATTCTTGCAATATTAAGTACTCTTGATAAGCCAACACAACAAGAGGCAGCTAATTTGTTATGCCAGCCTAACTCCTGTATGAAGGCAGTGTTTACTAACCCTGAATAATTCCAGATTTACACCACTCTGAGACTGGAATCTGCCTCAGAAACATTAGACAAGGCAAGTATTTACATCTGGGAGCACATAAGTGCCAGGAACACCAGAACCTTTGATTTAAAAAAAAACAAACCCTATCATTCAAACTGATTAAGACATGTGTCTTAATTTACTGGTTTGAGGTTTTCCAGTTACATTCCCTAACTCTCTCTCTTATATATTATTCCTTCCTGCCTCCCTCTCTCCTTCTGAGTGAGAAAATATGCCTTTTACGCCTTTCAGAACAGTTTAAAGTCAGAACTAAAGCTCCATTCCCATCTCAATCCCATGAACCAAGCTGCTTGCACTGTTTCAGCAGTTAATTAACAATGAATGCCTGCCTTTGGAGACTGGGTGAAGCAGGGTGGGGATAAAAGATGAAGAAGGCTGAGGACAGACATAACAAGAATGGGGAGGGAGCAAAGTGGGTGGCTTATCAAATTCCACAAATACCAGCCGTGGAGAGGTGTTGATTTGTTGCTGGGAAAACCCTGTTTGTTTATGGAGTTTAATCACCTGTTTTATGTTTGTTGTTTGAAACATATGGGAGACAATGGGATTGTTTGCCTGCAGTGTACTGACATACAGTACAGTAAGAGATGTACACCCAGGATTTTAAAGTCACTGATATGTGTAGATTGGGAGAGCTCAGATCATTAACAGCTATCTTTCTGGTCAGGCTGTGTGAAGGAGGGAATGAAGAATGTGCCCAAGGTTGACAGTCAAAAGAAATTCCTCGTTTGTGACCCATAAAATAAATATCATTCTCTGAGGTGAGGCAAAGAATTTTGGAAAACAAGGTGTCCCACATTGCCCTAATATCTGTCAGCAAGGTACTGCCTGTCACAGAGTTTGGGTTTCTCTTTCATCTTTTTTTTTTTTTTTTGCTGGGCTGGGTGGGCAAGAGCACAGCTCTCTGCACCACTATTCAAGAAACACTCTCTCCAATCCTGTTTCTGAGCTACTCTGCTGCCTGGGATGCTTATGGCAGATGACACTCTTGCATCCTTTGCACCCTCCCCACAGTTCCCCTGTCCCATGCACAAGCTGTGTTGCTGGCCTGCAAAAGGACTCCTCTACCTTTTATCTTTTATCACTCTGGTCCCAAGAGTCTCTTGTTTGTCCTTTTGGTTCACCTCATTGCTATCTGATGTTTTAACTTGGTGACAACCTCTCTTCTTGCACTGGAATTCACACCTTCATGTCCCTTCTGCTTTCTGTATTCTCTTCTCTCTCCTTAAAGTCACTTATCTGAAGGATTCAAATCCGAATACAGAGATTCTGTGAAAATGCATCTCCCAGGCCAGAAGTATAGCACCCTTCTGTGGCTTACCTAGTGAATAATCTAGCTATACCTGTAAGCACATAATCTAGTTCTAAATTTAAACTCCCAACCTAGCTATAAATGTAAACTCAACAGGTCTGAGCAGTGTTGTGTTCTTTCCCTTGCAGTCCCATTCTTTTTTCTCACCAGTACAGGAACCATCACAGAGATCTGCAAATTCAGCACCAGCAGCAACCACCTCTCACATCTTACAACACTTTATCCTTTCCCTCTCCATCCCTCTGAGCTCTGTCAAGACACCAGCTTCTTCCACTTACTGTTCAGGGATGCCAGCAGCCCTCACTAATAAAGCAAACTTCAGAACAAGCACTTCTGTCTTTATGTTTTTGCCATAAATATCTGTAAAGCCACTCAGTTGCCTTTCTTCCACCCCTCCTCAGAAATAATGCTCACAAAAAATACCCTCAAGTTGTACAGTTGAAACTCTAACTTTGCCTCACACTGTTTATAAACAAACACTTCTCAGCTCGAGTTTAGCTTAAAACCTCTTCAGGACAGGAACAATCCAGATGAATGTCTGGACAGAAAATTCCTGCTCCATGTGTAGATGGAAACATGTCAATATAAAAAAAACCCCAGCAAATATATAAAGATACAAGATTTCCTAAGATTTTCTAGGAAACTCAGGTCTATTCACTGTTTAAAGGGAACTCTTGACCCTTACTGTTGCCATTAAAAAAACATGCCATGTTGGCCCACATTCATTCTAACTAGAAAGGTTCTAACATGAGAGGAAACCCAACATCCAGTCATTTTTTAAAATATTATTTTTGTAAGCCAACCCCCTTATTCTAGACAGTCTGATTCATGAGTTTGGAGTGTTTGGGGCTGGCTGCACTCTATCAGCTCAAATAAAAATAGAGCACATCCCCTCTATGGGCCGAGGTCTTAAAAAGTTCACACCATTCATACTTTGTTTCCAGTTCCTATGGCAAATAAGTGATTATTATTTTGTTGAAAGAGGAAGAAAACAACATTAGCATCACTTCAATGATGTGGCTCATGTTGTTGACATGTTTTGGTAACAGAAGTAGCTTTTGTAAAGTCAGAGTGATTAATGGTGGTGGCTAAAGGCTGTCCACTGGATTGTGTGTGTGTCCATGTTGGCAGGGTTGGAATCATCATACATAATAGTGGGTTTTGTGAGATTTCAAACTCAAGCTTTGGGTTTAAGAATTGTAAATTTGTGAGCTGGTTGTTTTTTTTTTTTTTTTTTTTTTTTGAAACTGGAATTCAGATCAGGATTCACAGATTTCAAATTTCCTATCCTTTTTTTTTTTTTTTCTTTCAATGGACAACACAAAAATCTGAGGTTTGAACACCTACACTTGCTGAGATGACAGAGGAAAACTTGACTCAATTACTTGTGTCATAAAACCAGTCTGCAGGGTTCCTGACCTACGTTCATGACAGAAATAGGGTTCTTCAACAGACAGAAGGTTCCACATGAAATTGCAATCCTGCCCAGTCTCTGAAGAAGGGAGCAGGGCAAAGTTACCTGGAGACAGCTCTCTATCTTTGTTCTGGCTGCCTGCAGATGATGAAGTTGTTATTTAGATTTCATATAATATCTTCTCAATCTAAAACCAGTGTGGTACTCAGAGTCATGGACTTCTCAACTCGGGTCTATAAACAGGCTCCTGGTAATTTTTCAAAGGCACATAAATAAAGTAGGGACTTAAATTATATTTTCCAAAGGGATTTATACATAATATTAGGAGTGTATGAACTTAGCACTCTCAGGCAATAAATCCAATTGATTTCAGGGAAGTTCCTAGGTAGCTTTGATATTTTGAAAATGCAGCCTTTTGTCTGATGGGCTGAACTTTTTTCTCATTTCCCCCACTATTACAATGAAGTTAATCTATCTGCCATGATCTAAAACATGTGCTAAAATTCAATCAGTAAAAATGGAACAGTGGCAGTCACAGCTGACATCTAACTCGCTTTTTCCCCCCACTGAAACAATATTTCTATATTTTTTCTGCGAATTCAAAAGAAGCTGAGCTCACCTAGAGAATGAATGTGCCTGCTAAGTTTTCCTATGGGGTAAGCATGGTGCAAGTTGAGCTGGGCCCAGGTAACATTTGCTTTTATGTGTCACTGCTTCTCTGACACAAAAGGCTGCCAGAGAAGACCATGCTCTAGGTTCTCCAGCTCTACACTGGTTTCCTTGAGTCCCTCCCTGAGGCTCACCCAGTGTGTGGTAACAATGCCTTGAAGTTATTTATACCCCCTCTTGGTAATTCAGACCAATCCTTTTTGTCTGGAACTGTTAAGATCAGCCTCAGCTGGTTCTGGAGGTGAAGTGGCTTCCCTGAATCAAAGTTTCACTTTATGTACATCAACAGTTATTGAAGTCAGTGGCAAGGGACACCAGAGCATGGCTGCTTCCACAGAGCAAACCATCTCTTCCTGAGTTCAATAAACTTCCCAAGTCCTGCTTCTCCTGTTCACTGTGAGGCTGGGCTGGATAGCACCCAGAGATAAAAATCCCATTGGGATTCCAAACTTTTGGAAAAGGTGTCCCCTTTTTGCAACGTCTGTATTCATGCAGCCCCCTGAGCCAGCAGCCATCCCAAAGGGCCGGAGGAGATCAGGACTCAGCTCTAATTTTGGCTTTAGGTTTAAATGCTCACTCCCCTTCTCTGGAGGCACTGAGCTGCTGCCAGCAATTAAGGCACTGCAAAGCAATTCGTAGCTCCTCAGAGAGCATAACCTTTTGCCACCAGTAATTAAAGCTGCTCTTGTGGCTGTGGTTTTGCCGGCAGAGTGGCAGTGCCAGCATGGTGTGTTCCTGCAACACTCCCTCCCCTACGGCAACACAGCTCCGGGTGCATCTCTGTGCACTGAACTGCAGCAGGAAATAAGTCCAGCTTAAAAATAACCTGGCAGAGAAACACTTAGGTTTTTGTGTGTCTTCCTCCAAATTGGATCAAATTCCTGATCCGTTTCACAGCAGAGCCACAAACCAAGAGAACCGAGGGGCCCGTGCGCTGCAGGAGGGAAGATGAAACAAGCAGGAGGGAAAGAAAGGCTGGAAAGGGAACACCAGAAGCCAGAATTGGTGCTGAAGACTTAATCTCGTGAAACCACAGCTTCACTCTTCCAGCCAGGAAAAAGTCAGCAGCTGTTGACCAGCACTGTTTTTTCTAACACTTCAGAGCCCCCTTTGAACTCTTTGGAGGCCCCGGGGGGATCGCAGTCCACAGTGAGGGAAGCTCTGCCCTGGGCTGCCCATTGGCTCTTAATGCACTGGGACCAACTTTCAGAGGAAGAGAAATTTCCCTGACTCTTGGCACACAAGAGCTATCTGCTGGGGAACATGCCTCTTTCCACCCAGCATGGTGAGAAATCCTGAGAAATGATGGGGAAAAATCCAAGAGGTCAAATATAGCTCTGGGTAGAAATTGTCTTTCCCCACAACATGTGTTGACAGTAAGAGCTCAAAACATATTTTCTTTAAAGGATTTATAGCAAGAATTGGTTTTCAGACATGTTGTAATGGCAAAATATTGCACTGATAGCAATAAATAATTTCTGAAGAGAAATTTTAAGTGTGTTGGCCAGCCATATTTTAAACACCACTGAAAATAAGAGGTCTTGTTTTGAATTGTTTGCCTTCAGTGTGCAAAAACTTCCTGAGAGTCACAGGGAAACAGAAAGATTTCTGACTCATAAGGAAAACATGAGTTACTTTTTTAAAAATTCAGAGTATAAATGCAAAGATCTGTGTATGAACATGGAACTAAACAAATGTTTGCATTGTTACTAGCAGATATTTCATCTGCTTTGAAACCTGAATACTGCTTTTCTGAAGCAGAACAGACTGCTGCAGGACACGGTCTCAAATTATCGATAGGAATATCCATACTCATCTAGTTGCTGGGGCAAAGAGGCAGGCAGAAATGAATGCCAGATTCTTGGAAAGACTTGCATATTTTACAGAAGAAATTAAAGCCATGCTGTTTAAAGAACATTGTTTAATAATATTCTTTCTTTCTGCCACCCTATGTTCTTTTAGTTCTTTTGTTATTCAGTGTTCATATTTGGGACAGATATTTAAGTGTGTGCATAATACTAAGCAAATGTTTCAATGCCATTGACTTTAAAGTTCTAAAGTTAAGAGCATATTTTAGTGGTTTCCTGAACAGGATTATTTTTTTTTTTCTTAAACCATGACCTTTATCTAGAAGCTTTTTGAGAATTTATGTTATGATAATACCCATCTTGATTTAGACATATACTCTATAACACAAGGAGTAGGTTCACGTTATTCAAAGGTTGCCCCATCCAGTTGGTGCCATTCCTCAGCACAAGTCAATGAAAAAAAAATAGCCAATTTTTCCTAAATGAATTTCACATATTGTCTAAAGTAACACCATTTCTTCTCAGAGCTTGTCTGTTTCTCTGGGCATTCAATTTCTTAAAATGAGGTTTTTGTTTCATTTATCCCCATTAACATCTCAGAATATATTTAAACTCAAATCGGATGGCATGGGATCCATTTGAAGTGACCAGAATTCATCTGGACTGCAGTTAGTGTTAAAATAACAAGGCTTCTACTCCAAAAGACAAACTCAGCTTTGGTCAGTTCTACCATACATTGTTTTTAGTCAATGCCCAAAACGTAATAGGATACAAAGAAAGGGTCCAGCATCTCTCCAAGGGCTCTGTAGTCTTCCAGTGGTCCATGAACCACAGCTTGGAAAAGAGAGCCAAGAGACAGGAGAGTGGTATGGTTTATCTGACTGTTGATCTACCCCAAGTGAGGGGGGAAATGTACCATTAGATGAGATTAATGCCTCTCTTATAGTTAATTTACTAAGCAAATTTCCCCTTACATCTGCTTTCTTTTCCCCTTTGTCACAGCCTTTTCTCTCTTTCCTTTTCCTTTCAAGCTCTCTTTCTGTGAGAAAAGATGTGAGATTTCTAGCAAGGAGAAGAGAGAACCCGTTAAATACCTCATTATCTCCCAGGTCTCTGTTGATTTAGACTTCTAGCAAGAGAAATGGATTTCAGTTCATCTCTGACTGAACTGACACTGGAGATAACCCCAGCACATCCATCTCAAATTGTCAGCTCAAGACAAATTACCTTCTCTCCAGGATACTCTCTTTCACTGATTACCTACTACTCAAATTAAATGCCATCTGACTTCTGAGAGTCTTTTGTTTGTTAGATTCCACTGGATTATGCAAAAATGATGGGGGGAGAATCTGGTGTGTTTGAAGTCTTGAGAACAGAGTGCACAAGCCCTGCTTCCTCATCCAGCTTTGGTGGAAGAGCTTGGGTTTTTCCTAAGCTGTTTGCCACCCCACCGTATAGTAAACTTTACTGTCAATAAGAAAGATAAAACCTAAAAGCCTTCTGAATAATGCCTTAAAGCAAGGAGGTACTGTGAAATCCTGATGTTTGGTGACAAATATTTCAGACAACTAAATCTGAGACCGCGTTTGGAATAAAAGCCCTGCTTTTACTTCATTTACATCATTCTTGTAATTCCTTTATTTTAATGGGTGAGAAAAAAAAACTCAGGAAATACTTCAAAGGTGGAACTGGTAATTGCAATCATGTTTACCTAAAGTTTTCTCCCCAAGACTTTTGGACTTTTTACTTCATTAAACTGTAATTGTTTGGCCCAGTATTTTCTATGGATTCACCTCAGGGTGTTTAATGTGTTTTTTTTTTTGTTGTTAAAACCTTTCCATTTTCCAAAACAAGAGAAGAGGGGAAAAAACCCCCCAACATTTATATGTTTTGCAAAGAAGCACTTTCAAGAAACCCATACCTGAGAGAAAGGATTTAAATTATAGCAGATCAAGGGTTGCATTTTGCCTTTCTGTTGAGAGTTTGCTCAGAACTGGCTAACTTACAAACTGTTGGGGGGTTAGAGTCTGCCCTATGCTCTGAAAATGCAAGAGGAAATACATGGGTGAAGGCTCCAGATGTTCAGCAGGTCCTGAGGATGTCATGTGCATTGTACTGCCATGAGTTGTAGGAAGTGGCCTTAAGGACCAAAAAGCCTTTTTCCTGATCCAGAGGTTGCTCAGAACCTGCCATGCAGTTGTTGGTCATGGCAGCTGGGGGCTGCTGGGGGCACTGGGAAGAGGAGGAGAGGAATTACAAAGTCTTACTTTAGCCCCCAGGTAGAAATCTGCTAGGTGGGTGCTCCTCACCAAAGCCCCCTGGAACTCAGTCCTCATCCTTCTGCATGTTACATATCCAGCTGTAACACAAAGCCAAGCATTTTGGAAAAGCAGAACCTCTCAAGTGAGACATGCAGAGTTAGCAGGGCTTTTGGGAAGTAATTAAGTCTCCTGGTGAGGCAGCACCCCCAGTAAAAGTGCCATCTCATTTCCACTTGTGGGAAGACAAGGCCATTGTATGAAACTGGGACTCCAGGGTGTGATCTTTTTGCATTACAAAGCTCTGGAGACAACACAGACTTTTGGAGAAATCCCACAAAGTGATAGAGTGGGATGAGCTGAGGGTGGAACATTTTCTTGATTCTGAGATTTCGTGACATTTGGGCCTGAGTCTGCAGAGGGCAAGTTCTTCCATGGTGTTTTTGTGCCCACTGGATGTTCATAAGTGTTTCTGTTAGAGCCTTCTTAGCTAAACTGACTGCAGCCTTACACTCATTTTCATGCAGGTATGTAAATGGATGCATATCCATACACATAAAGAGGAAATTTATATTAATCTTTGAAAATATGTTTGAGCTGGGATCAATGATTGCATATTTCAGGATGAATTTGAATGCAGATAGAACACCTCACTGCACTTTTCCTGTGAGGTAGGTAGGTCAGCAAGGGGATAGCAAGATTGCATCCAGAATGTCTACCTCAATGTACAGCTAAGTATTCTCTCAGTTAACTGCAGCTGAAATGCTGCAGCTATTTTAAAGCTACATTATTCCCTCAGACTACCAACATTTAGATTCCACAAAATATTACTTATTAACACTATTTTATGGGTAATCCACTGATACCGACATCCAGCCTGGCAATTCCAGTGAAATCAGTGAGAGTTTTACTAAAGCAAGGAGTGAAATTTAAGTCCTGTGTTACAAAATCTTTAATTTTGGAAAAGAAGAGTTTTTGATATTACTTTAGGCTGTGTATGTCATTTCTGTATGAAGCAGCTTGTCATAAGACAATCTCTCATTTAGCAGGTACTATCTTCTCATAGAGATAATTTGGAGTTCTTAATATTGATTGACAGAAAGTAAAAATTAACCTTCTTCATTCTGAAATTATTACAGAAAAACAGAGATACAGTAATCTGTGCTAATAAACTGCCTACAGAAGCAGCACATTCATGCAGTTAGCTTCCTCCCTCCCCCCTTTTTTTTAGGTATGCTTAAATATTTTCCTTAAATGTAGCTTTGAAGTTTTCCACTTTGTTAGGGAGTGAAAGTTCCTGGTGGTAACATCTCTGGAGATGGGACAGTGATTAATAGTCACACCTTGTTTGTGCTGAACTGATAGAGCTTCAGACAAGTGGGGAGATGAAGAATGGCTCTGCAGAGGGCATGTTGGATTTTATTTCACCTCAATACAGCAGCAAGACTGACAAGCACTCCCATCACCCCAGTCTAACTCCAGCATGTTTCTCCCATACTCCCCCAGCATACCCCAACACACTTGTATTCTGCCTCTGGTTTCATGAATTCCTTTCTGCTTAGTGGCACAGCTTGGACAGGATGGACAGAGAGCATCCTCACCCAAACCAGAGTACTGCTCATTGGCCAGAGAGCTCTCCTGGGAGGTAGGACATGTGCCTTGGGTCCCCTGAGGCAGAGGAAGAAGCTGAACCCTGACCTTCTCCATACAGAGAGCAATGGTCATGGGCCCCCTGCATGTCCCATGTCATGGATTTCCCAGGGATGTTGTGAATTTGGAAGGTCCAGCCTCCTGCTAATCCAGTGCTCCCAAACACTCCCTCTGCCTTTGTATTCAGTCTCACACTCCCAGATCTCTTCTGGCTAATGAAAGTTGACATTTCTGGTGTCCCTTCTGACTTTCTGCACGCTAGAGAATAAAATCCAGGACCAAGCCTCCTTGGCATCCTGCTTGTGCTCTCCTGATGCCAGGAAAAGGAGAGAACAAAACAGGCATTCCCCTTAAAACTGCATTTGTCCTTCCCAAGATCAAATCACCTCCTTCCCATCTTGGTTATCTTTGCTACTGGAAATGTCATTTTCATGTCAAAGAGAGGATCTCCTTCACTGAATGATTCTCATGTCAGCAGTGTTACACTGAAATGGAAAACCACCAGAAGCTGGCATCCCACCCTGATAAAATTGCTTATCATTTAATTTAATTAGTGCCTGGATCGTGGTCAGTAAAGTCCATAGTTCTGCCTCTGTTGCTTGTAAGTGGAGTTTGGAGCTCCCACTGCAACTCCCTTCTAATACTCCCTCAGCCCCTGCCTGTGATGGAGGCTCCTCTGGGGCTGAAATTTTCAAGGTAACAGTGGCCACCCCTCCTTCTTTAGGGATTTTAGGGGATATCAGCAAAGGGCTCAGATGTGTTTGTTCAGGAGGCTCTGCTAGAGGGAAGGTATGGCCATGACAAAGAAGCAACATAAGGGAAGAGAAAGGAGAAAGAGCTTTTAAAGCCAGATGAAGCTGTAAAGAATTTTCTAAGAATCCAGATACATAATTGTGAAAAATCTGGGAAGAGTAACCACCCAAAGACATTCCATCTCATGGACCTTTCACAACTAGATAGTGATCAAGTATTCTGCAGAGAACAATCCTGGACTGGCATGAATATGCCCAGATGACCTCAGGAGCCTTTTGCTTCTTTAATTGCAAAGACTCAGTAGCAATAAAAAAAGACAACAATGTTGTGCATGATAAAAGGAGCATCTGCAGCTAAAAAGAGTATTTCCACATTAAGAAACTGGTTGCTTATCCAACCACAGTAAATATTTAAAACTGCACCACAGTGAGAAAGTGCAAAGAAGACAGTAATAAAAAAGAGAGGGAAAGCAAAGTGTAAGAAAGGTTTCAAAGGCAAAATTTTCATCAGGTATGAGCTTGCTAGTGTGAAAAGGCAGGGACAGAATCATCATGGCTATTAATGAACTGTTTTGATAACTTGGTACTGAAATCCATGCACACTCATCAGAATGACAGAAAATGCTTGAAATTATTTTGATTTCCTTTTAAATCCAATGTTTTTTAGCTCAGGGAATCTCTGATAGACTCTGTTTACTAAAACTGTTTAGGACCTCAGGTCTGCTTTCTGGTTTAAACAGCAAGGTGTTTCCATTTCTACCAGAAAAAAAAAATGTTGATAGCAATGAACAGCTCTGCAGTGTACAGGGAAAGTTTTTTTTTTTCCTTTTTTTTTTCCACAAAAAAAAAGGTTGTGTTGCATTTACAGAAAATAAAACACTGTGAATCCAAGGGTCAGTAAAACATATGTTAAGCAGCTTGGACAACAGCTCCCAGCACTGCAGGAAATGCAGATTAATACTGTAGTCTTCTGTATTTAGCCCATTGATCTGAGTTTCCACATCTAGGGAGTGTTACAGAGGAAGTTCCCATGAAGATTTTCTTCACATGGCTTCAGAAATTCTTCAGTTCATTACTATTCACTGAGCAACTGTGACTGCAAAATGCTGTGTAAACCAAGGGAGACCTTTCTGTTGCCTCCAACTCTTAACTCTTGCATTTAGCATCTCATTTCAAAAGCTGCAGCAATACCCTTTTGACTTTTTAAAAATGCTACAGGAAGGCTTATTTTTCTCCTTCTTTCTGAAAACTCTGCTTTTGCTTTGTGCAGGTGTCTGGTCATTTCTTTGATATATGAAGACCATGTCTATGAGCTCAAGAAGTTGCTTAAAGTCAAGCATAAGGCTGTGAGTGTTTATGTTGAAGTGCTATTTTATATAGTGCTATTTTATCTGAAAGTGGGTTTGCACCAAAGAGGTGTCTTGCCCAAGATCATGCAGAGGGTGTAAGAAAGAAATGATGCAGCAGCAGCCTCTGGGCCTGCACTCTTCTTTCTGTTATTCCCACTGAAATCCATCAGAAGGACCTGGCAATCTGACAAAGGTCAGAAAGGTGATCATCTGTCTAGCATTTGGGGGAGAGTTTGTTTGTTTGCTTTTGTAACCATAACTGACCTCAGGAATGTCCTGTCTTGCAAATATTCTGATTTCTGGCTTGTTTATGTCCTTGAAAATTTGGCCCAAACCTCTTTATTTCAATGAGAAACACCAGGTTTGCAGGGTTCTTATAGGCCAAGGTTTGAAAAAAAGGACTCACAGAGAGACAATAATGGCAAAGGTGTGGCAGAGGTGGGTTGGTCACTTATTAAAAAACAGGGGGTATTCAGAGTGTTCCAGGAAACACTCGATGCTGCAAATAAGCTCAGTACACACTCCTGATGGTCAGCAGATGAAGTAGAGACTGCTTGAAGATGGACTTAAAATCCACTGACAACAATGTGGTAGCTGTTGCTTGACAATGACAGAGGATCATCTCTGATGGTCTCACTTCATTTGAAACAGGTCATATTCAAGGAAAAGAAAAACCTCAAAGGAAATGTAAGGGAGAACAACCTCCTTTAGGTCAGTCTGACATTGTTGTCCTACTTCTGAGAAAACATTCCCAGTGAGGAACGGGATTTCTAGTCGTATGAGGGTTCACAGTCAAAATAAACAGAGAGAAGAAACTGTGGATAATGGACAACCATGCCTCTTCTACAGAAAGTTTTTCATTTTTAGCTAATCTTTTAGTACACAAAAAGATGCATAAAAAGATTCTTGGCATTACCTTTGCTAACGCATCCAGGATTTTTCAGAGAATACAAACACAAATTTAGAAGGCTCTTTTATTAGCTGTCTTCAAAGGTTAGCATTAGCCTTAGCCTGACATGAAAGGTTCAAGGAGACTGTTCTCAAGACCATAAAGTGACTTATCAAAGGAAGAGGGAAAATATTTTTGTTAACATCATATTTTAAAACAGTCCTTTGCTTTTATCAAGACTCCCATACTATAAAATGTAAAAGGCACCCACCATCTCAGGAGCTAGAATGACTTAAAAGCAGGTGCTGGCCTCTGCTAACAATGTAAGTGGAAATTAGACTGGGGGAGTCCGTGTGAAAGGGACAAACACTCCATCCCTTAATACTGTAGCCTGGAAGAAAAGAAGTCATTGACATTCCAGAGGAGGCTGAGTTAATCAGTAACACACCTGATTAGTGTCTCACAACTTCACAACAAAGCTTTCTCCCACTCTTCACATCCCTCAGACTCTGGTTGGATGGAGAGGTGGGTCCTGTTGGCCCCAACCTCAGGGGACAACCAGTGGGAAAATGTGGACAGCAAGAAATGGGGTTCTGGGAGTGAAATTTAACATGGAAACGGATGATCATGGTGCAAAAGCTTCTTGTGTCCACTTGGCTACGTCTATTATCAGGGATTAAGGGTCATTGAAATCACCTTCTTTTTATGCAGATTAAATTTTGCCTCAGGGTCCTTTGCAAATGGTGAGTATGAGTTCAAATAGTTCCTCCTGTGGGTGACCCAAGTCTGGGGCATTTTCAACCTCCACAGCCTCAGCAAGTCATTCAAGTCAGAGGATTTTCTTCTTCTGAGTCAAGAAAACAGCAATTAAGGCTTCTCCCTGGCCAAGGGTCTAATTGCTCTTTCCCCCCCACACACAGTTTTTCTCTACCACCCCCTGCCTCACAAGCTCTCACTGAAATCTGCATGAAAGTGTTAACAAAACTATTGAAATAGGTTGTGACTTCAGATTGCTCAGCAGGAACAACCCATAGATCTGAAAGGAATTTCCTCTTTCCTGAGGGCTCCCGGAGCTCCTATACGCCTGTGAGAAGAGGAATGAAAACTTTTCTCCCCTGCATCCCAAGCGATGATGAATGTTTTACTTGTGCACAGAGAGGGCTGCTTCGACGTGACAAATAGATGAAGCAATTCTAAAATTCCCTCATAGTCCCAATTTGCCCTGAAAAGTGGTGGAAATGGAACGACAATCCCAGCGCTTGCTTCTAGTTTGAAAAGAGAAGAGCTCACCAGATATTTGTAATTCCTGCAGCCTGCTTGCAGCTCCAAAGATGAGAGACCTCCAGTTTTAGCTATTTTTGGCCAGCTCTGTAACCTTTTTGCCTTTCCCAGGTACTTCCCAGCACCTTGTAGCTATTAGGCTAGCAAAGCGAAAAAGAGTTTAAAGGACAACAATTTAATCCTTTCCAGCGTGTGTATCTGTCTCATTAAAGCATTCTCCTGGAGCAGGGTAATGATACATCAAATGGAATCCATTTCAAGGTAAAATGAGTGCTGCTGATGGCTAACACACTGCTCCCGAGGCCTGGCTTAGGCCCCAGTCCTAGTGCAGCCTAGCACTGAAGTAGATTAAATATCAACTCGGGTCACGTTCTCATGGCCCAGGCACAAGTGCCAACATTCTTCCAATTATTCAAGGCCAAAGAAAGAGCAACCTGCCTGACAGAGCTGTGACACAGCTTGATTAGATTTAGCTTAGAAGCTTGCCGAAAAGGATACTGTGGTATTTAACTCAGATGGAGAAAGGAATGGCATCTCTGTTTAAACGGAGTGGGGGGAGGGGGAAAAAAAAAGAAAAAAAGAAAAAAAAAAAGGCAGAATCCATTTCTGTAATGAGGGAGAACATGTTTTAAATTTAAAATGATCGTTTCTCAGTAATGCGGCCAGTGTGGACCACATGTGTAAACCAGTTTAATTATAAAAGGTGGCTTCAGACACCCTTTATTTAAATAATAGCATTTTTTAGGCTGCACAGAATCTTTCAGATCCAATAATTTGCTCTTCCAGTTGGATTAAATCACCTTTGGTAAAAAGGGCAGAACAGGATAGAGAAGCATGGGTAACCCTGACATTTCAAACAGAAGTTGCAAGAGGAATTTGGGTAGGAGAGCACACAACTCCAAAGATGAAATAATAAGAGTGATTTGGCTGTGACTTCAAAATCTAGGGAAAAAGGCAACATGTGTCCTGTGATTGAGCTCTGAGTTTTGCATCTAATCTGACTGACAGCAATGCCAGGAGTGTAGTAAGTCACCCACTGTCCTGCCCTGCTGATTTCACACTGACCGGCAGCCAGAAGAATGCTGCTGCTCCATCTCCTGACATTCCTCAGAGGCCTGCTGCCCCAGCATTAGGCACAGCTCAAAAGACTCTTTATTAGGGCAAACTGACACATTTCTCCATTGAAAATTAACCTTGGAATTTTAAAAAAGAGGAGGAAAAACCAACATGAAAATCACGCAGGCCGTTTGTTTTTTTTTTTTTTAATTTTTCAAATGAAAAAATAGGTTTGATTGTCACCCAATCTTTACGTTTGCTCACTACGCTCCCTTTGGTCTGTCAGAAGGAACTGGGGAAACATATTTCACCCTGGTTATTTTGTGAGGTGTCCCTGGATCACTGTGTTTATTCTTGATATTTGTGCAGGGTATGACTATTGGTAGCAGCCTACAAAAAATAGGGTCCAGTAGTTTCTTCTTGGACAAGAAGAAGAGTGTTAAAAATTCAATAAAAATATCAAAGGACTATGATATCCTTATTATGATCCTTTATCAAAGGATTATGATAAAAATACCATAATCACACATATTCTTTGTAGAGGTACTGGCTGAGAAGGCAGTAACTCATACTCCCAGTAGACTACACAAGGTTTTACACATCAGTATTTAGGACTTTGCCCACCTGATTCGCACCATTATCTATGTTGCTGTAGTTGGTTTATCCTGTACAGAAAAGCAATGGTTAAAGTGTATTCCTATAAGACTAATTTAATGGCAGTTATTTAAATATCAATATCATCACACTGGGTAAAGAAAAAAAAGAAGATCCAAAATTATTACACCAAGTTGTAAAGCACCTAAGATTGAAGAGGAAATATAATAGAGTGTGAGTATATATATATATATTGACCTAAACCATGGCCTCTAAATTCTGACACCTACATTCCAGAATGCTACTCAGTCAATAAAATGCTGGCATAAGAACAGCACCTGTGTAAAAGGACATCAATGAAATTTTCAGTCAAATACGTTTAAAATCATACATGGGTCTTCATGTATTAAGTTGTTGTGTTGAATATTCTATCAGACATCGGTTTTATGTTGCAAATTTAAATTATTTAGCTCAAAGTTTTTCAAGACAGAACACCTCAGATTTTAATTTTGTATGAAAATTTCACTTGGATTTTCAGCTATACTTAATTTTAAGAAAAGGCAAATGAAAGGTCCCATTGAGAGGTCTCATTCAGTCTGAAATGCATTTCCCCCTGGTTCTTGCTTGTAAGTTGGTTTCACTTCCCTTCTCCCCAGTTCCATTCTCTCCCTCTTCCCTTGCTTTTGGTTCTTACAGAAAGTGTATTTGCACAGCTGTACTCATAAAGTATATATATATTTAGATTTTACTAGAACTATCTTGGCACAAAGATTCTATTAATAGTAACCTTTTAGTTTCAGGTTATTCTAAACAGGTATTTAACCACCAGCAAAGGGGCAGAAATTGCCCCAGATCCCTGTGTAGTAAATGTCATTGTGCTCTCTTCCTAAGTTCCCTAACAGTTTTATCTGCTTGGGTATGTAGCTTTTCACCCTCTAGCAAGCCTGTCCCCACATCAGCTTGTAAAGTGGCTGTTTGATGGTGAATTGCACTGCATCTTTTTATCTCTAAAGGCTCCTATGTGCTTCCAAAAATTATTCTCAATTTCTTTTGCTGATTACTCTCTCTCTCTTTTTGTCATTATACTATTCCTCCCCCTCCTGAGGTTTTACCTGGCTCAGTTAGCTTTCACTATTCCTTTTATTTTGTTCTGAAATCTCATAAAAGTTTTCCTTTTGACATAACAGGAGCAACATGGTTCAAAATAGATGGCCTTGGACCTGGAATCAGAGCCACTGCAAATAGTCCTTTTAAAACCAGAGCCTAGAAGGACCTTTTCTCTTTTTTTTTGTCTTGAAATGGGAAAAGAAAGTTCATTCTCAGCATTCAGTATCAGTCACTCCATTTTGAGAGGGTTACTCTGACCCACATAGTTTTTAATCTCCTCTTTGCCTTTTCAGGCTTTTAAGGAGAAGCTAATTTTGGCCTTCTGACTACAGGATTTTTTTTAGGTGAGAGCCATGTGGAATGTGACACTAACTAAGCATCCACTTGGGAGAAGTAAACACCTTGCACCTCAAGTGCAGCTCTTTGCACTGGCTGCCACAGAAAGGAGATGGGCACTGATTTGTAAAAGAGAGTTTGTTTTCCTGGTGGAGGTCTCTGTGCCCTATGAAGCTGACAGTGAAGGGAGCAGCCCCACTGATACAATCCATTTTCTCAACTTCATTCAAGCAGAAGAGCCCATGAGTCTTGACATTCTGCCCCTGGCAAAATAAAATCCCCTCTCTGCCCTTGCCTTGTCCCAAGGCCACTGGACTAATTTTTAACAAAAGAAACGTTTCTAAAATGAATGGGTCAAAGAAAGAGCATCCTATTCCTTCCAACTCCTTGTACTGCTAGCACATGGCACCCTGGAGGACATAAATCCAAATAAAACTTCATGCCACACTGTGAAGTTGCTATCATTGTCAATTACCTTAAAAATATCTCTTCATCTCCACAAGTAGTTTTATCTATTAATGAAAAAACCAAATTAATATAAAAATGAAAGGTTGGTCCTGCAGTTCCTATAAATACAAATCAGCTGTTTTGGCCCAATGGGATCATTCATCTGAAAAGGTTTTGCATAATCAAGGCCTCTATTTTCCATGTGATATCACAATACATATTTCAACTTGTCAAACAAACTAGAAAAACCACAACAAAATCTTGGGCACCCTGGGTGTAGTATCAGGTCTACAATCAATCAGATACTGTCTGCAGTCCTGAAATAAAAATGCTGTTATTTCCCATCCACTCCTTCTCCTGGCAATGTCAGTTGTATAAACTATTATTTCAGATAGATTTATTTTTATTTACTGTTGTAGCACTTAAGCTGCTAAGCTATAGGCTGGTGTAATAACTCTGCCTGTAGAAGTAAGTTCCTCAGTGTTTTCCTAATGCAGTGATCACAAAGATCACAAAGTCCATTAGAAGTTATTAAGGAGCAGGCAATTCCCAGTTGTGAGTACTATTACTTACATATGGAGCTTCTGAAGTGCCTGTGTGATTTAGAAGTCTGCAACTCACTGATTTGCAGTTAAACCTTTGTCTCTAAATTATTTTGGCATTTAGAAAATTTCCTCCTGTTAATAGATGACATGACAGGAGGCAAAACATGGCAAAGTCATACTGACTTTCCACTGGCACAAGGTGCTGCTTGCTTCAGTGTGGCCACATTGATATACCCATAACTTTATTTGTGTAACATTCAGCTGAGCAGCTACACAAAATAATCCAGGTATTTGAACAGTCTGAAGATGACAAAAAAGAGTTTTGGTTTCTGTTTTGAAAATCTGGATTAACTGTGGTAAAAGGTATTGGATTTGAGTACTGAGACAAAACAAAAGCTTCCAGAGCATCTGGTAGAAGTCTTAGTAAGTCTTACCTAGCACCTAAACCCTTCTGGTTTTTTCTTGGTCTCTGAAGGTCTACCCAGTTGCATAGGAAAGACAAGGTACTCAAGAGAGAATTGGTTAGGACAGGTATAAACCCACATCTCATTTGTGCACAGTGTAACTCAGACTTCAGAGAATCTATTAATAGTCTGAAGTTTTGACTTGGGTGCAATTTGAGCAGAAACCTTAATTTCTAATTTTAAATCTGAACTTTCCCAAACATCATGATTACAGACTATTACTGGTTTGGACCCTTTCCTAGTTCTGGTAATTTATTGAGATGCCTAGGGAAACAAGAATCAGCAAAAAGGAAGATTAGACAAGGCAACTGACACACCTACTGTTGGAATACTTGTAAAATAATAGCAGAAATGTTAGAAATCAAAACTGCCTGAAGGAGAAGCTCAGCTCATAGAAACTGTAACAGCTCCACCAGCATCAGTTGTGACTAGTTTGGGATCCAGGCTCCTAGGTCCCATTTGTCCCCAAAGTGATCATTACCTTAAAGGAATGGCCAGAAGTCAGCATGGAGCTTTCTGTTTACCCACACAATGTGCACTTCAATCCCATCTATCAGAAGCCCAAGATGAGTCCTTTCAATCTGCTATAAGCTGAAACAACTTCAGGGGATAAAATCCAGAGGAAAGAAGAATACTGAGCTATTCAAACCGGAGGGGTGGAAGCTTGCCAAGATGCATGCAGTATAGCAACAGCTTTTGGAAAGATGCTGTGGCATGGTTTGTTTCTGGGAAGGGGCAGTGGTCATTATGTCAGCTGATGACAGTCCTTTGAATTCTGACATTTGCCACAATACAGAAGAAAACAGAGTGGAATGTTTACAATAGAGAAAATGTTTAAAAGAAACCTCAGACCAAGAAGAGGTCTGGTTTAATAGCTTCACTGCAGATATGCAGGAAAATGCCTTGAAGAGTGTGTATGCTCTGCTATCGTGTCTCTCCTGCTTACAATTACTGGGAGCTGTCCCAGTGGTCATGGGCTGGATTTTAGGATCTTAACTTTAGAAAATCTGTGCCATAAAATTCACAGGGAGATGGCTGTGTTGGACTTGAAAGTCACACAGCTAATTTAACACTATTTGCTTCTGAGTCACACCACTGTTCCAAAATCAAAGACACTTAGGTTTTAAAATGAAGCATGTGCACGAGTGGTGTCTTGAATTAGGCTAACTAACCACTGCAGAAGTGCTTTTTCCAGCCTCACTTCTTATCTAATTAAAGGCAGAATTAAAGTAATGATACAAATTGGTCTTTGAAAAAGCAAACTAAATTACGTGTAGAATGTCAGGCAGGCAGTATATAAAGAATAATGAACAAATAAGGACCAGATCCTGAGGATCTTACCTTCCTGATGGAAATTCATCATCAGATCTACAAAGTCAACACAATTACAGCTGCTGATAGCCACTCTCTGAGGAAAAAGAAGTTGGCAGTCTGGCCTGGAACTATCCCAGTGACAGTAGTAATGTTGTATGAACAAAGGCTACACTGTCTTACCCTCATTTGTGTTTTGGTAATGCCTTAACCTGTGAGAATCCTAATGGCTTCAATGCTATGGAAGAAAGTACTATGAGTGAATATAAGGGGATCCAAATCTCATCCAGTGCTGAGAACTCTGGGAAAAAGTGGCTTTTTTTGGGACAGAATTCTCTCCATTCACACACCTTCCTCTCATTTCTCAACAAACTGCATGCTGTGGTTCAGGGATGCACATCCAGGGAAGACTGCATCAAGAACAGAGGTCAACAGCAGCTGTCACCTGAGGCAGAGCTCTCTCTCCTCCATCAGGACCTTGTCAACATTCCTGTTGAATTTGAGGTCATGGAGTTCTGCAGGAGCAGCAAGTACGATACAAGTAAGCTCTGCTGATCATGATGGAAGAAGAGTATAAATCAGCTGAGGAAACTCTGCCAATCAGAAATAGATTTGTAGTTTTCAGATGCAATATTCTTTGGCATAAATTGTATTTAGCCACACTTCTCTAAAAGCAACTGCTGCCTTCTGCAGAGTTGTCTGCCTTTTCTGTGGCTGGTGCAGTGTCAGAGTTCCCTTCCAGTCTTTCCAATTTATTCCCTTTCCCTTTGAAATCTCTTAATAACCATTTCTCCTACCTGCACTCCAACAATTTGTTGCATTCCCTGCCTGGCTTTTCATATATCAGAGCTGGTGAGCAGCAGTTGAATTCCCTGTCAGGGGGTTGGTGCAGAGAAATGCCAAGAGCCATAGCAATAAAATAAAAACAACAACAAACCCCAACAAGGTGTTATAGCTGTTCAGCACTATTCAGAATCCAATACTTGAGCCTATGAATTGTGGCAAGTTTTGCAGCTGCACAGTTTAAAGCAACCCTGCAAAACCTGTATGCAATGCAATAAAATGGTTATTCTTATTAGCTGATGTAAGAGCATAGGGATCTCTGCCAAGAGCTATGGACCTTACATGTGGTCCTTTGATAAATATCTTTGTATGTGCTTGGTATTAACAAAAGCATTACCATCTGTTTACCTTGCACTAATACACATCACATTTTTGCACAAATCTGAGCTTGTATTGCACAAGGCCAAGCTAGGCACTGTATCCATCAGAAGGGGTGACAAAGGTTTAAATCAAGCAGGCCGTGTTTCAGCACGTTATTCATAAAACTAGGTCATGGGATAAATGTACTGTTGGAACACAGCTTCATACTAATTTTCCCAGTAAGATGCATCATAAATATTAACTGTCCTGAACACATATACACAGGCTCATGGCCTTGGCTCCAGGCCCTTCACATGGAAGCTGGAGAATGAGCTCTGACTTAAGGTAGTGAGAATGTGAGGAACTCTGAATTATCCTCAGTAATAGAGTCTTTGCTGCCTCAAGCTTTTTCATCCAAGAAACAACACAGCAGCCTGATCCTGAAACATCTCCCTGTTAGGAACAGCCTTTCATGGGACTAAGGACTATGGTCTCTGCAAGCAAACTTTTAAAGGTCTCCAAACTCTTTATCAACTTCAGTGCAGCTCTGTTGAGAACGTGGGCTCAGGAGCAAGCAGCCTCCCCTCTTCCCCCAAACACTCCTTGCACACACACACACTGCATTGCACTGTTATCTCCCAACACAATTTTCAGCTCACGGGGGGTGTCTGGAGCAGGTATGGCTGCACATAGCACATCTCAGATGCTGCAGGAACTTCCAGCAACCACAGTGTTGCAAGAGGGAATTATTTACAGCGGCGGCGCAAAGAAAGAGATTAAGATTATTTGTGATCATGGGTATGCATCCTTCTTTCCATTCTCATGGTATTTCCTGCCTGAGTGAGAGGAGGAAGAACCAGAAATCCACTGAGAATGTCTGTCTCTCAATTTTTTCAGTCTCAAGATGTATAGCCAATAAAAACAGTATTCAGAGTGCTTTTCCCTGATAATTTTCAATGTGCCTCACAAAGAGGGAGAAGAATAATGATCCTTATTTTATAGACTATAACACAAGCAACAAAAGAGCCAAGAATGGAACCCAGATAGCTTGCCCTATCCTCTAGGCTCTGCTATTGTTTAAGGATTAGGACCCACATTCAGGATAACACCTCAGCCACATGCCTGACTTCAAGCATTTGCTTAAGTCGAATTGATTTAAGCACATGCTTAAAATTAGGCATATTCTTAAATATGTTTCCTCACTGGGGCTTAAATAACCATCCAGTCTTCTGGGTGCATATTCAGATAAGACCAGATTTTATTTCTACTCGGGAAGAGAAGGAAGAACAGACTGGGTGCAGCTGTTTTGCCCTGAAGTCATCCTGGTAGAAGTTCCCATATTGCAATTGAAAACTCTATAGTGTTCTTAGTTATTGCCAACAAAGTAAGCAAAGCTGATGGAATCTCACCAGAAGGAAAAAAGGATGATGCCAAATGTCACCCAAATTTACTGAACTTTCAAAATCACCAGCGTTTCCCAATGTTCTTTTCCCAGGTTTCCCTGTGAGAATTATGAAACCTTGCAGCTGAACCTAGAGGAGCAGCAAAAGAAATCACAGCACACAGCCAGCTCCCACCTGCTCACACTTCTGTGAACCAGAGAAACCTCTTTGCTTACTTAAACAACAATTTATTGCCATTATCCTCACAGTAACAATGTTTACCTATCTTAAGTATATTAGTGAATCCTTTATGTTTACCTGCACTTCATAATGCTCCTCTTGGCTAATTTTGATCTAAACTTTTCTTGCTTATTATGGATTTTATAGCCATGCATTTGTACATTTACCTTGACGAAGCACTTGCTGAAGAAGGGGTGAAAGTCACAAAATCTGATTTCTGAATTTGAAACTTTCAAACTGTTTCACAAAGAAAAATCTCTCCCTCATTTTCTACCCTGCAGTTTTCAGTCTGGTGCACTCCACTTCTAGAAAGCAGAGACTCAAATTAAGCCAATGTTTTCTAAGTTGCTCACCTGGAAGGAAAAGAATAATTTGCAATAAACACGATTCAAATGTGTACCCAAGCCTTTGTTCAGGGTCATACTCTAAATTCCCATTGATGTTAGGGAGTGAGACCTGGGGCAAGGTGATTTGCTATCTCACCTGGTTCCTTACTGTTAGCCACCTTATTCTGTTTCTTATTTATTCACCTTATTCTGACAAATTGCCCCATCATGCTGGCACCACACAAGCAAAAATTAGGAGGCCCTCCATCCCCAGGAAGCTTCTTGCTGTCCCCCACTGATTCCATTACATTTTCTGAATTCTATGAGAGGTTTTTCTGGTCTCTGAGACAGCACTATCCCTGCACTCTTTGTATTCCATATACTAAGGTCTCTACAGATCACCACAGAGGTTTCACTTCTCTGGCAGTATGTTACTGGAGACTAAGAATATTTGCAACAGTAAGACCAAGCCAAACTTATTTCAAAAAGGTCCCTTGGCTCTTAACTGACCACAAAAGTAATCAAGGGTTAAATCTTCTGTCTGATTCAGGAGACTTACAAGTGGGGTAAAGGCAGAGAAATTTAATTCATCAGCTGCAGAAGAAGCAGAAAGTTAGCACACTGCATTAAAGACAAGCTAAGTATTTCACACCTCTTTCTTTTGCTTGGTGAAAACATTCCTTTTAGTCATCCTGAACTTTAGTTATCCTTTTTAGCTGTTTATCATGACAAATTTTACAAATATTACCAGAGTGAATACCAAAGGTATGTGTCTCAAAAGCATCTCTATTGCAATAACGTGACCAGCAAGTCTGATGTAATGTGATCCTTTTATAATAATGTCTGTGATGTTCTGGCCCCATAAGATGAAGCTTTTCCTTTTTTTTCACCCTTTGAGCATAGACATACATAGTGTGAAGTGAGGTATAGTGAAAGATCATATATAGGGCACCTGAATGGGTACTGAGTCATTTCCTTTTAGTAATAGGTGAGAAAAATTCTAGTTATCAAAACCTTTTTGTAGAGACTTCAGATATACCTATGCTTCTTTGTAAGGTCTTGTGTAGTGCAGCTGAAACCAAAAGAAACATTTATGATTTTGAAATTAGAGGTACTTCTTTGCAAAGAAGTACCATTGAAAAAGGTTTTGTCAATAGTAAACTCCAAACAGGACAGTCCTGCTGAGTAAGTAAGTGGGCAGGAATATATTAGCACACGGTGAGAAATGACAAAGTTTTTAGCTGTATCCACAGCTTGAGAAATTCCAATCCCTGCAACAGAGCCATGCTGATTCCCTCCAATTAAAGATCTGGCCCTTTATTTTCTTTTTGATATATTTTCCCCTAACACATACACAATACTTTCCCAAAGGTAAAAGCAGCTTCAAAGCATTTTTAAAGGAACATTAAAGAAAAGGAAGTTGTAACACTGACTGCCATTATTTTATCTCGGACTTTACTGCAATTAAAAAGAATATAAAATGTTGTTGCTACCCTGGACACATACTTTTACATTTTTAGCCTTGGAAAAACACAGACTCTGACTCCTTGTGTCAGAGTAAGGGCCTCCACACATTGTCCCTGCATTACGCTTTTTGATCCTGTTAAAAAATGTTACCCTGTGCAGCTCCATGCATCAAAGGAACGCTTGTACACACTGGGATCTGTTTCAGCCCTTAGGCAATGAGACCAAAAGACCCTTCTCATAAATTCTAATTCAAAAGTTTTTAGTTATCAAGAGGAAGTTTCCAATTGCTCTCTCACATGTGGGAAAATATGTAAGCTACTGAGAGGACCTTTTGTCTGCGACTTTAATGGGGGCAATTTGCAAGGGGGAGTGCAAAGGTTCTAATATGCAGTGTGCACAGACAGTAAGCAGGCACATACTTGGTATTTAATGAAGTTCCATGAATCATTAGCCATACAATAACCATAGGGTTCTATAAATCACCTGCAAAGAGATTTAGGCCAATAAGTTGAGTGGCACGGTGGCGGAGCAGAGCACCTCAAGGAGACCAGGAAGCAGGAGGAGGAGGGAAAAGAAAAAGATAAAAGGGGGGCAACACGATGTATTATCTCTTAGCTGGCCTGCCAGTCCAAAATTAAATCCTGTTGGTTTAACTTGTTGGCTTTGCAGGCAAACAAGGCAATAAAACAAAACTTGTCTTAATAAAAACCACTAGGATTTGCAAGAGAAAAATGTAGCTGGAAGGTCACATGTATTTTAGACATCTGAACTGGAGAATCTGTGTGAGGGAACATTCAGTTTTTTTTCTTTTCCTTTTTTCTTTCTCTTACTCTGTTAATTCACTCTACTGATGAAAAAGCTCTTCTGGAATTCCTTGCCTTAAAAAAGACCAAACCATACCTGTACAGTTCAACAAAAGCTTGATTCTTTCCAATTAGCAAAAATGTAAATGTTATTTGCAAGCCAGACTCTCATGAGTGGTTTTTTTATGCTGCAGCACATTCTAGTAACATCTAACTCTGTACCTAACCTGAAAAGATCATTTTTTTTCTGTAATTATGCAGGAAACAAACTTCCCACTGCATTTTAACAGGCAGAGTGGCCATGATCTTCTGCTGAAGCCAAGATCCATTTTATCTGGTCAGGAGGCCAGAGATGAAGCTGAGCTAAAGCTGAGCAGTGTCATCTCACTCCTCTCATACATACAAATATTCTGAGGTGCCACACAGTAAGAAATCCCCCAAGCTCATTTTTAATTCTTTCTTTATATTTGTAGTCTTAGAAAGACATGGAAAGAGATCACACTGGCAGTGCCATGTATTAGGGCAAGTTAAAAAAAAAAAAAATCATGGATGGGATTGCCAAGTGTAGTCTGGGCTGCATCAACCAGCAGGTTGAGGAAGGGGATTCTGCCCCTCTACTCCACTCTGGTAACACCTCATCTGGACTAGCTGTAAGGAAGAGGTTTTTCACAATGAGGGTAGTGAAACACTGGTACAGGTTGCCCAGAGAAGTGGTAAATGCCCCATCCCTGGAAACTTTGAAGGTCAGGCTGGGTGTGACTCTACCTGAAGATGTCCATGCTCATTGCAGGGGAGTTGGATTAGATAACCTTTAAAGGTCCCTTCCAACCCAAGCTGTTCCATCATTCTATGATGAATATTGTATCTTCAAAAATCTTTAAAATTGGGACTGCAAACTACCCACTTCACTCTCAGTGGAAGGACACTAGGAAAAAACATTTTAACACCTCATTTTCATTGCCCTTCAGTGAAAGTTGGAGCCTAAGCCAGTCAGACCCCAAGTCTAACCAGAACACAGCCCCCCCCTCAACTAACAGTATGAACCAAAAATACCAAACACTGCACCTTTAGCTCAACTCCCACATTTTGTCTTTTTGCCCTCTGACTCCTATTTGGAGATTGGTTTTAAAACGCAAATGGCAGCAATCAGTTCCCAAGGTGGCATCCTGCCTGACTTGCCCCCAGCATGCTGGTGGCTGAGATAAAAGGGGTCGCAATGCCTTGTTAATTCATTTACCTTTAAATACCACCACTTCAAGTTAGTATATTCAATAGTTTCCAGCAAGTCCCTCATGATCATTTGTCCACATCACAATAAAACCACCACACAGCATGCTTGCCTGCCTCTGCCCAAGAGAGGCCCCAGCACTAAAACAGCAGGGAGGGTGCAGGTAAAGAATCCAAATAAATTAGTGGATCAGTATGTCTAGAGCATTTGCTTGCCTGTGCTGTGCCAGGATCTGGACTTTGGTTTAGTTTTCCATCTAATTCATCAGTTCAAGTACCAGTGTAGGGGCAAAGTGGGAAAAGACAGGCAGGGAGCTAGAAAAGGAAACTGAAAGATAGATGCTGCTGTAACCTTTGCAGGACAAACTGCAAGACATAAAAGAGCCTTTTATTGTGACTGTTCTCCATCCTGAAAGTGATACAGCAAGCAATAAAACAACAAATCCACCAGCGTGGCTCCTGAGCTGAGAGTGAGTTAATAATCTTGGCTTGAAAGAATAATTACTGAATTTTAATTCATGCAAGATATTCCAAGTTATAATGCAAAAATTGCCTAACAACCCCCACAAACACCTCTGGTGATGCAGCTGCAAAGAACTGCTTGCTAAGCAGCTCCAAATTTTTACAAATTTGATGCAATTTTAAATAGCTATAGTTCATCAGTACAATTGCTACAATCCCATTTTTGAAGTTTATTTGCTGAAAGTAATGCCCATTGAGTAAAGAAAGAGCTCTTCTTGGGCAGCTTTTAAAGTTGATATTCAAAGCTGAACTTTAACCTGAGGGAAATAGCTATTTCATTGACACAGGGGCAGTGGGGAGGGCAGGAAGGCCTGAAAGGAGAGGGAATATTTGAGAGGAGTAACATCACGCAAACTCAAACTTCAGTATTTTCACATGAATTTAGATGGAAAACATTCAGCAGTTTTACCCATTCCTGGTTCTGCCCATAATTCAATCAGTTTTGTTTTGTGACAATCCCATCTTGTTTGACTAAAAGAAGAGGTACTTAATCACTTAGTGGAGATAGATTGCTGGGAGGTTTAATTAAAACAACTTATTTTAAGTGATCTTAAACAAGAGGTAAATGTATTTATTGTTCTAACATTTGGAGTGGTATGGGATAGAGCAGAGGAATAACAACCTCTCTGGGTACTTGGTATCAGGTTGCTCCTTTTATGAGCCATACGGTAGTGATTAGGGAGCTTAGTACCTAAAAGTTTTCATACAGCACTAAAGTCCACTGTTAGGATTTTTTTCCATGTTTCTAAGATTCTGCTCCCCAACATCAATGCAGCAAACAGCAGTAGGCTGCATGTGATAATGTTTATGACTGAAGTCATTAGTGGTGCCATGTCACTTCTTTGCAGGGAGTTTCCACTTCCTACTCCTGCAGAGGAAGGTGTGAGCACCCCTGTGTGTGGGCAAGCTGCTGCTTGTGTGCTCATCAATGTCTTTCTAGAATGATGGCCTCAAATAAAACCCACACCTCCAAACATTTCCCGTTGCCAGGGAAATCCTGATCCATCTCCAAATGTTGCAACTGATCTGAATTTGAATGTCAGTAACAAGCTGAGCTGAATGTGGGGATCAGAACCCCCTTCTCTCTTCCACCTTTGCAGACATTTGCATTCAGACCTGGACACAATTTTGCCCAATCCTGTATTTGGCATTTCTTGAACTGAATTATGCAAACACATGCACAGAAGCAACCTGGATTTTCAGTTGTTAATCATGAGATCACTCACAAGCAGGTATAGAATATAAAAAATCACTTTTCCACTAAATGACAAACAGCCCAGAACTCACATGTCCAACGAGCAGCAATGTTAAGAGATGTCAGGAAATAAGATCACCCCCATTATACTCAGAGTCACCTATAGATAAGAGGATTTTTTTTTTTTTTTTTCAAACAAGATTTGCAGGCTAAGAAACCACGCTTACTTAACTGAAATCTATTTATGATAAATATTTCAGTAGGGTGTCTTGGGTGCTTAAGGGATGCATTTGTGTTGGGGAATGAATGAAGGAATATTTGAGTTTTCTCCTTGGGAGAACACAGCTGAGATGGCTGAAATCTGGGCCTCAAAAGAGCCCCTTGAAAAATTCCCTCTGATTTCACTGGTACTAGAATTTCACCTTGTTCACTCATCTGGATGCTTCTGTTATTGCCAATTCTGCTACGATAATCCCTGCAGATGAATGGAGGAACTCTAATTTGTAACATTCAGTGATACAGCAGCACAGTGGCTGAAACTAGATTCAGTGTCTGAGTCAGTTAAGCCTGAATTTAAAGACTTAAAGCCTGTGTATTTTGAAAGTGGGCCAAGTCTTGTTCATGTTGAAAGTACATGACACAAACCGTGCTAAGATGTCAGCTCCAGCAAAGCTCTAGAATGCAGTGTAGTGTGAAGAAAGCCAGGACTTCTACAAGTCCTCAGCCAAGCTCAGTCAGAAGCCTGCTTGGGGACATCAGTCCTCAGGGCAGTGTCCTGTGCTCAGCAAAGATGGGATGTGACACCACCTGGGGCAGGTCAGTAGGACATGTAAGGCTATGCTGATCCCACTGCCAGGGTGACTGCAGGTTCTTTGGAAAGGAAGCTGCATCCAGCCCTGCTCCACCAGCATCCTCATCTCCAGACCTTTCCCTGACCAGCTGCCTTTACCTTCAGTGCTGCAGCACAGCTCCACGTGGGATCTGCACACCAGCAGTGTGCCAGCCTCCATCCCTGGAGGAAAATGCAGCCCACCCTTTCAAAAGCAGCAGGAGCCTCCAGCACATACCTCTGTCCAGACTGCAATCTGGTGCCATCCCAAGGAGACCCGAGCAGGCACACTGACTTTAAACAACCTGAACGGTTATTGCCGTTTTTTGCATTATTCTGAGATAAAAGGGGCACTTCAGACTCGGGAAGTTAAAGGTTTGTATTAAAAATCGACTGTCTGCCTTGAAAATTATGGAGCTTGACAGATGGAGGATGAAAGGCTGCAACAGAAGAAAAACATAGGCCACCACCCTTGACACTGCTGACCACCCCGTTGCTGACAGCTTCTTCCCACAGCCTGGCTCTCCACAGCGCTTCCCGCGTTAAGGAAATGTATCAGAACGCAGGAGTTTATCTGCCCTGACCTCTACCCCCAGACTGAACCCTCTTTCATGTTAATTCTCTTCACAAAACCCACCGCATGTAAGGTCCCTGCAGTGCTTGGCTTTTTTGGTTCTCATTATTTGCTGCTGTGACATTGCAGCAGATGAAGCGCTGATCAAGGAATTCTTGGAGCGCCTCAAAGCTGAGGGCTGCTTGGCTGCTTTCGATGGGGTTAATGTGGAGAGCAAGCCACATGCTGCTATTAGAGAAGCTTTTGAGAAATAACTTGAGCATTTTATTTCTAAATGTTTCAAAGCAAACTTCTGTGATAGGAAGACTGGCAGGATTTCTCTGCTAGAAGCATATATTTGAGTTAAATATTTAGGTGGTAGAGTTCCCCACTAATAGCCTGACAGTTCAGAAGCAACATGAGGCCTGAGCCTCCAACACAAATAATACAAATCAGAGTCTATAATTCAGCTTAGGTTCCCCAAAACAAGGCAGGCATTAGGGAAATGAGCTAAAAGGAGGGAAATGCTATACTCACACAGACAGGAATATCTGGAATAATTTTTTCCAGCAGACTGCAAGGGCTCTGATGCTGAACTATTTTAGCGTGTTTCCATTCTTGTGCTGAAGAAAATAATGTTCCAAACAACACCCCAAAACTGTACAAGGGAACTTAAGAATGGCACCATAGTGTGATTTTAAATTCATCTAGCAGTTCTGACAACATAAGTGATGTCACAGCACAGCTAAAGAAAATTAATTTTTAAATGTGAATGAATTCTTACAGGACTTTGTTTTTTTCCCCCTGGAGTTGAATTTTTACAGATGATTCCTCCTCGGCTGCTGACTCTTAGAAGATAGACAAAAATCTGGTAGTGGGGGAAGGGACCCTCACACTGAACAGGAAGAACTGAAATAATAATTAAGCTACCAGATTGTAACACAGGAAAGGAGAATGTAATTCCTGGCTTTGCCCTAGTTTTCTCTGTGACCTAGAGCTACTCCTCAAAGGGACTGAGAGCAGTAGCTGGCACCGTGGGAAGAAGCCACAAGCAGGGTGACCTGCACAGTGCCTGGGCTGAATTAAGCATCTCAGTGTTCTTGAAATAGCTGGGAGGCCACTGGCTAATGTGATGTGCTGGACAGGGAAGCATTTTAAACCCAACTTTTTGGTAGGGAGGGGTCTAGAAACTCCAACCCAAGCTGCATTGAACAGATGTCAGATCAGGATGTTTGCCCAAAACCCTCTCCCAGATATATACAGCTACATTTCTTCCTATCAAAAACCAAAACAAACAAAGCCTAAAGCAAGCAATAACAGAAAACAGAGCAGCGTTTACTCTCACAGTTGAGTTAGATGATATGGCTGAGCTAATCTAAAGCATCCCTGCTGCCAAAAGGGGACAAATCCTCTCCCTTTTCTCCTTCCTCTTTATTTCCTCCTGTTCCAATCCCCTCCCCTCTGCTGTTCCTCTCAGCTGTAGAGCTCATCTGACTGGATAGTTCAGTAACCCAGTGAAAACTGGATCCATCAAAGTACAGTTTTCCACAAGATTAGTGAGTCAAATTGCCTCAGCATGTGGTCTGATGAAAGCAGAACCTGCCTGAGACTGGGCTGGAGAGGGAGGGAGCACTTGGCTGCTGGAGAAGGATAAACCTCTGCCTCTGATATAGGATGTGCAGCACAGATTGCATTGTCACCTTTAACTCCAGTTTGTTCAAAGCCAGGCATAGATATCTCAGAGCAAGGCTCCTAAGCTACTATTTTTAGTGCATTTTGCTCAGTCTCCAGTGCCAACACATCACTGTCACTCTCCAAATACCTCATTTCCACCAAGGGAGAAGTTGCCACACTGCACATGGGAACATGAGTGCTTACAGCTGCAGGAGATAATAGGAAATGGGCACCAGTGGCAGAGTTAGCAGTCACTGACACTGTGAGCTCAGAGCCCCTTTCCATCTCATGACACAATGTGATGTTGTATATTTTCACAGGACCCAACAGTCACCATTCCTGTCATAGGTATGTCCAACCTGATGTTCAAATTCACATTTTGAATCCCTCTCCATCTGTTCTGGAGTGGAGAAATAACTTCTTCGTTTCATCCAACAATTGCTTCTTTTCCAGTGTTTAACACGGGGACTGGAACTCCTGTCTTCTCCCCCTCTGAGAAATTCCATCCTCACAAGAATACATACAACTGTTATTTGAAATACATCTCCTGCTTCCCTGGTTAAAAAATCAACTCAACAGGCTGAGAGGAGGGGTTAATGCAGTGAAACACAGACCTCTGGGGACTTTAAATCAGGCTGCAGCAGAACTGGGATTTTGGGAATCTACATTTTTAACATAGGGAGGGAACAGAGTGTTTAGACACCTGAGCTGCCCATCCTGTCAAAATACCACTATTTTATACAGCAAAAAAAGACTGATTTCCTTTTGTTTCTCAAAGTACTTATTGTCATTGTGATTTCACCCTGGAAAAGGACCCACTTAAGGAATGATATGGCTTACACAAGAAAAAGTTGCTTTTTCTTTAAAGAAGCTGCACAAAAATTTATCATTGTTCAGTGCAAGAAGTCATTTGGACACAGGACCACCAGGGTGATGGGGCTGTTTTTCTTCTCCATCCATCCATTTTTAAATCCATCACTTACTATAAAATGAACAGATGCTATTAACACTTCAGTGGATTTGTGCGGAAACTGTGATTCATTCTTAGCAGCAAGTTAATATAAACACATGAAATTGCCTTCAATCTGCTTTCCAAGCAAGAGGACTCACAGAGTGAAAAAAAAAAAAAAAAAGTTGTTTTTGCAGAAGATTCTTCTCGTTGCATACCCATAATAATCATCTAATTTAAACGTGGATGCCAGTTGCTTGCAACTGAATACCTAATGTGCCTTTTTGCTATAAACATTGGACTGAGTCATGATGATATTTACAGTGGTATAGATGTGAAGTAATTACATGGGGTAGGAATGAAGATGGAATTCTTCATTAACTGCAGCCTGGAGGAGGCAGGTATATGAATACCTGCATTCAGAGAAATAAACTGAAGCATAAGCTCAGCCTGAATTAGTGAAAGAGTGACATATATGACCAGAAACCTTTTGAATCCCAACTACCAGACAATTTTACAATTTTACCAGACATTTTCTAAACTATAAATGACACAGGAAAAAAGAAGAATTCAAAAAAAGCATTCAGGTAGGCACTGGAACAAAGGGATCCTTTCTAAACAATTTCAACTTTTGTAATCATTCTAATGTCTTATTTATGCTCTGTGAACCATACTTAGAGGAGACAGGACTCTTTATTTGTGGCCAAGTTTGTTAAATCCCAGCTCTGCAAAGCTTCCTGGATGACTTTGGTCAAGTCGTGTTATCAGTCAGACCCCTACCTGTGAAAATGAGCCTAATAACATCATTTACTCTCTCTGATGGGCTGTTTACATTATTTATGTATTTTTCAGGAGAAGAAACAGCTACCACATGGCAGTAAGCACCAAAGAGCCCTCTGTTTAACTGCAGGCTCTAGACTATTCTATGATAAGATAATTATGAGTCAGAATAATTGGTTTGGGGTGATGCTAATTATTTTGCCCCAGCATATTAACATAAGTAGAGACAACTGGTAATTGCTCTGTCAAAAATGCAGATGAATTAAAAGCTGTTTTATTGGTGTACATAATCAAGAAGATATTGTTTGAAGATGTCTACTCTATGCAGGGCCAAAACCCAAAGAAAAAAAATTTAAAATAGCTGATAGCCTGGTGGCTGAGGCATTCACCTCTAATGCTGGAAAACAAGGGAAGACTTGAGTCTGGATCACCCATTCCCTAAGTAACTGGTCCAACCAGCACCAGATAATTTTTCCAGCATTTTCTTATCTTTTGCAATGAAAAAATCCCAAACATCTTAATTTTGCCCTGCTAAAGAACAGGATACTTTTTTAAGCATTAAAACTTTGGCAGGATGGAAAAAACACCTCCTCTCATCTCTTAATTACAACTCCAACTCCCTAATACAGTCCAAGCCTAAAATCCCCTGTGTTTGTTGTGCCTGGCCACTGGAAATATCACAGGTATGAAAAAATTTCATGCAATTATGTGATTCAGGGCACTTCCCAGACTTTTGCTCTTTTCTCTTAATTGTCAGGTTCTGTTCAAATACATGAAGTCTGTAGCTCTTTCCTTTGTGTGAATAGCTTTCCCAATCCCTATACAACTTAATATTCTGTTGCCCTATTAAGCCAGCCATGCAGAAAACGGTTTCCAGCCAAATAATAGGAATAGCAAACGTATGAACTCTATACCTCAATGAGGTGTTAACTTCAAAGCCTTGTTATTTGGGAGTTGGGGCCATTTAAATGCTGACATTATTAGGCAAGGAAGTCTAAGAAACAAGCACTCAGTGGGAGTCAAAGATCTTTTTAAAAAGCATTTTCTTTATGCTCATCACACCCCAATTCATTTAGGATGGGCTCCTGTTCTATGCCTACACATTTCCTAATTAAGACTTCTTTCCTTGCCACAATGTTTAGGATAGAAGGAATCTGAGGCTCTCCGTGTACCCCTTCATGATTGGCATATTTTTTTCTTTCCCCTCTCCCATCTCCTTGGTTGTAATTACATTACAGTGGCTTATCTCTCCATCAAAGGATGGGTAAGTGGTCTCTTTATAAAACTGCTCTGAGCAGCTGTTGGGCAGTCAGGGAATACTGAGGCCTGACCAGAGCTACACTCTCCCCAAAGGGCTTATCTATATTGTGCTGCCTTGAATGCAATGTGAATCGGTGTAGACAAGAACAAATAGCATTCAGCACATGTCAGCTAAGTGCAGTTTTAGCCTGGCCTCATCAGTGTTTAATCATGATTAGCTGACATGCACAGTTTATTGTGGTCTTCACCAGCCAACATATTGGACCAGTATTACGTCAATTACTTGGTATAAAATTACATTCAGACATGATTAAATCCTGCCATTTCTATAGCTTGGTAGAGATCTAGCAACAAAAATTTGTCTCTTTGAGACCTAGGCAGCAAAGGCTCACATCTAGGTTAGCACTTCATTCCTGAGAGAAGGATGCAAAGTCTCTGGACTGTCTGCTCCCAGTGACAGCAAGGCACGACTGCCACACCTAAACCAGATTTGAGTGCTGAAAGCACCCAGAGAACCACAGGCTTCAGCTGCCAGATAGCCAGATATTTGGTCGTGGTTTCAGGTAGGTAATATCATTTGTAGCTTACCCAAAGCCCAAGGTGTTGCAGTTTTCTTGCTACCAAAAGCCACGTTAGCTCATATTGCACTGACACATCTGCCTGCAGCTTGGCACAACCTAGCAAAGAAAGTGCTAACTGAGGCACTGCTGTCAACTCTATCAGTCCTGCTGGGAGAAAAACTGGTGTATATATTGTAATTAATATGAAATAATACTCCCTTAGTCCTTAATTTCTTGCATCACAAGCCATATTTAAATGTGGCCTGCACAGATGCACAGGATGAGCCCTGGATTTGTGGCAGTATTTCCACACAGACTCCTTAACAGATCTCCTGCCCATCCCCGTGCCTGAGCTTGACTTCCTATTTTCCCCATTCAGCTACAATTCCAGCTTCAGTTTCCAAAGTGATATACTCTTGGCTACACATGCTGCTGATATGAATGTACCCAAGACATTTCTGTACAGTCAGCATCTTTCTATGATGGAATATCCACATCCAAATCATCAAAGACAAGATTTTTTTTTAAACTTATTCAAATTCTTTCTAGAAACCGTGTGGATGTGTAGCACCAGGTGAACAACAGAAATGCTAACACATGTATCTCTCTGGCTCAGATCAATTGCAGGGATTTAACAGAGTGAACCATGGTAGGCAGTTGCAGGCTTTTCAGCTGGCATCAGAAGCCCCCGTTCTATTTAGACATCCTGTAACAAGGTGACCAATGTATGTGTTATCCATTGGAGAAAGAAAATGTCCTATGGGCCCTGGAGCATCTGCTGAGCTTGCATGTTGTGGGGTCGATGGAAGCTCACCTCTTCTAATGGTGCCTGCTCCTCCTAATGCAAAGACATGTGGTTTGGGAACAAAAGGCATTATTCAGTGTCTGGAAGCAGAACACTGGCATCTATGTTTTATAAACTATTTGAAGCTTGAGATTTTTAGGGGTCAGCAGCCTCCCCAACCTTTGTGTTCAGTTTGCCAGCACCCTTGGGCAGGGCAGCTACAACAGGAATGGTCTTTTTGAAACCTGGGGATCCTCAGGCTCCCAGAACTGACACTGTGTGCAGGAAAATTCTAAGTCATGTACATTTGAGACCACATCTGGTGTGAAACATATTTACTGTAAGCACCCCAACCACACTGAGGCAATGTTTAAAAGCTACAATATTTGCAACCAAAACACCATGAATCAATCATCTGCTCTTTACAGTTTTTTCCTTCCTAACACAGCAGATTGCTCAAATATTCGTGCATACATTTTCTTTCATAATCTTTCTCTTCCTCCCAGCCTGAATGTGAGGAGCAGGAAGGTGTAATCTGCAAACCCAGAAATATTTGTTGTATTTGGATGCCTGACTACAGCTCCCAGTTGTGGTATCGCTGGATGATTCTGGGCAAAGAGAAACAAGCTGCTCACCAAAGTTAAAATCTGGCACCAATTCTCCTTTTGCTTATTTTGGTATAAAGCAGGAATTTCTCCTCTCTAGTCAGAGGAGTTGTACCACAGGGGTAAATTAAAGGAGAGGCAACTCTTCTGGGTGTAATAAACAGCAACGAGAAAAAAAGAACCCTGCGGGAGGTGAATATGAATTGGGTAATTTGAGAAAAATAAAACAGCCCAGAGGAATAAACCCCAGTGATTTTGTTAAAAATAAATAAGGACAAATCTGTCCTTACTTGGTCTGGGATTATCAGGTCTAAGGCTGCTGAATTCAAAAAACTTCTACTTTTGACAAACTAAGATGCTAAGATGCCTTTCCTGCCAATGTGCTGAGCAACTTCATCCTCCTCTGTTACTGCCTTTCCCCTGCCTTGAGCCCCTGCATGGATAAGAGTAGATTGAGGTAAAGACCCACAAGATGAACTGCAAAATACAAAATCAGGAAACTGTAATATCAACTCAACAACAACAAAAAAAAGGTTAGGGGAAAACAGATACAGAAAAGAGAAAATGCACAAGGCAGATCATTGGTGTAGCAGTCCTAGAGATTCCTGGAATTTGAAATGAAACAATGTTAGCCTAAAAAAATGAGTCTGCATTTCAATTGTTGAGTGTTAGGCCCTGCCTACCCCTTACTTCAGTGTTGACTGCTGCTATAGTATGAGGGGTCTCAGCCTGGCTCCTTTCTATCAGTTTTATGCTCACACTACTGGTTTAGATATGAGTAAACATCTTCAGTGTTTTAGCAGAAATATTAAAATCAGCACAGTATACTTTTGCTAAATACCTGCATTATTTGTGACAGGATTTAATCCAAGGAAGTTCTGGAGCCTGCACTACAGAGTGGGTAATGAACATGATCACAAAGTATCATCACATGAAGGGTTTCTGGGTTGATAAACTCTGATTATTCCTGTTTTACGCTGAGGCAAAGGGAGTGCTTTTGTCCCACCACTAATGGAGCCTCCAAGAAAGCTGCAGTCAAGCACACTGTTCTTGAAACACCACTAGTGCTTTATCATCAGCTCAGACTTTGTCCCAAAAGCTGTGGTATTGAGGCAGTCAGTTAGGGTTTGTCTGCATCCATTTTAGCTCTGAAGTATGTCCACTTGTGCAGACAGAGCTCAGAACCTCTCCAGTACCAGGACCAACACATTTGCAGCAGTGTACTGGTTATTTACTGGAGAACTTATTAAATAAGAGGTACCTTTTCAGTGCTCCATCTGCTTCCACCCACAGAGCCACATAACCCTCTCTGTAATTGCAGACATAACTGGAAGAGTCAAATCAGTGCAAAAAATTAAGGGCAGGCTGGATCCTAATTCATGAGACTGTCTCATCCTGGTTTTAGCTGATTTTTCCTCTTGCTGAGTCCTATCCCCAGCAGTGCCTCCTGTTGTTAAAGGTTGTGCTGAACTCACTATCAGCACACGTTCAGGCCTTACAAAGAAAGAGAGAAGGTGAATTAGCTGAAATAAAAGACCTTGGCCAGATTACTTTGCTGGATAAAACACCTTTGTTGTAAGTATGTGGGAAAGGAGAGTCCAACCACAGCTCATCCAGATTCCTTAGACACACACGCCCAGTGATATGTATTTGTGAATATTTTCCACATTTATATCTGCTAACCAAAGTAACCAGTTTTTACTTGTTTAATTACTGCTGAAGAAAGAGGAACTGTCAGTGCTTTAAGAGTTATGCCAAAGCACAGGGTGGGTTCTCTCTGATTCATATGCTGCATGGCTGCAGAAACCAAGACCCAGCATCAGGAATGCCAAGCAGTTAAAATAGAAGCAAAAGCAGCCATCCAGCTCTACAATGTATTTTTAATCTAGCTCTCTTGTTAATTTAATGTTATTCCTAACTGTCCCAGCAATTTAGCAGAGTATCAGCCATTTTATCAAAACACAAGGAAACAGGAAGACCTTGGGGGGGTAAAAGCATGGGACCAAACAGTCTGTGTCATGGTAATGAAGTTTTATACCTCTTATTTTCCAAATACAGAAAATGAATGAAAGCCATCCCTCTCCTTCTATAGCTTCATTGGTACAGGGACCTTAGCACAGGAAGTAGATTGAATAAATCTATGTGATTGTTTTTAAAATGGAACAAATCCCATATACTTTGTGCACAGAAAGGCAGGAAGATGACCCATAATCCTTCCAGAAGATCACCACCACCACTAAAAAGAAACAAAACAAAGCCTCAAACCCTCACAGTCCAGAAAATTATTAAGAAACTTGGTAAAATTTTGTCATTCCATTCCCACTGAAGACATAAACGGATGGAAGAGTAAAGTGAGGATGCCTGCTGCCTCCTCTATAACTGGTCCTAAATTGTGCATGAAGAGTGGGAGGCAGCATACAATAAGAAAGAAAATTTGGGATATTATTCCATGGACGTTTGAGTGGACCAGGGTGGAAAATATACTCCAATAAAGATTCTTAACATTATTATTACCATTATGACATCTGCTCCTGGTTCTGTGAGCACTCACATCACATTATAAGGAGACAGAGAGGAAAGCAAAACTTCCAGATGCACATGAATACAGTGTGTAGCCTTTAGCTGAATCTGCACAGTGCTCCTGGACACTTCCAGAGGCCTGAAATTTCTGCCCATACTTATTGTTCCCATGTTTGTTATCTCTCTCTGTTATTAGACTACACCAGGTGACCTCTCTGCTCAGTTTTTCCATCTGCAGAATGAAGAGAGCAATATTTACCTTTCTTGAAGAAAAGTTTTGGGACTAGAGATGCGAGTTCTTCCCCTCACCATGGGAAAAACACCAGAGAGATGCATAAAACAAGGTCAAAGTTTTGATGTAGGATGGTCAATACTTCATGCACTGACTGGTGTAGATACATATATATATGTATATATATATATATACACTGGTGAAGGACTGACTGGTGAGCAGGAAAAGCCAGATACTTCTGGGACCTACAAAATATACCTGTCTAAACCTAAGGATTTCACATCTAGAACCATACATTTGATACCAGCTTATAAGACCTCCTGCAATGTACTTGTCACAGTACACAAGACAAGTAAGTTAATATAATTACAAGCATCTCACACTTGGGAAAACTGAGGCACAGCAAAGAAGCAGCTCATTGCCACTACTGGCCTTACAGTTCACACTTTTTGGACTGGTAAATCACTCATCAGAAAACACCAATTCAAGCTATAGTTTCCTGGTATAGGATTCTACCCAACATGCTGAGATTAGCCAAGTGTCCCCGGGGTTATTCTAAGGTAAATCAGGAACTGACTGATTTGTTTGAGTGAAATCACACTGCTGAAATGGTGTTAAACAGAGAGAAGGGTTTAGTTCTACAAATCTTGCACCTTGCAAGTTCAAGTAGACAGTCCAGACAGTTTATTTTATGCTGTGCTGACATGTATATAGAGTAACAGTTGAAGCAAGAAGCTTCATACCCAAATCATACCCATGATTTGAGGAGGAACAAGAAGAGTAGTGTTTAAGGATGTTTGTTATGTCCTCAGACCATCTTGGTGGGACCAGTATGAGTTTCCTGGGGCCAGGTCCTGAAGGCAGTTGCACCCTTGTGAATTTAAAGAGACTCCCCTGGAGTTAATTATCTCAGGCTTTCCCTTTACCCATACAAAAAGAGGTGAAATGATGTTGCCAGAGTTGTGTCCACAGCTAGTAAGTAAATGGCTGTGCTCTGCACAATATGCTTATTACTGTTTCTATTGTAGCTGCAGCTTTTGGGGGCTGAATTTTTTACCATTCAGAAATTATTACATTAAAAATACAATTCACATGTATTGATGAACTCACAGCTGAGGAGCTGGGGAATACAGAGCAACAAGTGAGGGCACAGAGAAGCCAATATTAGGGAAGCAGAATGAGTTGTGAACGGGATTTTTGCTCAACAGCAGCTCCTACCCTGTAGAAAAACTGCAACTGTCAGTGGGGAGGAAAGATCAGGGAACTTTCATCACCAGAACGGTCATCCCAGAGAAAATTGCTGTCTAGGGGACTGCTGAGGAGAATCCAGTCCTTTTTCTGCCCTGAGAGTATCAGGTTTTGAAGTTTATGTGCAAGGCTTGAAACAATTTCCACTGCTAAATGTAAACAAGGCTTTCAGATAGTCCTGTGATGTCGGATGTAAAGAGCAACCGAGATCCGTTTACACAAGCAAAATGAATATTTAAATAAAAAGCAGCCACCATCAAAAATGTTTTAAAAAATGCTGTTTTGGTTAATGCAACATACTGTATTTCTGCCAACAAAGGCAGTTTCTGATCAGGACAGGCCGTGTTTTCCTCTGGAGATTTTGCAGGCAGGGTGGTCCTCCAGGAGGGACGGGAAAGGGCTTAGTTAACATTACACATCTTGCATCTATGCAGGCTGGTAAATGTAAGGCATTACAGCTGTGCAGTTTGTCACCAAAAACTAAGCTGAAAGGAGTCTAAATACAGGAGACTGACAAGAATATGACCTGGTGTCTCTTAACACCTTTTATTCTGCTTCATAACAAAGCATCTGTGTAGCCAGAACTACTTGGTCTTTAGAGCCAGTGGTCAGATGGTAACACCAGGAAAAAAGAAGGATAGTACAAAAAAGACCATAGTAAGAGATTCATTATTTTCCCATAGAGTACAAAAGAGGACTGGAGCCCCACTATGCTACATCATGTTTATTTTGATAGGAAAAAGCTTTGGCATTGGAAAGATCACACTTTGTACCAAAAAAATGCATTTGGAGGCAGAAGCTGCTCTAAAGCCCTCCTCTTCCCCTTTCTTTACAGATGCCTCTGGAAATCAACTAAATGTACAGGAGGGAAGCAGTTGGCAAATCAAGTTGACTTCACTGGGACAACATATTGCTTCTATTTAAGAAAGCATCCTCCATCAGTGCATGTTTAAACCCAGTGAGACCTGAGCACATGCTTAAAGTTAAACATATGCTGAAGTCTTTTCCTGAAACAGATACATGTGAGGAAACACTTATCAGCTTGAATATGGTATTCATTCTCTGGTTCATCCCCTCTTTTCTTCCTAGAATATCTAGGGTTTGAAGTGCAAAGAATCCATCTCATTAAATAGGGAGATGTTTATGTATTTATGTGTATAGCAGCTACAAAGAACTTATTTTCATTTCATAAACACAAGAGGTACTATGTTCACCTTCTAGGTCAAACAAGTTGCTAAGACCACTTGTTTTTGTTTGGACTGATCTTTACAAAATGTGCAAGTTGGAAACTGCCTCTCTTTGAGAGATGTAGCAAAGTAATTGAGTACCTCACAGGTACTAATTCCAAGAAAATAGTTCCAAGAAAATACATCTATCATCCATAATATTAACAGTGTTATCAAGAGCAGTATTTTCCACTCTGTGTAAAGCAAGCATTTGGAACAGGGCATGGACATGAGACCATTACACTGTTATCATCATTCCCTTTACTTCTGTGTTTAGGGCTAAAAGGATTCAGGAAATCTGTTTATCAGATTTTTTGAGTTTCAAAGGTTTTAGCTGTAAAAAATCAGCTCACGCAAGAAGAAATTGCTTAGGAAAAGATGTCATCATTGTTATTCATCTCAGCCAAAGCTTACTCTGAAAGAATTTCCACAGAAATAAATGGGATTCTCCATAAAAAATCATCTTTTCACTCTACATGCAAGTGAAAGCATTTTGCACGCAATTTAAGAAGCCTTTTCCTACTCATTTATTCCCAAGTGACAATTCTGTCCTTGTGACCACTTCACTCTTGAAGCAGTGGCAGGATCACAGCTTGTAGTGCTGCTCCATCAGCACACATCCTAAAAAACTCCAGCTCCACTGCCCAGGCCAGGGCTAATCCCAGTAAGAGTTTGGGACCCTTCACGTTTTTGCAGCAGTTGTGCCTCTGTCCCTCTTCTCTATCAGTTCCTCACATTTTGCCACATCTATTGGCAGAATCTGGTTCCAGTTTGGGGATTAAGGGAATGAATGAAGTGGCTGGGATAGACAGAACAGGGACCTGAAGCAGCAGCAGCTGAAGCAGCACATCTGAGCACACACTGCACCCGAGCAGCAGGGCTGAAGTCACACAGCAGCTGGAAAGCTTGGATCAGTGATCCCCTGGTTTGTGATCCAGCCCTCTGCATTCCCAACCAAAGCAGAGCTTCCCATCCCTCCCTGTGGTCAGTGTCTGTGAGGAGGAGGAATATCCAGCCTCCCCACAAGCTGGGATGATTCCAGTTCAGGCTGATGCATCCCCACAGTAACACAAGGATACAGAAAGGGTAATGGTTCATGGTTTGTATACAAACCCTAGAACCATCAATTGTTTTATAAAACCAAGCATTCAGCAGATTCACCAGGATGTTGCTAACCTGTAAACCCTTTGTGACATGATCAAATCTCATGACTCTCCAGCCCTATCTCCAAGAGTTTATGTTCCAGGCCCATGCCATAGTGACCTCCACAACCCACATCGAGCCCTTTGCATCTCAAGCCCCCTCTTTCTAATATGTGACCTCATTACTCTGCCAGGCTTATACACTTTCTCTTTTAGCTTTTTATCATGGTACTTAATAAACCACCTGCTTTTGGGGTATATGCATATCATTTCCACATACCATAAGCCATAGATATTTATTGTATGGTGTTTGGTTGATTTTTTCATAGTACTCTTTCAGAAAACTCATCTTGAAACGTAATTTCTGCAATAAAATTTCCCCCTCTGGATAGTAGATTTAAAAGAACAAAAGAATCAAGAAGTCTGGTTCTCAAATTTGCTGAGACTGCTGTCATTAGTAAATGAATCAACTAACTGCTTGCTGAAAAACATATTTTTAAGGAAGGTATCCAAAAGCTGATACCTCCTTACTCCTTAGTGGGAAGTGGTGGTGTTAACTTTCTGCTCCACTAAACTCAATTGGATAAAACCAATTCCAACTGATCTGATTTGGTCATACCTCCCTATTTTTTTTTCTCTAGAGGTACAGGGTGAAAATTTTTTTCTGCTTTTTCCCTGACTCATGAAAGACATCAGACAGTGATGTGGATGATGTGGTGAAAGCTCTGAAAGAAAAAAATCTACTTAAGTGAAGGAGTAGGGGAAGTGGTCACTCTGCGAGGTCATTTTCCTCTGAGACTCTGTGACAGCTGGAGAAAATTAACCAAAATATCTGCATTCCAGAGAGGTACAAAAAGAAGAAAGAAAGGGAGGGGAGGGGTCAAATGTCTTGTGGAAACCTGTAGGAACGGCAATGGCATTTTCTGTATGGGCTCACTCAAACTGGTTTCCTGACAAAATTCTACAAAAATAGGAGGAGATTTTTAAAGTCTCAGAGGGTAGTCAGGGAGCCAGCTCCCTTAAAAGTCAGCAGGACATTCATTAAATTTGAACAGATTAGCTGTATTGGATCTTTTCTCTGATGCTGGCACAGGGACCACACAGAAATCCTATTCCTAGCACTTTATTACTATTTAAAGCTTTACAGATCAGCCACACTTCCAAAGGGGAAGAACTAGGAAGACAGAAATAAGACCAAGGTAATCAGACAGATTCTTTAGTTTCCGTGTTTATAATTTTCAAAGAAATAGCCAGTGAATGCCAAATCTGCTTCTACCCTAGTTCCACATCCCTGACATTGCTTTGTAATAAAACAAACCAAAAAATTGTCAAACATTTTCAAAATGAAGTTGTATTCTCTTAAAAAAAAATAGGCTTTCCAGTCAAGTGAATCAATTTCTCCCTGGTTAGAACCAAACCTTAACTTTTAAATCCAACTCCTGTCAAAATTAGTGTATTTTTGTGAAACATTTTCACTCCATTAAAGCTGAGTATTAATTGAAACCATACCTTCCTCCTTCGGCACACTTCCACCCCAAGGATCTTCTGATCATTTCAGCCTACTCTGCAAAAGAAAAAACAGAAAACAAAGTTTCTTTGAGATGAAGCAGCTTGCTGTTGTAAGTTCAAGCAATGCAAGGAAAAATCAATTAATGCATAAGGGATTCTGAAGTAACAAAACTCTGCCCAAGCCCATCTGCAGATCCATGCTCAGAAACTCCCTCTGTGTGACTAAGACAGAAGGATGTGGGCAGCAATTGGTAGATGACTCCCATAATTAGAAGCAGGGATGCACCTTAAAGGCACTCAAAAGCAGAATTAAGAATTTTTTTTTTTTTCAGGCTCCCAGCCTGAACTTTACAGTTGAGGTAAAGACTCTAAAACAGCACAGCTCTCACTTGGGCAAGTAAATGAGAGCCAGGTTTTCAGACCAGTCTATAGCCATGGTCTCCCTCTGAAAGATAGAGGTAGATTTTCCTCTGAAAATCCACCTATTTAACTTTATTGTAAAGCTGAGGCTTTCCAAAAACCATGTGCTAGAATGATATGTCTTTCTAGAAATGTGGAAAAAAGACAGACAAATGCTAAAAGCATCTTAAAACATCATAATCCCATGCCAAATTATCTACTTCACACCCGCAGCAGAGCTGTGTATTGTGATGTGATCTGAACATTTCCCCTTCACCAAAGATTTCACGTTCACTACCTCAAGGATAAACCAGTCTAGCTTTAAATTAACAAAAGCTGCATCCTCAGAGAATGTTGCAGAAGGATTTCATGTGGCCTCCAAAGCCTAACTCAGCATTATTATATTCCTTCCACTGCAAAATGCCACCAATGTCTACTTCTCATAGCTTGACCATTTTGTTCTAAGTTTCTGTCCACAGTTATTACCATGTCACTGCTCCTCATTTAACCTGATTTTCTCAGGCAGTTTATTTATTTTGTGGGGTGAAAAGAGAAGAGTATCTGAGTAAGGAAGACAGATTTGTTTATTATTTTTCTTAAAATTTATTTTAACTTGGGCATTCTCTCCTTTCCTTCAGAAAAAAAAAAAAAAAAAAAAAAAAAAGATGTGGAAATTTGCATTGCTAACTCCATGAAGTTCACGCTGAATGGCTTTGGAATCTGATATAGATATTGACACCCCAAAAAAACCCCAAACTACTTGGAGAATAGTTCATGACCCCGAACCTAAGTCCATAGTTAACTAAAGCCTGTTGCACTAGCTTCCTTTTAAAAGGAAGTATTTAATTCTTATATGTCTGTTCTGTTGTTGGTTTGGGTTTTTTTTAATTTGGTTTTTGGTTTTTTTTTTAATGAACCAGGAGCAATAGTATTAAATATAGTTCAAAGCCTTGTTCTTGTAAGATTGCTGCTTGAGCTTTACCTCAGTGAGATTCAGATAGCTTCAGATAATCTATTTATCTTGTTATCTGAACAAAACCATGGAACTTCTTTTGAGAATTACTCATAACCTTTATCTCTACTATAAACCTATATACCTTTTTTTTTTTTTTTTTAACCCATTACTGCCTCTAGGCCACCCAAACTTTCCCCACACCAGGGATTCTCTTGACCTGGCCAGGACTATGCTTATTCCTGCCAGGAGAGTTCCAGTTTTGCCAGAGCAGCTTCCTGGGTGCTCCAACCACTTATTGCTGTTTATAGGGAAGGAAAAAGAAAACAAATCATAGAATCTTACTAGTACTCACTATATTTCTCTCTCTCTATTTTTTTTTACTGTGGTTAATTTGATTAATTTTTAAAAGGTAAATCCCAAAGTACATCTCTTGACACCCTGTTATCTGTGGTTGTTTGCATATGGAGGACAAATCCTCCTCTCCACCCAAAGCCAAACCAAACAAGTCCAGTACAGGCAAGTCCCAGCTGATGGCTGAGAGGGATGGATTGCTCACTGCAAGCTGCAGAGCCCATGGATGGCTTGTTTTGCAGAGATGCTGTAGATGTTTCCTATAAAATCTGTGGTTACAGTGAGTAGCTTTCAGCCTTGATTGAAGCAATGTCAGGTTAATGACATTTTATTTTTCATTCCTCATTAATAAGAGGAGAAAACCATAACTTAATGATATAAGACAGTTGGCCTGCTCATGTACCTTGCTGCTGAGATTGCCAATCCTGGAAGCACAGTAGGAAGATGGATAATCTGACTTCTTAAACATGATTCAAGCAGCCATTTTCAAGTTCAATTTTAATTGGAGGACAATGTATGCAAAAGGCTTTCCCACCTTTTAAAAAGGTCTGCAGTATCTTCACACCAGATATTTGTAAGTACAAAATTATGTGAGATTATTAAAAAAGAATCACAGAATAATTCACTAACCAGTCTCCTTATTCTGCACTGGATTCTGTATTGAAAAATATACCAAGTCTGGCTCAAACAAAAATCATGTGTCAAGAATGAGGTGTCAATATATACAAAAACTGGTAATACACTCTTATACTGAGGAAAAAAACCACTACACTTGAAAGATTCAAATAACCAAATAACAAGTGGGAAAATGTTTATTTGATAGAATCACAGATACTAAAATTGGAGCTGCATAAATCTGTGAACTGTACTCTCTCCAGCATAGTTGAAAACTGAACCAAACGTATCATTAAATGTTATTGGTGTTTGTCATGCTGGGGGATGTTCTGGTATTTGTTTTCAGGTAAGAACTTTCCTCACCATAAAGGTATTTATCCTGCATTGTCATCTAAAGAAGGGATATCAACCCTTTGAATTATTTTCTGCTACTAGGAAGGTGAGGAGGTTTAACTATTTTTGGTCAACCTCCCTTGCTTTGTGTACAGAGTCAACTTAAGATGTTACCATTAGCAATTTACACCCACTTGCTGGCCATAAATGACTTTCAAGGTTCAAGGCAGTGTAAAACTGCTGACTTCACTGCTGGAGCACTAAAGAGAAGAAACTGGATGAGACAGAGCAAGTCCTAAATGCCTCCCATAATTAACAAACATGGCAAGACAAGTTATGAAAAACAAAGGAAGACTGGACAGATTTATGCTTGAAGTCTGGTACTTTTGAAAGTCTGTCCAACTACAAAAGTCTCTTTTGATCTACATTAATTGAAAGCACTTAAAATTCAATCACACATTTATGGCCACATGTTTGAAACTGACTCCTAATCTTGCATCTGTAACCCACTGGTCAGACTGGAATGCCTTCCTTCTGCATCCAGCTTACAAAAGATTCAAGTCTAATGACAGTCATCTTCAGTTCCAGCTGGAGAATTTCATACTTGGGGCATCAAAAGTCTCAAAATTCAGTTTTAAGTAGTATCAACAACGACAGTCATCGAGTACCTCCAGCAGTTCATGACACCAAGCACTTGGGGAAATGATAAGCCCTCTGTGGATAAAGACACTTGTCCTGGTTTGGTTTCTTAGGGCAGTAAGAGAACATGATCCAACTTGGTCTGACACACTTGCTTTGTGAGCTGATCCGAGCTGAAAAGAGCAGCATCCCTGTATTTTTGTTAGAAGATGGGAAAGGAACAGAAAGGAGTTCCCAGTTTGAAGTGGCAGGTGGTCAACAAAATCAACTCACCACGTGTGTGGCTGTGAAGGGATACAGTAAGAAGAACAAGGAGATCAAAGAGCCACATTTATTCCCAAGGCTGCTCTTAGATTAAAACCTGCAACACAAACTTGATACAACAAGTTTGGACAACTATTGGACAACAGGTTTCCATCTAATGTCACAGGTACTAACAAACCAGAGAACTGCTTGCCAGGATCCACTAAGCTGCACCACCAGTGACTGCAGAAGTAACATTCAAGCCCAGCTTTGAGTTGTCTCCCAAGTCAAGCCACTTGTGTACAGTATAATCGAGACTCCTGGACCCCTAACTTTTTTAGTTCCCATCCAAACACAGAAAGATAAAAAAATTCTGCTTCAGTATTTCATTATGTTGGGTATGAGGAGGAGCTCTGTTAAAGGGCTTGTACTATTGCACTGTCTTGACTGAAAGTTTGTGTGACATGCACAAGGAAGACCAGATATTTGCACCCTATTATATTTAAGGATTTTTCTTGCCCAAGGACAACTTGTAAAACCCATTAACATGAATTGTGTCTGAGCTGATGAGGAAAAAAAGAAAACACTGAATCCAGACCTTGAATACTTTATTGCTGTTTCTGAACTTTTATTAGCTGTACTTGCTTCCATAAAATCAATTTAATAAGGGGAGCAATGATTTGGTAACGCATCAAAAGCAATTCTCTTCAAAGGGCATCTTTTTCACTCAATCTCTTCTCTAAAGACAGTGACATTAGTTTTGTAAATTAATAAACAGGCCAGCATCTGAGGACTGCATGAAGCCTCCATCACCCCTTATTGTGCTTTCTCTTCTGACCCCACTTTCCAGTGCAGGGCCCTCATCTCGACAACAATACCCTGAAAGCCTGTGTGGCACTCTGGGATCACACTTGAAAAGGCCTTTGGCTGAGGCTGGCTTTCAAGAAGGGGGGACAATTGGCAAGAGGCCTGTGGCTATTCATGCAGAACAGGCAGTGAAAAATGCCTGAAGTCAGTTTCAGGGGTGGGCAATGCCCAAAAAAGAAAGCCCACATAACATGAATGGCTGCTGCTAGGAGACTAAAACCAAAGGCATGCCACTAGCAGGGCTCCATGTGCCGACATCAATGGGTTCATCCTATCCCTATTAGGGGCCTAAAATGATGGAGAAACATGAGAAGGGACTATAAGCAGGAAAGGAAAATAATACCCAAGTACACAACGGTCAATGCTTATATTGTTATACTAAACACTCAGGAGAAGGAAATCATATTTTCTAGGTTTAGCACCTTTCCTGCTATCAGTAGTTGCCTTGCTCACACAATGGAATAAGCAGAAGGATGATGGCACGTTTGCTGCTGGGAGGAATGCTATGCACATTGGTAATTAGTTATTTCTCATGCATGTAATTAAGAGTGATTATAAAAACATATGGGAATAGCCAAGCCTGAGTTAGAATTGCTCTAGACCTGGTGCTGGGTCAGGTCCAGTCCCCTGGATGTGCATGCACAAGTCCAGTTTGGTTCCAAAGGCAGCAGTACTGGGCGGAGAGAAACAGAAGGTCTATGGGTTTTTTAAAGGAAAGCACTGCAGTGCACCACAAAAGCATTTCAGTGGCATACCAATGACCCAAATCTCAGCTCTTTTTAGGGTTAGGAAGCCTGAGGGATCCTGTCTGCAGCATGGATCCTGTACAGCCAAAGGCCGCCAGGTCCAAAAAGTTAATGAGAGGAATTTACCTCACTTTAAAGTCACCAAATGTTCCTGGCTTTTTCTTTTATAAAACACAGCCCCCCAGAATCATGTTCTCATAATATTTCACTCTAGAAAGCCCTAGCATAGACCGACAGGATCTTTTGAAAGAAAGGAGACTGTCTTTACATTCATATTTAATTTCAGCAGCATTTTGAAAATGACACACTGGCTTCTCAAGAAACAACACATCTTCTCCAAAATCCCTTCCACTCCAGTACAGACGTTGGCTCTTGGCTAGCAAAAACCTTGAAAATTTTGAATTGCTATGTCTAGTCATGTTTGGACTTATTTCTATCCATGATCTCAGCTCTGAAAAAAATTATCATATTATTTAGTTTATGAGTAATAATGTCTGACTAAAAAGATATAAAATACAATACGATAATCAAGTAATTTATGTCAAGTGGTGATGCTTCCTACTCAGTGTGGAAGTTCAGGAAAGCTCTCCTTGTATTTTCAGTTATTTATTCCCAAAGTTAAAATTTCCAATAATTTCTGAGTTTGGTAACAATGTTTTTCCTCTCTGCACTCAGAAGTGACTACGTACATCTGCTGAAAGGAATGTAAGATCTTCCTTACTGCTGGGCTGAGCTCTACACAAGGTGTAGGAAGAGAGTAGCAGCTGTGTAGCAAGAGTGGGCAGACAGCTGAGAAGAATGGGTGGTACCTTTAAGTTTCCCTCTCATTTGGGTGCTAGTGAGGGTAACTGGGTGAGCGAGTGGTGAATCTGATGCTCTGCTGAAGACAATGAAGGAATCTGCTGTCCTCCAGTGGGAGTCAGGAAAGGAACTGGGAATGCTGCAGAAGCAAAGCTGCTGTCATCTCCTGATATCTCAGGGAAGACCTGGAAGTAGCAATTCAATTCTGCATTTGCGTTCTATTTCCATAAAGAAATTTCAAAATATATGATGGAGTAAATCTTACCCCTTGTTTAGTTTGCATGGCACTGAAAATCCTTACTAAGTAGTGTGTGGGAAGAGGAGTTCACTATTTCTTATCTATTTATATTAACACACTCAAAATAATATGTTCAGCACTCATTAGATTTAACAATAGAAAAAGTATATTCATGTTTCAGGATTTTTTAATGAATTTTAATATAATTTGTGTAAATTGAGGGAGGATCTTCCTGGCTTTGGGAGTTGTGAAAACAGCCTTCCAGAACCTGAAGAAATATATCCTTTCAAAATTGGTGAGTTCTGAAAGGAAAGGAGTGGGTGGTCTTAGCCCTTCAGAAGGTCTCTGATCTCCTGACCTATTTGACCATTAGTTCACCTAACCCAACCAATAGCCATTCAAGTCTAGGAGTACAAAGAAAGGTGGTAATAAAAATAAATTATTAAACAGAAGGAATAGAAAGAAGCTGTTTAAGGTTCTCCTCCTGGGAAATTCCAGAAGAGTTGGGGCTGTTCCATTCTATCTATTCAGCTGAGATACCTACTAGTCAAGAAAAATTAAAAGTAAAGTACCATGGGTACCAAATGGGCACTCAGCCACAGGAATGTGGTGATGCTGCTGACAACTAAATTATGTGCTGTGTGTACCCTCTCAATCCAGCAGCTCATTTGTTTGATGTTTAGCCACTGTTTTCTACTTAGGCCCAGGGCTTTTGCATGCTGAAGCCACAATTCCTAATAATAATTTAGCTGCAGCCACCAAGGCTGTTGGGTAGGAGTCCCAGATGGATGCCCTGGCTGGTCTACAGGGGCTGCTCTTGTCTGCATCTCCCAGCTTCAGCTTGCTGCAGAACAAATTATAGCTCTCAGACTTTTGGCTAAGGGTCCAAAGACAGAGTCTCATGTAACTTGTTGTTTCCTTGCCACTGAAAACATTGAGGAAAAGCAATGCATTGCACTGGATCTAACTTTTCATCAAGTTTGGCCCCTCCTGCTTTTATTTTTTAATTTTTTTTTTTAATTTTATTTTTTATTCCAAAGAGGATTCTCTAAACATCTCCTAACAGCAACCAGCTCCAGACACCATGTGGAAAATGAGAATAGCCTCCTAATACATAAACCATTACACAGCACTTGCTCTCTATTTGAAAAACAGCAATAAGATGATTTTGCAGCCAAACAGCAAACATCCACAGTGAAATCCTTACTAGGTTTTTGAAGCTAGGAAAAATCTTCCAAGTCTGATTAGAAAGCAGTTGTACTAAGGAAGAAATAACATTGTTAAGGACGGGACTGGAGATTCTGCCCATGTTTCAGCCCCTCTTCATGCTCTTGGGTAGATCACCTGATGTCTCTGCTGATCCCCTTTGTTCCCCTGTGCAGAAGGGATGCAATATTATTCTTGTCTCACTTTCCCTTTAAGCACTCAGTGAAGGAATATGTCTTAATATGTGTTTACAAAGCTCTTTGCACAAGAAGACTTCCATAAACTACTAAAATGCAAAGCATGTGTTGCACATTCTCACAAACATTCCTTTTCCTCCTGACTCTCTGTTCCTTATTTTTAACAGTTTATTATTTTAATAGTCTAATGCTAACAAATTTGCTCATTACCAAACAAAGGGGCCAATTTTTCTGGTGGTTGGTGTGAGCAATTGAGTTTATGTTAGTGGTGGCCACTGAATCAGCAGCCTTCTGCAGCAGCTCAGGTTGCACACCTGATGTAGACCTGGAGGTGCTACTGGTTCAGCCACAAAAAGATGCTGTAGAAACACCCAGCTGTAGTGTCCATCCTGGTGATGCTGTCAGTGGGCTGTTTGTCACCCAGCATGCCATTGAGAACACAGCTGAACTGCTGCATCTTTAGTTTATAAGCACAGCTGCACAGTGGCTTTATTTAGAAGATGGACACATGAAATGCCAGCCTCTAGCTGTTTTCTACTCCCCTTTGGATGCAAACACCATAGCATGTTTTCTCTGAGTGTAACCACAGTACTTGTCACATATCCTGGGTTGTTTGGACATTTCTTGGAGAGTCTCATTACTATATATATATATTTTTTTTTAACATCTGGCTAGAGGAATAAGCTCAGAGTTGGCTGCCCACTGAATCTATTCCAGTGGTCCTCTACTAAATTAAATGTGCTGCACTGATGTCAGTGGAAGCATTATGTCAGCAGTGAAGGTAGGACTGGGCTTGCCTGGTCACTAAGTGCTTAAAATCTTACCCTTGGCTGAATAAAATCAGGGCTGTGAAGACTGAGAATCCAACTGAGTGGAAGAAAAGTTATTACCTTAGTAAGAAATAGTGATAAAAGTGTCATTAAAACTAGATTCTGGGACATATTTGAAAATGGATTTGATAAATGGCCATATAGATAATAAGTGGGAGCACAGCTTGACAAGTGGCTAAAACCAGAGTCAAGGTTCAGCACTGCTAATCATTGCCAAGCACCAATATTTCTCAAACTAAACATCCTGAACCATTCTTTTGTCTTGGGCTGGTTCTTTTTACTGCAGTCTGAAGATAAGTGAGCCTAAAGTTAGGTATGCAAGTGGAGGAACAAAATAAATTGGACTGCTCACAAGAAAATATTGTTAAATAACAGGAAAAACCGTTACCCCAATGGATCATACTCAGTATCCCAGACTAGTAGGTTTGGGTTTTTTCCTCTGGAAATCTCTTCCATTTATGGCCATTTCTTTCGTTTACCTCTAAAGAGTAAAACCATCAACTACTCATAATCAACAAAATCCAAATGCTAAGGTCATCATACAATAGTCAGTTTGCCTTCCCAGTGTGCTTATTTATTAAAAAACCCCAAAACTGATCACACATCCCTTTCTGTGACTAAAGACATGGAGAAGTGATCACTGAGGCAACATACCTCAGTGATGGAAGATGCTGAGGATCAGGTGTAGGTTAAAAAAAAAAAATCGGAAAGAAGAGAATTAAAAAAGAAGCAAAAATCTTGGAGAGGTAAGAAAACATCTGTATTTCCTGTTACCATCATTCTTAAGAAGTAAGAATTACAGGACATGGTTATTTTTTCCCCTTTGTATTGTAACTGGAGATAGGACAAGATGAGGGTGTCCAAGTCTGGCCAGGAATTTGGTAGGCAAAGCTCCCTCTGACCTCACCTCAGTTTGATTTCTCTGCACCACAGCTGTGACAAATTTTTGCCCTAATGTAATACTTCATGTCAAGCTACTTAATTTATTTAGTGTTCCAACAGAGAGTGTTCTTCATCATAGCCTTTAATCATTGATTTCTGTTGGAAAATCTAGCATGCTGAAATGCAGTTCTCCACATCTGCAAGGGTACACTGCCTTTTGGTAGGATTTTTGTGGTGGTATTTGGGAAAGAGAAAAGAGATTGCCCCAATCTCCACAAAGTTTAAACCACTCTCAGTTTATCTCTGATTTCCCCTGAGCCCAGAACCATGACACAGGGCAAGGGAGATGCTAGGAGGGGAGTAAAGGGCAAGGTAGCAGAGGAGTAACCTCAAAGTAACCACATCAGAGATGGAGACACTGCTGGGCAGTGGCAAACCATGCAGAGCCACATTCTCAGGCTCTGGAAAGCAAAACAAACTCAGTCCAAATGCTGTGGAACAAACCTGGACCCATAAAGTCCAGAGTGAATGAAACAGAGCTCAGTGCAAACGTAGCTGAAAGGCAGTGGAAAGCAAACTCAGGCAAATAAACTCCAGGTCCTGTGAAACAGAGCCCAGATAGACACACTCCCAGCACAAGGAGAAAAGCAAACAGAGAAAAATATAGTCTAAACTTAATGAAGCAGATAAATGAAACAGGAGCTGTCTCACTCCCCAAGCAGAATATCAGCAACTTAGTCCAAAATCACCAAGCTGGAGCAATGGTGGTGTCCTTACAGGCAAGCTACAGTTACCTGCCCTTCTCCTATCCTTCAGGCCTCCTGCTCACATTCAATGTTGTAGACATTCTCTGTTCTTCAATGATCTGCAGTAACTGCTACAGAGCAAAAGCTCTCAAATTCTTTTCATTCCTTCAGCAAAATGGAAAGACTTTGGGTGTTTGAAGGCAACTTTAAATTGGATCAAGCAGACCTTACTCAAATATATATATATATACACACACACATTTTTGCACATCTACAATATTCTTTTACCAGGAATTAAATGGAGACAAGAGACTAGAGAGCAATCAACAAATATATAAAAAGCAATGAAAAGCAGAGAAAAAGGAAGATAAAAACAGAGACATTTCTACACCTGAGAGATACGTAACTAATTTGAAGAAAATTTCAGAAGTTTTTAAGAATCTGAGAAAGCTTCCAATAGAAGTTTTTTGAAAAAGATAACACAGTTAGTGATACAGATGAAATGAGATTAAAAATCTGTAAATATTCCTATCCCACACTGGAATAAAAAAAAGAATAAAGTACTTTTTTCACTTGAGGATGATAAAGTTCTTCCCAGTCTGTTAGTAGCTGTAGAGGATGGCAAAGAGCATCAATTACTGGTAAGTACTTTAAACCTGGCAGCCCACTGATGTGGCCCCAGCCCTAAAGACCTGTCTGAAGAAAATCTCTGGCATGTTTTTCATGTATCTGGGAAGACCAGGAAGATTCCCATTAAACAGAAGAGTGCTATATTCAGAAAGGGCAGGCAGGATGACACAGGCAGCACCAGGTCAGAAAGGTTGACCTCAGCCTTGGGTAAAATAATGAATCAGTTGATGCAGGAGTCAACTAAGAAGGGAATAAAGAAAGGAAAAAGAATTCATGTCATTCAATGTATTTAACAGGAAACAGGTCATGTCAGACAAACCTGATTTCATTCTCAATGGAGATTACAAGTAATTCTGTAGGTGTAATATACAGTACAACACTGGTTAAAAGCAATGATAAAGCACATGTTAAAAGCATTAAGAATGGGCTGAGCACCTCCTTTTTTTTTTTTTTTATTTTATTTTTTATAAAGTCCCTCTCTGGGGAATCTCAGTTGACCCACTGGCATTTTAGAGGATTCCCCCACATCCAAACTTTTACAGGGTTTTTATCTTGGTCTTGAAATACTTTTTAACATTTATTAAAAACAAAACAAAACAAACCCATCCCCTTTGATCTCTTTTATTCTTCTAGCAGAATAAGTGAAGGGAAGAACATAACACTGGAACTTAACCATCTGGACCAGGGGTAAGTGTGGTCCATTGGACCAAATAAAATATTAAATCTATATGAAAAAATAATGGAGGTAAAAACTGGTGACCTATAAGGTGGAAAGCAGTGCTGCTGCTGAGGAGTTAGAACTCCACAGGCAAGACTGAAATGCTGAGGCAGAAAGGATTGATGTACTCATTGAGAAGCAAACAGGAGTAGCTTAAGAATGAAAAGCAGAATGACCCAATTCCTTGGGAGGTGGTGGGAAACAGTGCCAAAATAGCATCATGAACTTGCTGAGGGAACAACTCAGCCATCCAGAAAGGATCCCTGAACTTTCTACTTACACCTGGCATGAGCATCCACAGTGTACAGAGGGCTGTTGCCTCCTCTCCTTCAACTGCTGCTTCCCAAAGCAGACTGAGAACCCTGGGAGGGCAAAAAGAAGAAATGGCTGGGGCCCAGCCCCCTGCTCCTGGCTGTCTCTGTGCCAGGTCTCCTTATGAACCAAAGCCATTTGTGTAACATCTAGATAGGTCTTGCATCCCACCTGGCTCAGTAGCTCTTGCATGATGGATACAAGTAGATGGAGCCAGTAAAAACATCAGTCATTTTGCTTGAAACTCAGTTAGCAGCTTCATCTACCAGCTTGTTCTGCTTTCAGAAGTTTCCTCCCATGCTCACTTTGCCAGTTTCCACCAGATTCAGAATAACTTAGTTGCTCTAAAATAGCAGAATATATGCAATCTATCCCAAGGGATCTATTCTACCTTTCACCTACTAGAGCAAAAAAGCCAAATAAATAAAATCTATCAATGCTTCCCATAATAATAATATTAAAAAAAAACCAAACAACCCCAAATCCCCAACAACTTTATACTACTTTTCTACATTAGCTAGGTATCATTTTCCTTATTGCAGGAGAAGAAACTTCAAGGCAAATTTATTTTCTACTTGTGCCTTACTTTCCCACACCAGTTTTATTGCTTGCAGTCTCTGAACGCAGTTCCCTGCCACTCCTTTTCTTTTCTTTGCAAGTTCCATGTGCTCTGCAGCAGAGCTCTGTTCCTATTTTGTACTCAAGTTGCATAGAAAACTGAAAAGAAAATTGCTGTTGTCTGTATTGATTTAAAGTTGTAATTATAATGCAAATCATACGTGAATTGATAATGAAAGACAAACCAGATCCTCTGCTGATGGAAGTCAGGACAGCTCCAGCACTGAGCTGTGCCACTTCTGTGCATGAAGGATGAACACATCAATGGAAATGAAAAGGTAGTGCTGCTTGCTTTGGTATTAATAATCAACTAGCTTTGGTTTTCTCTTAAAATAATCATTAGCAAGGACACTATTTTGTTTCCTCTGAGAAAACTGGAAAAGAAGAAGAAATCTGGCGCCTAGTAGCAGACCTACTAACTGTAAAACTCAAGTTTTTTTGACTGGATATCTTTCTATTTGCTGAGCTCATCTGCTCCTGTCTTTTCCCCACATCAGTGCAGGATGGTTTAGGGCTCTAAATAATAGGAAATACATTTCACAATTACTCATAACAACCAGGGAAAATATGTTGTTGGATACTTATTTATAATCTGAGTCACTAATCTTTAAATAACAGATACATCCGTGCAATGGATCATCTGTGATTTTTCTGGATCCTGCCTAAGTATTCAGGTATCACATACAAACAACTACCAAGTGTCACTTGCACTAATTGCAATAATCAAGTGCTGACTGCTGAGGCATACATTGCTCCCAGGCTCATATTCTAGGAAAAACAAAACTAAATAAAAGATCTCGTGGCTTAACTATGCTGACTTGTAGTACAGCTTTTGGTATTTGGTCTTTGTTTCATATTTATGAACAGTAATTATCATTATGGTTTCTGTGGAGGCACTTGGACTTCTATCAGGAAGGTAGAGGAGAATAACTGGAGGAGTTAACTGGTGCAGTGATACAAAAAATTCCCAAACTTGACACCAGTGACAATTAAAGCACCATGAGACTTCCCTATTGACACTGTTTCATGAGGCCAAAAAAATGGAGACAGACTCTCCTGTCCAGGATTATGACACTAAGAGACAAGACTCCTGTCATCTGCTTATGTTCAGTGACTTCTCGTCCAACAATTGTTCAGTATAAACTGGGGGAACAGTCACCCAGTGCAGGAATGAAGGAACTAGAACCTGTTCCTCCCCACAGCTGCCAACCCAGGACTCCAGCTGGTCATTACTACAGCTTCTCTCAGGCTCTCTAGTCCAGCAAACCCATAAGGCTTTCTACAAAGTGGAATGGCTTTAACAGGATGGATAAAAAGTGCTCCCTGCTTCAAGTATGGTTTAGTGGTTAGAGGATCCTCAGGGCACTTGGGCCATATGGTCCTGAAAGCCAGCCAAGAGAACAGGCTATTCATATACTGGGGTTGTGAATACTGCATAGAAAGGTTTGGCAGTACTTCCTTGGCTATACTTTAAAAGAAAGGAATGATCTCCATGATAGTTTCCAAGAAAATGACATAAGTACCTTATTCCAGGAAAGGTTTCAGGGAAATACCTCGCTGCAGCACACAGTTAGGAACTCAAACACAGGAGAAGGAGTTTTAGAATTGAAGTCATTTCCTATTCACCAGCAAAAGAGTCTCTCTGCTCAGAGCACTCACTACCCTGAGGCCCAGTCTGAGGTGGTTCAATTTCCTCATTCACTTTGTGAGGAGTGGAGATGCCTAATTCAGAGTTCTGGCTTACACGCTTGAAACAAGAGCCATAAAAGCTGCAGGAGAATAAAATAAACCAGCAAGAGGCAGATTCTGAAAGACCTGGCTCTGAGGAGGAAGACATCCAGACATAAAAGGACCAAAAAAATGGACTATATTCAGGGACACATTGTCTACAAGAAGTAACACCACACGTGTGGCTGAATGCACTTGAGAGGAGCAAAAGATGCTGGTTTGTTGGAGAGCTCAGAAACACAAGGCATGGATGTGCACACCCACAGGCAGAAGTGTCAGAGGAAGTCTCTCCTCCATTCCCATGGGGCATATTATCACCATCTGGGAGATGATTGATATTTATTTGTCTAGCTTATGCACACACACCAGCACTGCGTTTTAGATGAAGTCTCTCAAGTTAAATAGTAAAAGGAACAATAAGACAACCTGCTGACAACTCCAGCTCAGACTAAAAGAAACAGTCAGGAATCTCACAGCTTAGAAGTAACTCAAACCAGTTATTCCCCCATAGATTTTCACTTTGGTGATAAAATGGTTTGTTCCTCTGTTTATACACTACTTAACTTCTTAGGGATGTGGACCACATTTTCATTATGTGGACTTAAAGTACATCAGACAAATAGAAAGGTCCCATATATTATCTGGAAACAGGAAGGGTCAAACTGAGCCTCTATTTTGACCTTCATGTTTTTTGTTCCACTTAAACCAAATGAGTTTGGACCACAAAATTTGGCAGCAGCTGTGAGGTTCTGCAGTTAGTTTATATAAGCTTTACTGAGTTTATGCTCAGGGAGTGCTGAGTGGTTAGGGGGATACTACACACTAAATTCTTGCCTCTTTTGGGAAAAAGTGTATTAAGCTGTCATTTTTGTGTGCAGAAATAGGAAATGTTGAATCAACTTCTGACTTTCTAGACATCTCATTTGTTTTTCAGATGCTTTTTTTTTTTTTTTTTTTTTTGAGATTTGATCGTTTACTCAGGAACTTTGAACATTTGCAGGAAGAAAGTCACTGAAATGCTATTCTGCCCATTTCCTTGGGAGCACTGTTGATGGAAGGTACAGATGGCAGGCATATGTAAGAAACTGGGAGACTCAAAGTTTTGAGGGGAACTACTCCCCTTTGTGTGTCAAAAGCATGTAAATTGTTACTCAGCAGCATTTGGACCAGAATTATATAAAATGATATCTTCTGCCTATGAAATTCTACTTCCAAAAATCACAAAGCAAGACACGATAATATTTTGTTTTCTGATGTCTTGGTAATGTTAACTCCAAATACCAGATGCTGCCCAAGAACAGTCACATATTGGGAAGTACCTTGACTTCACTAGGAAGTCCTAGTCTGTCACCAATAGTAGATAGCTACCATTCTCAGACAAAAAAAGACAGTCCATCAGCTAAAACATTTGACAGAGATGGCAGTATAATGTCTCTGTTGCACTCTTTAGTCTTTTCATTTACCACAAATATCTACTGAAATCCCAAAATCAAAATCAGAGACATAATTCTGTTCATCTGCCTTGTGGTAGTGAGACAGACCTGATATATCTACTGTACTTTGTGTCTATGACCACAGCTTAAAAGATCTGCTTTAAGAGATGTTTTGATTACTTATGTCAACATAAAAAAATCACCATTTTTTTCTTATGGGTAGCAATTATTTCATTCTTTGAGATTACTCTGTTCTGCACCTATCCAAATGAATATATTGCATTTAAATAGCAGTAGTGACTCATGGATCACTAACAACAGAATCGTAGATGATGAGAAGTTGGAAATATGTATTTTTACATATACTTCTTGTGGTATTTTTAATAATGCCAAATGATTTACCAGTGTCTCTTAAGACTAAAGCAGTAAAGGCTCCCATCTGTTAGTGGGCTGATCTAGTTTGTTCTCAACTTTTTTTGAGCCAGTTTATTGCCATCTGGGTGTAGTTCTCAGCCTGATTTTTCTTCTTCTTCATCTTTTTTTTTCCCCTGCTTTGGGGAGACAGCATAAAAAGAGTAAATCATGAACCCGAATGGGGACTAAGGGCTTGTTGGGGTTTTTTTTAGGAATGGTTAGGATTTGCACAAAGCAAAGATTACAGACACTTCTTTTCCTAGCTTAAATGTTTTTTGCTTAAAACTTCAAGAGCCTGGAAAAACCAGGAAAATATTAAAGCTGCATGTAGAAGATTTAAACTGAATCCTAATCCAGCCTTTATTGCCAGGTCACTCACTTTTGTTTTCAGAAGACCACACAGTTTTGGGTTTGCCAGAAAATACAAGAAGTGACTATGTCAAAATGCAACCAGGTAGCTTTTTGTGGCACAACCAATTGTGCAGCCTCAGACAAGGGGAGGCCTAATGCAGGGTTATGCAGTTTCTCCACCTCTGGTACCCTCTCCCAGGCCCTACGTTCTGGGCAAGCTTCCCACCACCCTCACCAGGTTACATCTTCCTGAGCCAGTCTGCACTGAGAGTTTAACCCAAAGTTACCAGTCTGTGAATCTGGCAAATGTTTTTACAGGAGCAGATTCAGAACAGAAAATAGGTAAAGGTGTATGAAGACCTGAGGAAGGGAGGTAGGGAAGAGAGCTGGGAGAATACTGAAGCATTTTACATGGTTGATGCAAGGTTATGGGGTTCTCAGCAGTGAGAAGAAATGGAAGATGAGACTGGACAATAAAATCTGCAAACAGCAAGTTTTTTACATTCTACAGGAATAGTTTGGAGCAACATATGTGGGGAACATCTGAACAACCACATGAGCTTTTCTTAAAAACCTTCAACCTGTTCATTCCTCTATTCCTTATCTCTTTGAACTTTTCATTTGCTGCATCCTTCCTTTAATATTTGCCACTTCAAAGTTATATTGAAATAGAATAGGTTGACCTATTCAGCTGGTGAATATTCAGCTGCAAGAAGCAAAGATTTCTCTCTCTGAGACCAAAAACTTAAAAACAAGGCAGGTACATGGATCTCCCAGTCCCAGCTTCAGTTCCCACCACAGCAGCCAGCTGTTTCAACTGACAGAGAATTCTGTTTCAGCTGACAGAGAAGTCACCATCTCCCAAACCACAAACATACTATATCTTATTCAGAGTGAAATAAGAGACGTGTTTCCTTTTGACAGTTTGGGGAACAGGTGGGGAAAATTATAGTGTCATTCTGAGCGTTTTCTTTTGGGCTAATTATTACACAGTCTATGCTCTTATAGCTTTTGTGAATGCTATCAATAGACCTAACACTTTACTTCCTTTTACTAACCATGAAGAACAGAGCCTCTGTGTGGAAAACAGAAGCCTTGAATTTCATTGCATGGAGGAGTGTGTTATTTTAGTATTACTTCCACCTTTTAACCACTTTCCCTTTATGTTGGGCTTGGGGAACAGAGGAGATGAAAGCCTGAAAGCCATTGCAGAGTTTATGCATTGGACAATGCTGTGGCCTGGTCTTAATACATGTAGGCAACAACCTGTGGACACAAGAATCTCCATGTGTAAGTGGCATGAATGTCTTTCTTGTGCCTGAGTTTTGCTTTCCTTTTCTAAAAAAAAAAGAAATTTGAAATGTACAGCTAGAATGCCAGAAGTCACTAATCTTCCTTGGTACAGGCCTGTTGATACAGGGTGAGAATCTAACCAACAGAATTATTCACTTCGTGTAGTAGTTGTTTGTTATTAAAATGATGATCTGTATTAACTGCTGCTCCTCTGGGTTTTGTTCATCCTATTCTCAACAAAAGCTCATTATGTATTTCTATGAGAAAACACAAAGCATGCAAGCACACAGGTGTGCCCAAGTCCAAAACATTTCTTCTGCACTCAAAACGAGCTTAATTTCAAGATTTGAATCTTTCTTCCTACATCACTGATTTTACTCATCGTTCTGACGTGCGGCCTATGTTCCTTTTTCATCCCTCATCCATAATTGCTCCGTGTATTTCTAACTCAAAACTTGCAATCTGATGAGCAAAAAAGCCCCACTCAGTGCCCTACAGAAGGTGTGTTTGGTAGGCTGCCAGGTCAGTTCTTTACACTATAAAGACCTCGGGGTTGGGGCCATACCTCCGTTTATGTTTGCGAATAATCAAAGACATGTACAGCACCCTGGGTGTGATCCTGTATCTCACAACATCAGTGGTGTGGGACCAGATGCTATATGAACAAATGGGAATCTGTTGCATTCATATAATGCCTTTTTTTCCAAGGAACTCAAAGCACTTTACAATCTTTAAGCCTCACCACATGCCTGTGGGGTACAGCAGGGTAAGTAGGCCTGTAGCATTCTTTATAGAGCCAAGTACATTTATTCAAATGTAGCTGAATAATAATAATGCAACCATGACCTTCCATGACACTTACGTTCCTCAGGAACAATGAAACTGTCAGCCACAAGGGTGAGACTCATGAGTCTGGGTGACAAAACTTTTTCGGCAGCTGGCCCAGGAGTGGAGAACTCACTTCCGTAATAGATTAGGATGACCACGAACTTCACTGCCTCCAATGCAAAATGCAAAACTCACTTCAGTTTTCCCACCCCATCAACAAATAAGCAAAGCAACCTTGGTGGAAAACAAGAACCCTTCTATGGGGTTTTGAGAGCCGTGCTGCAGATTCTAACAGACAATTGCTGCTCCTTTGTGGGATCTTGTTCAGCGTGCTTCAAAAAACTGTGCTTCAAGGATTTCATTCTTAAATAGCTCCTGGAGATTTTTAATTCAAATGGAGCACAATTATATTCTTAAATTTATTTTTACAGAATCACTTTTGGAAGGGTAAAGTGGTGGTGAGGAAAGAAATTAACCCCGATTTCTTCAAATTATGTTTTTCTACACTGTTACGAAGCTGTGTATACTGAAAAGTAATGTTCCCAATCCAGTAATGAAAGTGGAGGAGACACTTAACAAGGCCACTCCCTACAGGACCATGAAAACAAATGAAAACCAACCTGCAGGAAATCTTTGGAATCTAAGACACCAGACTCCTTCTTTGGGAGTAGCACAAGCCTTGGAAATCTGGGGGTCAGAGGTACAATTATCTATGAAAAAAAATATCTATGCAATATTCAGTAATATTTGCACTTGAGACAATGCTTTCAGCACATCTGTTGGATGGCATGTCACCTCAATGCCACCACATCAGTGCCCCAGGCTGGCCATTTCTCAGAGATGGGTGTTAAAATAGAAGTTGCACTTAATGTACCCATCACTGTGTGGTGTGTAATGCTGCTTTACTTTCCAACTGGTTTACTGTCTTCCAGGGACAACAGAGAGTATTAAACCAAACAGAAACAACTACTATTCCTCACACAAACCTCTTTGTCATCCACTCTGGTTTTGCCCCCTTGTTTCCCAGTCCCTTACTCTTTAGCAAGCACTCCTCCATCCCCTTATGTTCCCCCTGTGCATATAGTAAGGCTGGAGTTGCCACAGTCTCCTTAATGTCTAATCCTTTAACACTGGGAGAGCATTGTACTGCAGCCCTAATGCAAGGATGAATTCTGGAATGTGGAGCCTGGAGAGAGGCTTATAGAATAAGAAAGAAAGAAAAAGGGAAGAGGAAAAAGGAATTGAGAAAAGAAAGAAGTCAAAACCACACATGGGACAGAAGGAAAAAAAGGGGATTAGGTGACAATATCCGACTGCACTGAAGGGTCAGGAGAATTAAGCTTCAGAGCAGCTTGCTCAATGTGTGCTGGGATAAAAAGACCCTGATATGAATGGAGGTGGTTCAAGTGCAGGCACATTGTGGAATGCAATAGGAGTCTGCTAGGGAACATTTAAGAGAGTTGTGCACCACTTTCATGTAGCAAATAATATATATTGTTTGCTGGGCAAAGATCTGAGCCTCCCTGTCACTTTTACAAGGTTGTTACAGAGGAACTAAAAACACAAGAAGGGAATAAAATGGAATAGCATTACACTAAATGAAATAATAAATCAAATAAACAATCTGAGCGTGTGCTTCTAAGATTTATTATTACATATGATGTTTATATTGAACATAAACATAAAGTAATAGATCGCTATCCAAAGAAAATCAGCACGGTTGACATCAATGCAGTTAGATCTGTTTTTAACAAATACTTCAGAGCTTGATTTTTAATACCTAGTTGCACTGCATGTGCACTAATCTTTTCATCAGACAAGCTTTACACACAGTTACTGATCTCTCTAAACCATGTAGGTGTCACATGTTGAAGTACACTGAGTCACTAGGCTATTTGTATAGAGAGTACTTCCATACAACTCCATTTTTTCACTGAAAAATTACAGATACTTTACCTCCCCATCTAATTTATTTTCAGCTTCCTAATTATTTATTCACCTATTGCAGACAAAAAAAAGCCTTACAGACAGACTAAAAATGATAATATAGTTACGTCAGAAACAACAACTCTTTACATCTTCTTGTAAGATGGGCACTGGAAATTGAAATGGTTGGAATTTGTCCTCTGTCCTTCTGACATGTTTTTTGCCCCAACATGGCTTCCTAAGATAAGATGAAGTAACAGCCTCATCTCAGGCTGGAATGAGTGTCTGTCTATGAAGCAGAGAGAAAACTGAGAAACACGAAAGATGGAAGAAACAAGTCATGAATAATAAAAGAAAGTGATTCTTAACTGTGTAAAGAGAATTCATTCAAGTCAACCATCTGGCAGAGGGCACATCCTGCAGAGAGAGCAGCCATGGAAAAATGACAGTCAGTTCAGTTAATATTCCCCAAGACACCACAGGGGACAAAGCTGGAGGAGGGCATCACACCCCAGTGACTGATACCAAAGATAATTTGATATTGGTATGAAACACATTGGTCCCTGGGGCCTTCTTCAGACACATCCAGGTACTTTAGCAAAAAACAAAAATGCTTTCTGTTCAGTACTAGTGCCCCTCCTTTGCTGCAGAGAGGAATTTGGGGAATTTTGCACAAGCAAACCTGAAGGTGGCTGTGTATGTCACTTATATGCATTTTGGTTTGTTGTTAAAATAAAAGGAAGAACATAAATCACACCAAACCCAAACAAAAACAAAACCCAAACCAAAACCACATCCCCCCTACAAGAAGACCAAAAAACAACAACAACAATAAAAACCCAACAGAAAAACATGCTTGGATTGGAGCGAGTAGGACATGTTTCCTTCCTCCTCCCTGGTGGTAACACCTATGACCTGACCCAGGACTTGACCTGGAAGCTGAGAAAAGAAGAAAAAGGACAGGGTTTTCAGGGTTCATGACAGTATCTTCAGAGAGATGTATGCCTGTGCGTAGGCACTATGGAAGCACAGTGTCATTTCTTCCCTGGAGACACAGATGTGAAAGTGTTGTTAATGTGTATTTTTCAACTATTACTTTCCTCTGACAAAAGGACAGAAAAAAAACGTTTCCAGTGAATTCAATGGCAACATTTTTGTTGACTCCAGTGGTGACCGGAGCTTTACTACAAGGTTCTAAATATATCACAAGAGTTCACAGTCGTATCAGCAATTCCTCCCCCATCATCCATATCCTTAAAACTCCATATATTTCCTTTATTTCCTGCATCCTCTGACTTAGCTGCCTTTGCTGTTTGTCCCATTATAGCACAAGCCAGCTGACAGCGAGGCCCCAGAGCCTCCAAATCAAAACAACAGCAACACATGATGTGTGCTGCTGGCTGCAGGGTTTGTCTGACTGAGCTGGGAGTGATGTAGGAGCTGAAGAATTCACTGCCTTGTGCAGGGGAGCAGCATGGCTGGGCATGGGCCTCTCCTCACCTCCCTCTGTGTGGATACACAGACACAAACTACTCTGCCCAAGCAGAGCAAAAACATTAATCTCAAATAATAGAACCTCCCCTCCACACAACCCCCAAGAAAAACAAAGTTATTTTGCTTTTTTTTTTTTCTCCTGTTTGGAAGCCCCTCCCAAGATGGCTATCTTAGAGCTAGCTTTTTGCATCACACACACCCCTGCCCAAATCCCTTCTCCTGCCACCTTCTCCTCCTCAAACATACATGCTCTCTTCATAACAAAAAGCAGGGAGAAGATGGGGAAGGGGTGAGAAAGATCTTTAAAAACCAAACCACTAAAGGGCAAGTTGAACTGGGTGATGAGGACACCATGAAGAGTAAGCACTGAAAAGCAGGACCTCTGTGGAGCTGAATCTCTCCTCACCAGGCACCTGCTAACATGGGGCAGCTTTTTTCCATCCCTTATTTTTGGTCTGTGTCTAGAACAAACAATCAAGCCTTAAATAACATGTGTCTGACTTGCCTTTGAACTTAACCCAAGTGAAACTGCAAGAGTTCAAATAAAGTTCAGGTAGAATTTTGCTCTAATTTTCAGTAAATCACAATGCCAGCTGGAGCCGAAGATAGCAAAATACATGAGGATAGGACTAATTTTATAGAGCTGCTATCAGAAGGAAGATGACTCTTGGAATCTCAACCAGAAGCTCATTATTGGCTACCTGAGCCTGTTCTTCAAGTGAGATACTGTCTGAGTAGGCCAATAAGATTTGACAGTACCTGGACTATTGTGCTCATGCCTGTGCCATAGTAAATCATGTAGTCTGCTTGTAGCACTTCTGAAACCTCTGTCACCACAAGTGTTCCCTCAGGAGATAAGGCATCATGGAAATTGCAATAGCTTCAGATTATTTTGAGATGTTATAAAAACCAATATCGTTTTGCACCATTTTGCCCCATGTAAATCACAACACATTTAGCTTAGGAATTAAGCTCATTTTGGGAAAATAATAGAGAACAGCTGGTAAAAAATTTGCCTGCTCTCAGGCAGAGGTGGGCAGTAATTATTTTTGGTGAAGAACCATCGGTTGCTTTTGGCTAGAGCTCTCAGTGGATGTTTGCCCTCACATTTTTTCCAGAGCAGTTATCTTTAACTCAGGCCTCTTAATCACAGCCAGCAAAAGAGAAAGCAGCATGGTGCTCAGTCAGATTGTGACAAGCTGATTCCATTTATTTCCTCTCTGTGGTGCATGTCTCTTCCTGTGACAACACTCAGGCTTTTTTCCCCCCTATTGCCCTTGAGCACAGGAAAGCAACGTGCACCTTCAGCAGCACCAGATCAAATGAAATTGTCATTTAAGAAGAAAAGTTGTCATCCTGCCTCATGACAGCTGAATTTTAAGGCTTATTTTGAAAGTGAGCACTTGATCCAGAAGTTTAAAAAAGAAAAAAAAAAATTGATTTGGTAAAAAACTCAAGAGAATGAAATGTAGAGCAGGGTCCAAACTGCATGCTACTTTGTTCCTGTATATCCTACAGGTAACCCAGCCCCTGGCAATGGTACCTGTGAGAATCCCAGGCCTGTGCTCACTCCTCAAACAGTCCTTGCCCAACTGAATGCCTGGACTCAGACCAACTATTGTTTCCTTCACATTCAGCACCACTGCTGAAGCATGAAGGAAACTCCCACCATCGTCCTCCCCTCCTCACCCTCCTTCCCCTCCCCCTCGACCCACACACAGAGATGTGAGAAAGGAAGCAGATCAAATGAAAGCAGTGGGAAATTATGTTTCATTTCACTTTGCACTGCCATCTATCTCCCAGCCCAGCACCAGCAAAGAACAAGGAAAGGGCTCCCCTGGCTCACAACCAATGGGCATCTGCCACAGGCTTGTACCTCTGCATATTTTTCCACCTTTGAGCATCCAAGAATTAGAGAAATGAAAGAGGAAAGTCCTGGCTTGTACATAATCTTGTGAATACCCCCCCCCCCAAAGGCAGGATTGTGCCTTACCTCCTTCAGGGTACAGCATGCTTTCAAAAGGCATTGCTGGACTTAATCTTCCAAAATTCTGATTGCAAATGAATCTCAAGTTGAGAATCTCAGGTTCAAGAGTGCCTTGGTAGCCACAATCACAGGGCGAGGAAAAGAGTAGCAATTGATACAAATTTCCCAAAGAGATTTCCTGGTATCTTAAGGATATGTAACATCTAAACCAATGTCTTTTGAAGATCTTTTGGCCTCACCAGTCATTTCTTAGAATAACAATGCTTTTCAAAGCATCCATCACTTCGAGTGCGTCTCTCACATGACAACTGCACTTCTATTTGAACATCTAAACCAAAAGTGATTTAGAAGTCAAATTCTAACCAATGTGCTCCTTAGTGTCATGCAGACAGCTTTGACATATCAGTTGTTTCTCAGGCCTGGTTTTTCTATTGGCTTCATAATTCCCTCACTAAATGTGCTTTGTAGTAGAGGCATAAGTAAGAGAATGCAACCTGGGAATTTCAGTAGCAGAAAACAAACCTCTGAGTATCTTTTCCTTATGGGACCTGCTCTGATCAGGAGGTGGGATTAGATGACCAGAGGTGCCTTCCTGCTACACCCTCTGTCACTCTTGGCTTCTATTACTGAAGGCTTACATTGGGCACTGCTAAATTGCACTTGAAATTGTGTTCTAATAAAAGATAGTCAAGAAAAGTTAATGAATTAATAATAAATCTAGCTTACAATATACGTTAAAAATAATATTTACAAATATATCGAGACATTTACAAAGTATTAGTTTGCTTTTAATTCGTGCAGATAACCCTACTGATGTGCTTGCAAACCCTGCTACTCAGGTTTGCATATTCCTAGCAGCTACAAAGATACCTCTTCACAAAGTTCACTGTGAAGGGTTCAGTCATTTTTATCTTTGTAACAGCACAAGGTTTGTTTGGGCTTTGTTGTTTGTGTTTTTTTTTTGCCTTCCATGGCATAACCCAAAATGAACCTCAGATCAAAGCCACTCTACCCTATTCTGAATACTATTCCCTTTGCTGCAGTGTCTGAGAGCCTTCCAGTAATACATTACACAATGTGATTAACACCTGTCACGTGTTCTTTGTTTCTCAGCATCTCCTTAGGGATAAACCCAGTCTCAGTGTTTTGCTGGTGGGAGTTTTTGTTTGGTTTTGTTTGGAAATATATGAGAACGAGCTGGCAAATTAATATTCCCAGGTCATTTTCATTGAGTGAAATCAGGATTGATCCTGAACACCCTTCCACGTTACTGTTTCACGGGAGATAAGGAGAGGAGATACATGGCATTTAATACAAAATTTGAGGAAAAATTGCCACGATTAAGTTTAACTGGCAGCTGACAAAGATGATCCAACACACCCAGGGGCATTAATACTGCAATGTGCTGAGGATCTTTTGACATATCCTCACCTCTCGTTGGCCCAAGAGATGTCAAAGCCATTGTATGAATCACAGGATTTGAGTTACAGAAAGAACAGGTACTAAGGTGAGTTCAAGAGATGGACTTGGTTGGAACACCTCCCCATGGACAGAAGACCTGCCCGTGTTCCCAAAGGAAAGGTAACCATCTGAAACCTTCCTCAGGAACAAAATCTACTCATTTTCCTACCCTTTTCCAAAGAGCACCATCCCAAAACACCAAGCAACACTTATGCTCTGTGTGTGCAAGATGTGACTTAGATGTGGTGAAAATAACTCGATGGCTTCCGCTCACGGACAATTCGAGTCGGAGCAAGTCAGATATGCTCATTAGAATGGGAAAGAATCTTGGCAGAACAAACAGAAACACCAATTCAGGCATTTTCTGCAGTTTTAATGTATATTTTTCTCAGTCTTGGCATATACCCCCTGTCGCCTCACCACCATCCTCTCTGTGTAGCCCCAAGGGCCATTAATCCTGCTTTGAAGACAGCACTTTCTTTCACAACCCAAACAACTGCCTCAACATGTCTAAGTAAGCAGTGCTTTTATTTTTAAAAAAGAAAAAATATAACATTCCAGACTAGGTTAAAGCCTTCCTTCACACTAGGTTAATTATTTACATGGAATTTATCACATATAAATCCACAAAATCCAGAACTACAAAAGAGTGGGATTTCTCCTCTTTTTACAGATGGGAGAAGCAGGAGCTGATATTAAAGGATACTCCTTAGTGCAACAAGTCCTAACAGAAAGTAACTGGGGCTTGCATATCTGACTGTCTCAGGTGCTTCTCTTACAGAGTTTGACTGAAAGGAAAGGCATCCTGCACACTACAGAGTGACACAGAAATACCAGAAGTAGCCCAGCTAATTTCAGGAAGATGGAGGAAGAAAACTCATCACAGTAGTGTGAAGAGTTCCTCTGCTTCAGCAAGGTAAATTTGACTCATGAAGTTTGTGGTGCACACATAAGCTTTTGCAGATCAACTGAGCCACCAGTCTGGTCCTGCAAGGCAGAAAAGCTCAGGGCAGACAGGGTGTTAGGCTCAGGATGTCCTGAGTTATGTCCAACTTTGAGTCATGTTGCCTAATGCAAATCAGTGGATTAAAATTAACAGGCCTGGTTCAAGTTTTCTGTCTTGGGATGAAATCCAGCTTCCAAATGTAAAAATCCAGATTTCAAATTCGTATTTAATAAAATTGTGGACTCACTTTTCCTACAGATTTTACAATAAATACTGTAAAAATCATGGACAAACTCCTGGTTTAGAGAGGAAATGCACATCATTTTTGGCAGACACTATAATCTCAGCACTAAAGACATACATCCTCTTCTCTCCACCTCATCTAATCCTCACACTGCTTGGAAATCATAGAAAAAGAATCTGATGTAGGAAAACTGATTCTCTGATGTGCAGCTTGGGATGAGAACCAAAGTATTGAAGCAGCTGACAGTAGAATAAAAAACCTGCCATCACAGTGTAAATATTGCACAACTCATGCTCTCATCCATACAAAGCTAAATGTAGGAGTACCTGAAGTCCCATGAGTAGCTGCCCCAATAAGCCTTTATTTGTTGTAACAAAAGGGCAACAGCTTGAAATAAACTGAGGTGTTGTTTCTAAAATTGTATCAGAATTATATTTTGTCAGGCTAGTAAGAAATTAATTATTTCTTTATTTGTGCTTCAAATGACAAGCTTGCCTCAATCTTGAGTAGACCTGGTTCCAAGCAGTTTTTTTCCCCAGGTTTTCTTGTTTAAATTTATTTTTTGAAAACAATAATTTTTTTTTTTTTTTACAGTTGTCTGCATGGATGACAATTTGTGTTTACACTCACACAAAAATATTTGATGCTCTGTCAAAGCAAATCAATCTTCACTCTCTTTAGATACTAAAGATGCCATCAATAAAAGAGCTCATCATAAACAAATGTTCTGCACAAAATGGTACACATAATGGTATGACCCCTAGGGATGCAGGGCATGTCATTTTGAATTTATTTAATCTCTGGGAGCCCTGTAGAGAGCTAACTTTTGAGTCTTTTGAGTCTCAGGCAAAACAAGATCATGGTGCCCCATACAGAGTCAGAAACAGAAGAGCTTGCACCTGCAAGAGCCTCTTCTTCACATTGTTGTTTGATGGGGCTGCTTGTTTCAGTGTTCCCTCCCCACAACACTGGCCCTGAGGTGGTGATTGTCTCTTTGGGTGGTAAGCTGAGGAACAGCTTGATTGCTCTTGTCCTGATCCTCCTGGCAGCTTCAGAGCTGTGCTCTCCCTTCACGTTCCCAAGCCTGAGACAATCTGTTCCCTGTGCACCACTCGCCCTTTTCATTCAATAAATCAAATCCCACCAGAATGTTGCAAAAGAATTTTTTCTGTGCTGGTCACAAGGAAGAGAGGAGTTTTGTTTTCTGTATACTTTGGGTTTCTTTTATAGTGAAGGTACTCCAAAGTGTCCAGCATGTATAGATTCATATCCTGGTGTGTGCAGTGACTGGGAAAATAAACAGAGCAGTCAGCAGAAAGCCCCAGACTTTCTTTTGACATGAACTGGCTACCTGTGGAAGTGTTAGCAAAAGATGTCCCAAAGACATAAAAGTCCAAGCAGAAATATGGACAGAAAAAACTTGGCTGCGAAAGCAGAGAGAAGAAATGCTGGCTTGGACAAGAAACAAATCCCCCCAACCTCAAAGATTTGTTTGTTAGTTTGTTTCTTGTTTTGACCTAGAAAAATTCTTTGGTTTCTAAGTTTTTAAGCAAAATATGGAAGCTGTGTAGAGTTCACAGCATTTCCTGTGAGAAATGTTACTAAAAACTCCCATTCTTGTCTCAAAATCCATTCTGACCTCCCTTTGTGTGATACTAGGAAATTCAAAGGAAGCTTTGGGCTCCTGGTGGATATTTGCATTCCAGATGAAGCAGTATGAAAATACAGAAGATAATGAGTGGGAAGAATCACTTTTATGATAAGCCAAGAGGGAAGAGTACCTCCAAGTCATGCAGGGTCTCAACAGTAAAAGACTAGGTTGAAGGTAGAGCTTCTGAAAGGCTCAAAGACAGTGGCTGTGGGCAGACAAGTGAGCTGAGCATGTGATATTAGGGTAAGTTTTGTGCATACTATTTAGGGAACTAAGAAATTCAGTACTCAAAGAGTAGAAAGAGACGGTGCAGCAGTCAGAACATGAGCAGAAAAGTTTGCCTTTCCAAAAGAATTCTGTACAGAGAGGAAAAAAGCAGGAGTTTAACTGCCTTGTTTAATACTGTCCTTAAATTAATCTTCTCCACAATCAAAAGCAGGAAACCAGAAGTATTTTACTAAGGAAAAGCAAGAATTATACTTGCAAGATTGCAAATGCAAGAGGTATTGAACACTGAATGCACTCAGGAGAGCATAACTAAAGCATCGTTTGACACCAGTGTATGAAAAATATCTCTGGTATGTATCCCCAAAGGAGACCAATAGAATGATTTCTCAAGGTTCTTCATTTCTTTATAAACCCAGTGTAGAGCTGTAAAGACTTCTAAGGATGCATTTCACAAGAAATCTTCCTTAATTTCAGCACTTTAGTAACTGGTGAACAGAGTTTGCCTTTCTAACCTCCACACAGCACACCAGCAGAGATGGACTGGACCACAGGCATTCTGACTCCCAGCCATGGTCACTACTTATCAGGAATTTACAGACCAAGCCTCTTCAGATTGATGAGGGCTTTTCTGTACCAGGGGCTCTGGTTTTTAGGGCCTGGCTGACAGAGCCCAGCTAGTGAGGGTTTAATTGCCTAAGAATTTGCAAACACTGCCATTATGCAGTGCAACGTCACGAGAGTTATAAACAGTACAGAGAGAAATTCAAGGTACAGAAGTTGAAAATTAGTCTCTCTCAGGCTTCCACATGCTTTCTCCTGGACATAGAATTTAAGAAGCAAAACAGCTCAGGGTCAAATGTTTCAGGTTGACCTCTATAGCTGTGCCCCTTTTGAACACTTTTCCTTCTGCCTGCTCCAAAGGTTAAAGAGTAGGAAATGCCCATTATTGTTTGACCTTGTGTCACGGAGACATTTTAAGGCCCAAACGTGTGGTTATTTTTAGGTCGTGCTATTATTTTGAAGCCAGGCACAAGCAAATAAAATCAGCAAATCTTCACAAAGAGAGACAATGTAAAACAGTGTCCAGCATTATCTTCCCTTTCAGCTTGACAGGAATATTTGTCTTGATACCAAGAGTTAGTCCTCTGCTTCCTCAAGGAATGGTGAATAACTTCCGCTCACGTTACACAAGCTCCTGGCTGTGGATCACTTTCCTGTGTGGCCACTTGGCTGCAAGGGCTACAAAGGCTTTGTAATCCTCAGTTCTATTATTGTTTCCTAAGGATGCATCCTGCTTGGAAAACAGCAAAGGAAGGGAAACAGTATCTAGCATTATTTCCTAATTAAACTGTTTGCATCATTCAAAGTCTATGATGAGTTCCTTCCTTTTCTCTCCTTCCCTTCTTGTTTACTAAAATCAGGGGATACAAAAAGACAGCAGGAGTGAGAGGCAGTAAAGCAGATCCTAATCTCTAGTACAAAAGGTAATGGAGCTTTTCCAGATTTTTACCAGCATCCTGAGGCTCAAATTCTCATCAGCTTGCTACTACAACCTTGCTGAGGACTGTATTCTGTGCAGACGTGTAAGCTTCACTGAAATAATTTAACTTCTGGAGTTTTACAGCTGCTGATATGGGAAGCCTACTTATGGTGGTTGGGATCTAAGATTTATATATATTCAAAATTGTTTGTATTCCTCTCTGGTGTTTACAGACATGGGACTAAGCCATGAGGCTCACATCCAGATCTGAACTCAGCATACCCAGAGTTTGATCCCATGTCTAGATTTGGGGTTACCTCCAATAAATAGGTCAGCCTTGATGAACAATAGTCTCTCTTGGCTTTATAATCTGTGCCTCTGAGAATATGGGATTTCATACCTGCCAAACCCTCACCAAACATTAGCTGCTGAGTACTGACACTGAATGGTCAGGCTTCAGTGTAAGGACTTCCACTCCTCACTTGGAAAATAGCAATGCCAAGAGGCAGGGACATGAAACGATGCTCTGAGGTTGCAAAGGGAGAAAACCTGGGACTTCAGGCTTTGCCTCCCAGGCTCTGGCTGCTGAACTATACTTTCTCTCCAGAAAGAAACAAATGCAAAATCAAGTAACTATGCAAAATAAAGCCTTTCCAGAAGACTCCAGGTAAGTCTTCTTGAGAGCTAAAACTGAATCAGACTCAACATACCAACTATTCACAGAGAGGCTTTAGCAAGAATCAAGTCTTTGAACCAGACTACTTCCAGAAATTAGACCTTGCTTACAAGTTATGTTGATACCTATTTTATTTATCATATTATTGACTCAGCAAATGGGATCATATAAAGCCAGAGAGAATTATTCCAAATGAATACAAAAAATAGCAGGGTAGGAAGATTGCTTCTGCAGGCAGAAATGCTTGGACAAGAACTCTGCTAATAACACACCAACATGCACCAGTGAAATTCCCTGTACAGGCAGCTCAGATACCCAAAAGCCATGCAGATCTTGCACTGCAGCTTAACATCCATCCCTGCACACACAAGGTCACACAAGTAGCATTTCACACCAAAAATGTACTACAGGTTCAGCAAATGGTGCAGGGATAATGAGTCAGATGGAGAATGTGTTCAAACCTGGCCACAACCTGGGGGACTTTCAGCTGTTACTAATCCAGCTGTCAAGTGGTTGCCCCAGGGGCTTCCATCTTCCTTCAGCCAGAATACTTGCTCCTGATTCACACTCGCCCAGCTGAGTGCAGGATCAGGGTTTAATCTTTGCAAGCATCATTTATAACCCACAACTAAGAGGTGAGTGCCTGAAGAGTGGGGCAAAATGTTGAGTGTCTGTCTATGGAGAGAGAGGTTTTATACAACTTCTGCCATGTTTCTTCCCAAGTCTGAAATATTTCAACATTACTCCTGCAGCCAGCCAGACTTTCAGCTGAGTATTTTCCTTTCCATGTGTACCTGCTGACTTACAGTTCTTTACAACAATGAAATGAAGATCCCTTTTGGACAGATTTACTGTTCTATGAAGTGCAAATAATTCATCTGCCTCCATTTACATTCATAACCACTCCTGGGAAAATGTCTCACTCTTTCAGCAGGGCCAAAAGCCACATACTGTGCAATTGCAAGTTTTGGTAAGCTATGCCTCAGCCACCTCTCAATGTGTAGGTTGGAACAGAACCTGCAATTTCTGTTGCCTCAGTGTGTGCAGGTTGCTAACTGTGGGCAGAATCTTTGTGGGACGAAACGTCCCATCCTGTCAACTGACAAACTGTGAAATACAAAGATGAACAATGAAGACCTGATTCTGTGATTCTCACAACGTTCACTGAAGCATGGAAAAAATATATATGTTTTTCCTTTTTTTAAGGATTCCCTGACAGCCTGGGGGTTTTCAGCCATCACTATGGCTACTGAGCAAAAGCTGTGAACAAGTCAGGAACTGTGAGAAGAATTTCTTTCATTCTTCAACAACAACATCAATTGTTTTTAAACTGACAGCCAGGTCAAGTTGATCAGGAACTGATACTCCAAACCTTGCAACAGTTCTCAGCAAGAAGCAGCTTAGAGCTCACAACACCCTGCACAGTGGATAAAGGCAATGCTCAGAAAAGGTTGGTTTTAAAGTGATCCCAAGGTCTGCAGAAGGCAGCAAAACAGTTCTAGCTCAAATACTAAAATATAGAAGTTAGGAAGAACACTTTCTATGAAAGCAAGAACTCTTTCCAAACACAATTAAAACCACTGGAAATGACACCCCTGAGTTCTGTGGGGGTTTTGGGTTACGTCAAGATAATTCAGGCTGCCATGCAGTAACTCTGGAAGATTCCTGGATACCTCCATTCCTTCTGATAAGGATTCCCTGTAGCTGTGACCTAGGAACACGGGTGCTCTAAGATGTTTAAAACCAGCCTAAAAAACAACATGTATATCTATATTGAGAGTTATACCTACACACATACATACACAATCCCACTAGATTCCTAATATTAGAAGCCATGGAGGGGTGTCCAAAGCTTTGGTTCTATTTGCTTGCAGCTCTATATGAGGATCAATTTTTTTCCCCCCAGAAAAGTGTAGGTGACTCTTCAGTGTAAAAATGGTCAGGTTGCTCCTCTGCAACATACACAAGTGAGAGACAAACATTAGCATTGCCCCTGCATTCACCCAAATGAACATTTCTAAGGATCACCTATAAACCATTCCTTCTGCTTCACTGAATGTTGTTGAAAAAACCTGTGCAGAGACTATGTCCATAAAGGAAGCTAAAATGGATGTGAGGGAAAGAAATGAGATGCATGTAAACAAATAATTTAAGGAAGACGAGCATGAGCAGTGTGCTAAAGAAAAGACACAGATGAGCAAATTGAAAGAAGTAACAACAAACTCTCTTCCTTTGTGAAAGATCTGTGTGTACTGTTATTCCTGTAGGGAGGAGATTCCAGGAGACACAAGTCCAAGACTGCTTTCCCTGCCATCTGATACAGACAAAAGCAGGGAAAGGGCAATACTAAAGCATCAGCAATAACTGCTGCAGCTGCAAGAAGTTATAAAAAAAATCTCCCCATCTAATAGTCCCAATCCTAACAATGATTTCCTCCTTTTTTAATTTTTTTTCTTTCTAGTTATGTTTACCACTTGCTGGTTGTTGGCAAAGTTAATAGACATTTACAAAAATGAAGGAAAAAAAAACCACCACCACAACAAAAAACAAAAACATACTCATCCCAAAGTCTTCAGACTAAATTAGAGCCTGATCTAAAGCCCATTGAAATCAATGGAAAGACTCCCTGGAGGGAGGATGAGAGAGAGAAAAACCACACGTGACAGATGTTGGTGATGTTGCTTAACTCACTACTGGGAAGCATCTGATACTAGAGCAGAAAAGAGGGAATGGGAAGTGATCTGGAGTAGGAAGCAGTACAACAGAAAAAGTTCCTAATTTAGTCCCAAAGCTGTGATGGAAGACTAAAGGAGGGAGAGTAGCCTGATTCTCTCCACCCCTTACTCCCTAACCCCCCACAACCTCCCCAAAAAACAAAAAGCCAAAACAAAAAAACCAAAAATTGTTGGGCTGTCATGAAAAATGAGCTGCTGATTATTTCACATCTGAAGAATCAGTCAGTGTGAAAATATGTGAACTGGCTCAACCTAAAAACCCTGTGCTGGGGGGTTTTGAAGAAAGAAAATGTATTTATTCTAGTTAGCAGCAGTAAGCTTTCCATAGACTTTGGCAAATGCCAGTGGTGGGGGAGATCATTCAGGTTCAATGTACCAGTGAGATCCAAAACAAAGATGCTGCTGATCACTAAAGGTCCAGAGTATTTTTGGTAAAGACAGCCTTGTTGAGAACAAAATATCTCACCAAGTTACACTCTGCACTTTGTTGTGCATACTTGAAACACCACATGCCAGCTAAGGCCACTAGATGAGTACAGAGACAAATGTGTTTCAGTACTAGTTCCCTGCAGTTCCTTGTCAGTTCAGGGCTGAAAAATATTATCTTGAAATATCTGAATGTTTGTGTTTCCCAAAGATAAAACTGCTGCCTATTTCACTGCTGAAAGAGTACCACCACTTTGATAAGCAATTATCATTAAATACGTACAAGATCAGAGGGCTGGTACAGTATCCCTGACAGTGACAGCAATGGGGGAAGTAAACAAGCTGTGCAATGCTACTTAAAAAACTACAAAGTTGTATCTAGAAAGCTGTCTTAAGTAGTCTCTTCTCAAATGAGTTCCATTGTAAGAAGCTACACAGTAAGAAATCCCAGGAATAACCTTGGCTGAGGTGAGCTGGTGTGGGGTGATCATTGGCTACTGGTGGCACCAGTGACAAATGAACAAGATGCTCCTGACTCTGCAGAGCACAAAGCAAAGGTCTCACAGCCAGGTTCTCCTGGCCAGCTCAGTCCTTGCCCTGCACATGGTCACACTGTGACTGTCCAGCTCCCTCCTTCCTGGCCTGGGTATCACTGAACACCATTTCATGCCACCTGCAATGTGTCCTTACTGACCCAGAAGTGTATAAAGTGTCTCTTCTGATCTCTCTCAATTCCTTTATTCTGGCACATTAAGCAAAAACATTATGAGAAGCCAAAGCTGTTTTCTAGCTGGGTCAGGTTTTACATGCACTTGAGAGCATACTCAGGTCAGATCCTACACTCAGTGTCCCATGGATCTGATGCACTAGTGCTCCAGCACATCATTTTCTAGTTAGATTAATCCCCTGTGTCAAGGGCTTATTGCCTTGCTGTGCTGAGGATTAACTGACTCGGTTTGAATGAACACCCCTGGCATTGGTGGGTGTGGGTATCAGAGAGGCAAGGGACACCACAGCTCTCAGTTTCATGCCCACATTTAAGGAACCTTCACCTTCAGCCCAGCCCACCCTCCAGCACTCACTCACCTGCCTGACCCATCCTCACCACCTTCCAGGTGGTCACAGCTCAGGTCAGTGCCTCCACACTGGAGTTTGTCTCTCCAGGCAGGAACTGATTTGTGGCCCAGGGTGTCTGCACAAAGGCACTGGATGCCTCCAGTAACTGTGTGGAAGTACTTACCCCCCAGCTCTATAAGCAGCTTCACATAGGATTGGAGAAGCTGCCTTCATCTACCATCTGGAAGCGGTTTGTGTACCACCAGTGGTATGCATATCACAGTTTGGGAACCCCTGTTTTATACCAAGAGCCTTGCTAAGGGTTTCTCTGGCTGCCATACAGCTGCTGTGAAGGTTTTTCACTCTACTTTGTACCAGGAGATGATGAAGGCCCTTCAGAGCAGCTCTAACTGTCCGCAAAACCTCATATCTCATGAACAACAATTTAAACCTGGCTTAAACTCCTTAAACTTCCTTAAACTTCACTGGTGTGAAGGCTGCTCTAGCTGATTTATATCTGAGTAAGAGAAAAGAGAGTTTCCCAGCCTTTCTGGGTCTCTTCTCATCTCACTAAAGCAAGGAAAATAATTTCCTCTGAGGCATACTGGAAAAGAAATCCATTAGCAGTTACAAAGGAAAGCTGAATGTTATTGTTACATCCAAACAGCTGTAACAGTCTTTAATTCTACTCCTATTACTTTTAGACAAAACCATGGATTTTTATGAGCTTGTTACTAGGGTGTCCCTTAATTGTTACCTTCTTACCACAATTATATTCCATAAAATTTAAAACTGATGAAACAAAAGCATTTAATTGCTTAATGCCAATCACAAAGCACTCCATTTACAACAGTTTCTCCATAACGCATCCATTTGCTGTCGACTTATAAATATTACATAAAGCAGATGTTTAGCCTATAATTTATAGCAAATTAATTCCTTTTGATATTACCTCTGAAGAAACTAGGATGGGTAAGAGGTACTTAAAACTGAGAGTTACAGGAAAGAGTTGATTCATACAGGAAACTGGGTGTCAGCTGAGCCATGAGGCACAGCAGCAATCACAGGATTTGCCTTGGGTGCTCCGTGAAGCTCAGGGTTTGAGGTGGGGTGTCCTCAGCCACCCAAGGGCTGTGGTGTCAACTGACATTGTGGGTTCAACAGTGCTTGGCCTGGAGGGGTCCTTTTGACAAATATTTGTTTGCAAGTGAGTATTTTGAAAGAAAAATACAATAAAACAAAACCCAACCACTTCTTACTCTGGCATTCAGTTTTTATGGAATATTTCCTCCCATTTGGGACTCAGGATGTATTTGCCCCTAATAAATTATTTGAATGGGATTTATTTCACGGGTAAGTTCTTCTACTTATTTAGAGGAGGGTAAAAAAGAGAGCTGGATTCAGGGATGCCATTGGGCCTCCCAAGGTATGGAAAGTTCTAAAATAAACCAAAGGCAACCAACGAAGTTACATTTGAAGAATGTGCAAAAATTTTACAAAGAAGTAAGCAACATATGCTTTGCTCTCCAGGAGACAGGTGGGTATTTTCATTCAGTGGACCTGGTCTTTCAGACACTGCTCTTGTGCAGGGTTCCTGCTAAAGAGTTCTGAGAAGGAGGCAGTTAAACACTTCCCATCTCTCATCCTGACCTCCCACAACCATCTCCAGCTTCTCTGATCACCCCCTGACTTTCTTATCCACTGGTGTTAAAGAATCAGATGTAAAAGGGAGAAGGAAAGGAGAAGAAAATAATAAATCTTGTCAATCAGACAAATAATATCCAGTCATTCACTACCATTTATCTTGGTGGTGAGGAAAAAAAAACCAAACAATACATGTAGCTGTCTATCAGAAGGCAAAGAGCCTTTCAGCTCAGTAATTGTGGACCTACAGCCACAAAGATCTCAGCAGAATGAAGGGATATAATTTATGTTATATAAAAATGGGCTGGAGATCAGCCTGAGTCACAGAAACTTTAGAAAGACTTCTTTTTCTTTAAAAAAAAAATATATTTAGCAAAATGTCAGGAAAGAAATAACATGGTTGGTGAATAGAATAGCAGAGCTCATGACTGTAACTATAGATACTATTTTTGAACATCTGCATTTATTATTAGACAAAATCTGCTTGTTTACAGGGGCTTCTGTATCAGGTGGAGAGCTGAAGAGTGTATTTTTAGTGTTAGCAGGTTTTAAACATGAGTGCCTTGGGACTTAACTGATTTTGGTTAACCTGTTCAGCTACAGTTTCTTGCTAATATGCCATTGACAGTGGCACACAACTTTAAAACAAATTCCAACTAAAAATATTTTTCATGTCCTACACTTACTGCTGTTTATGATGTGCATCATCCCAGTTTTCAAATCAAGTTTTAAATTCTTTTCCTGTATTTCAAAAGTTATCTTTCATAGGAGAAAAGTCATGTATGGTAGTCAGAGTTTTATGTGAAGGCTAATGGACTTAATAAAAAAAAAAAAATCTTATTTCTCTCAACAGATTGTGCATCCTGTTTTTTAAACTTGTCAGAAGATTTTGAGAGTCCCTGAATTTCTGCTCCTTTATCTCCCCACTTTGCAGTCTTCACCAGGTGACTTTAATGTTTATTGCCATTAATCTGTCTCAGGCAGATGTACAGGGACTGCCTGTTTTAAAGGTTTTAGTACAAAGGTAAAAAGATTCTCAAAGATGGATTCAAGGACAAAAAGTGAGTGCAAATGAAACACTAAGAAAAGCAAGAGAGCTGTTAGCAGTAGAAGTTTGATGTCACCTTTTAAGGGCAACTTGAATTATATCTGCTCCACAGAGTTATAACTCTATGTATTCACTACATACACTTTCCTAAGTTAATGGTGAGTGAACAGGCATGAATAAAGTTGTAACAGCCCAAGAAAATTCCACCAAATCCGACCACAAGTAAAGGCTTTAAAAAAAAAAAAAATCATGGAAGTTTGGTATTTTTCATTGTATCCTGTTTGTTCTGGGTTCCCTCTAGAAGGAACAGTGCCAAGATACTACAAGAAAGGCAGAAAGGCTGTTCTTGTTCTATTTCTTGTTCTATTTGCAGCCCAGCTAGGAGCAGGAAGTTCTATAAATCTCACAAGAAAGTCTGTTCTGCTAGTGGGGCTGATTCTGAAGTTAACTCAAGTTGTGTCATAGCCCTCAACAAGGATCCAGTCAGACTGAATCATCACATTTATTGTAAAAAAAAAAAACCAACCACAAAAGTTTCAGAAGATTTTGAATAAAGATGAGGAAAGTATCTGAACCCCTGAACCCTGACAATAGGTCCCCAAATCAAATTCACCAAGCAGCAAGCAAAACAAGGACATGGCCACACGAGGAGCACTGAAATCCTGTTCCTGGTCTGGTCGGAAGGCAAAGCACCAAGGATTTCAAAGACAAATGGCCAAAGCTGACACAACTTTACTCAGGTCTGAATCACTTCTACAGGAAAGTGTATTTAGGATAGATTTTTGAATAGTTGTGGGTGTTTTCTTTGCTAGCTTTAAAAAAAAAAAAAATAATCTGTCTCACTATAGAGATCAATTCTACAGAATGCAAGATTGCTGCCTTGCATCAATCCAAAGTGTGAACCTTGGAGAGTTATGTAGCTTGCTCCCCACTATGTAGCTTGTTTCCCATGTGCTGGCCCACCAAGGAATAAATTTGGCCCACCAAGGAATAAACTAAAGGTCCTTAGTGGAGGAAGAAAGTTTTGTTTTCAGAAATATATGTTCATTTTGGATGATGAAGCCTGCTTCTCACAGATCTGCTCTTGTTACACATATCATCTCTGGTCTATTTGTCTCCCTGTACAAGTGCATATTCTCTGTTGATGCAATGAAAATTTCCAGCATGTTAACACGGGAGGAACAATGCAAGTATCATTTACACACTTGTGAATTCAGACTAAATATAAATGAAGGAAAATCAGTGCAGAAAATCAATGCAGCTTTTGGCTGAAAATGAACATGAGGTTACAGTGGCAGAGCCTTGGGGTCAAAATAAGCAGCAAATTGTCTCTCTGCCCTTGGAAACGTCACGAAACCCCAGTAAGTTTCCCCCCTAGAAACAGAAAACAACCATCCCTGCCACATCTACCTCCAAACACCACCACAAAACCAGAAAAATAATCATATAGCAAATGATTCCATGGTTGGATGTCATTCTCAACTGTAAGAAGTTCAGGTTCAAGGAGGTACTCTACCATTTTTTTTCTTGACCCTCCCCTCTGATATACAAATCTCAGCAGAATTCTGGAAAGAGCAAAATCTTTCTTCGTTCACCTGCTAGAACATTCTTATGTTGCAAAATTTCTCTTGAATAAAGCACTGGAATCAGTTCATTACCACAACCCTACCAAAGAGTCCAGGGTTTAGCATCATTATGTCACAGGCTTTCCAGTCAGCTCTAACCACAAGGAATTTCATTGTATATAACCCAGACCCTTCTAAACTATCCAGAGGTAAAACAGGGAACATCTCAAGCCTGGTCTATGGTTGTCCACACCTTTGTCAGCCAACTAGCAAACATGGGGTTGGCTCTTGCTCACTAGTGTTCTCCCAGATTTGCTTCAGCATGATCTGAGAGACAGCAAAGGTTACCAGCTGCTCCCTCCAGGCACTGTGGCCAAGATAACTTGGCTTTTGGTGAGGGCAGAAGGGTGAGTTTAGCCAGAGGGAGGAGTCGTGCCATGGTATTTCATCTCCAGGCTAAGGAATAATCCGTGGGTCCTTGTGTTAGGCTACAATCTTGATGGTCTGAACTGAGAAGGAAACTGCATGCTCCATTACCTCTCCATGATTCTCCTGTGCCTTCTTTCAAAAGTGTTGGTGGGACTTCTGGGATGACTCTGGCACATCCCAGTTTAAAGAGAACTGGAAGTAGCCCATTTTCTTATGGAAAAAAATAATCACGAAAAGTTCTAACATCAATCTAGTTCAGGCAGTGAGGCAAGAGGATATTTCCAGAACTCTGACCTTCATTTTTGGATGCAGAAGCAATGCATTGTCTGTCCCTAACATTTTGTATCCAAGACTCCAATGGACTTTTAGATGCTAGAGCCAGAGAACACCTCTGACAGGGTTTGGTCCTTGTCATTATTCCCATTCTACAGAGAGGAAAATTGGGTCACAACTGGTGAAATGCTTTTCAGCACATAAGTGGTGGCATTGCTAAAAACAGGATATATGAGTCACAAATCTGAGACTCCTGTTTAACTCTGCAACAAAGAGAGAGAGAGACACTTATTTGATTTTTCTACAGCAGTGTCCTGATGCTACAGATTGGCACCTGCTTGCTGAGGTTCCCTGGGGCAGGGGTGGGCTGGGAGTAGCAGATCCACACAACTGCAGCACCAGAGAACTGCCCCTGCTCTGGTGCCACTACAGCTGCAGCAGCACACCTGGGCCATAAACCCTCCCTCTCATCACTAGACAGCAGGGGGCTAAAAAGTTAGATACTGCAGCACACAAGGTCACCAGGCCAAAGTCTTTTTATGGATTTAGCCCTCCAAACAGGATTTAATAGCATGTAGTAAATAAGGCCTTGGGCCACACATGGAACAATGAAGATAAAATGAACTCCTGAATAGCCACTCATTAAGAGTGCTCTGGACATCCTGTGCACAGAGGCAGAGAGCTCTGCGGAAAAAATAGTATGTGATCAGGTAATTAAAAAATGAATCATAATGAATTACACAGGCAACCTTCATTAGGGCATTTCCTAACTTTTCCATGCTTTTCTTTCTGCCAGCAACATGTTCTTTCAATGTCACTTTTGTGTGCACAGTATAGAGCTCTGCTCTGTTATGCACTAAAGGCCACAGAGATATTTGTGCTGTAAAGTCACATTGGGTTTTCCTTAAAGGTCTTTATAACTCACTTTGTTTTTTTTTTTATTATCTCCACCAGCTTTGCTTGGATGAGACTCTGCTCTTGCTCTTGAGTAACCAAAGCAATTCTTTTTAATTGTTGCAGATTCAAGGCCTGTGTCTTTAAGAACTGTCAGAAGGAAAAGACAGAACAGCAGAAATACAAGTTGTACAACTCAGCTCTTACAGCTACATCAGCTTAGAACCATACAGGATTCCAGCACATCCGTGGGAAAGTATTTATTTTACCTGTAGGTATAATTGTAAGCAATAAAAACAGTTCAAACCTTGCCAGAAAGGGTGTGAATTTCTAAAAAGAAGGAAAACCTCCGAATTCCAATACCTGAGCAAACAAGTTAGTATAAAAGAAAAAAAAGTAAATGAAACAGCGTTGCCAAAACAATGAGGTTATGATTTGCCAACAGCTGGATTGCACTTTCACTTATAAATGCTGAAAAAAAGTCTCTGACTTCTGAGCACATTTTCTTTTGAGTCCAATCTATTTGTTTGTCAAGCGCAAGGATGTGTAAAGAGGAAAAGAAAAAATATTAGCTGAAGCTTTGAAAACCAAAATAACCCCCCATCTTTTTTCTCTTGGAAGCCATTTCACCAGTTTGGCAATAAAGCAGCAGCATGTCTTGCCAGCTTAAAAAGTACTGACTCCCTGGAACCAGCTGCAGAGAGGAGGTGGGCAAAAAGAATGAAGCTCCCCCAAAACACACATGCACAGTTTCAAACGTGCTCTGCCATCTTTTGGCCAACCTTGCCAACTAGAAAATTTGCTGTCTGAGAGGAGAGGTGCTGGGAGAGGTGCTTGTCTTACAGCCAGCTTGTGACAGCTGAGTTTGATTGCAATCTTGCTCCTTGTCAAGCTCAGGTTGTCACATCATGGGTATCTTCAGTGGTGTGTCACAAAATGCACGAGGAATTTGACTCATTTGGCTGATTATTTGAATTTCTATGACTACATTTTAAACAAAATCTAGCCAAAGGTTGCCATTGGCAAGCTCATGCACCACAAAAGTCACCTTCCTGACAACTCTCATTTCCACCCCAGAGAGAAACCAGAACATGGATGGAAAGCAAACTGAGGGAACAAAGTTATTCATCTTCAGAAGCCCTACCAGAAGTGTGTTCTATGGGATGGCTTAGGACAGGTGTTATTTCAGCTGAACATGTTCAGCTAAGCCCCAGCATCATGGCTTGGTGAGGAATTAGGATACAAAAAAAATATTAATTTCCACCTGCCAAGTGTTCAGCCTTCAGCCTTACACTGCAACCATCTTGAGCAGGTCTGTGCACCTCCACGTTGCTTCTCAGCTGTGCTCAGGTTTTCACATGGAGTTGGCTTCTGTGTTTCTCAGAATCTGCTAAATCTCCTTGACAAAAATCTAATTTGCAGCTATTTCTCAGCTCTGTGTAGAGGGGATTTTAGACAATACTAGACAATCTAAAAATGCTACAGATACTGTCTCTCTCCCACTGAGTCTCTACTTTGTTGAATATGCACCTGCTTCTTTCTGCTGTGCACCTAGACAAATGCAACATGGTTTTTTTTTTCTTCCAGTTTGCCCTCTAAATACAAAGGCAGAAAATTGCGTGATTTTAACTCAAAAGTTCTGGCAACGGTGGAACTCATAATGGCACCAACAATAATGTCTGGCCAAAATGCTCCTTTCAGTAGATTTGGCAGTGCTGGCCATATTTGAAAGGTATCATGCAGCAGTCTGGCTAAAAAAAATTCATCATATAAGGAAAAAACAGCTGAACTTGAAAAATGAGATGCATTTGTACTTGGCAATACTTCTTTTCTGATTGTTTTCCAATGGCAAAGACTGAACAAGATGGCTGCAGCAGTGCAAAGGAGACAACGGAAACTGAAGACCAAAACAAAAAACCTACAGACAACCCCACAATAAAGACAATTTCCATGCAAACTGCAACTGTTGAATTTCAGGCTTTTCAGCTGTCTATCTGCTTAAAGGCTTTTTATTCAGCAAACAATTTACTTTGTAACAAACTTAGGTCTGGAAAATTTCTGTCCCAAACATGCTTCTTTCACAGCACCAGAAATTAGCTGATGACTTAATAGCAACACTTACTACTAAGCATAATAATAAGAAAGTATTTTATGGACTTGCCTTGCTTTTACCAAAGACAGAGATTTGCACTGCTTGTATCACACATGTCATGGATCAAAAGTTTGTCAGTCAGGTTCCCAAAGGATTCCCTGCTAAAGTTTTCCTGGTCTTTCTGAAAGGCTAAAATGCCCCAGAAGAACGAACAACTAAACCCAGTAGTTAGTATTTGTGATAAAAATAACCACATGAAATTTAGCTTGGAAACTTACATGTCCAGAAAAAGGCAGATCAAGAGAGATGTTCAGGTATGAGTAGCAAAGCAAAGTAGGAATAATAGGAATAGTTTTGGGTGAAGAATGGGTTTGCTGAATGACTTGGTGGCAAGTCTTCAACACTATTTGTCCTTGGCAGTTTTCAGTTCAGGTGTTCTGATCTGAGAAACTCACTAACAGCAAGCACAAAAAAGGAGTCAGTAAGTAGAGTTATTTTTGTGAAAGGCTTGGACTTACCCTTCCAAAGGGCCCATATTCCTCAAAGCTTTCTGCAGAATGGTTTCCTATAATTATTTTTCTCATCTTGAAGTGCATTTACATGACACTGCAGCAACAATTGGCACATATGAACTGCAGATTGTCTGTGGTTTTGATTAGTGTGGCAGCAACATATCCTTTGTTTTTCAGTCCTGGGCTAAATGAAACATCTTCCACAGAGACAAATCTGCACAGTGATTAATTGTGAAGAATCCCATATGGATACTGATATCCCACATGCTTTAAGGGAGGCTGGGTGGGAAATCCTCTGCTTCATTCATCTCTCAGCCCTACAGACTGCTGGAAGGTACTCACAGGTTCAGTGCCCTGTGGTTATAACCTCACTGCAGAATTGGTTGAGACCAGGCTAACTGTAAACCTTTGCTGGTATAGTACTAAGCATTTGGTCTTGTTGTTTTTAAATTTAGTTTTTCCATACAGACAAAAGCCCTAAATGCAGTTATAAACACACAGAACTCTTTTTGCTGAAGTAGCTTATTTCCATGGCAGACCTGATGTAAGCCATACCATTTTAAAGTGTTTTTCAATAGTATAAACCACACTTTCAGTAAAAGAGCTCAGTACAGAAGACAGAAAGCTTTGGCTGTGTTGCACACAAACCCATTCAGCATCCTGTGGAGTGGAACCTTCCTGTGATACACCTGAACCACCCTGGGGTTAATATTTTGCATGAATAGTTTTACCACGTCCTCCAGAGAAGTATGAATCTGAAGCACTGACCTGTTCCATAATGCAATATACTGAGCACAATACACTGGCCAAAATCAGCTCTAAAACAAATAGCCACAACTTGACTGATGTCATAGAGGTCTGTTTGCTTATATTATTACCAGCTTGGCCCCCTCCACTTATTTAACTTAACTCAGAAAGTGTCTTAAGAGTCCAATGTCCATTTTCCAAATGGAAATAGAAGCAACTTCTTCCTACCTACACATATAAATTAAAACACCAGAAACACTGTACAGTATTTCTTTATAACTGTACCTCAGTCTGAGGTATATATTCAGTTTTGACTTAATTTTTCCTTCTCTCACACATATTTACTGTCCCACTTTGTCAAAATCAATTATTGATGACAGGCTGCTTAATGGGTCAGTGACTCTTATGAAATGTCTTTCATCTTCTGACCTGCAATGGTTTTAATGTTGCTCCACAGCTGGGCCTCTGCCATCACAGCATATGAGAAAAGCACCAGGCTCTTGAGCTTCTGCAGGCAGAGAAATACAAGCAAGGTTTTCAGATGTTTATCTAGATGCTAAAAATTAATCCATATCTTAATGTGACTCCAAGACTAGGGATGATGAGTTTATGTTGTTATAGCATTGGCCCTTGCTGGGACATTTCAGTCGTGACTCTCTTAACACAAAGATTTCATCAGCTTCTGGTAGTTCAGTACTTGCACGGAGCCAAATACACTTTCAGACAAAAAAGCTAAATGATAATCCTTTCCTTTGTAAAATTCCTCTGACAGTGTGCTTTCCATCCAAAGAGCTCAAGTGCTAGGTAGAAAGATAGACAGACAAGAGTGTTTCAGTGAGGAACTTTGAAGGGTAAGTTCTTGCAGTGATTCATCCAGGCAGATGACAAATGGAGAATTTTGCAAAATGGGACATATTTAGACTGTGGCATCTGTATTTTCATTTAAGAATAAAAATACATCGGGTGCAAAATTGCAAGCTTTGATAAGACATTCCACTTGTTATTTACTAGCATTTATAAATCTTAGATTCTTCTACTTTTTTTTTTGAAAGGTAATCAGGTTCCTACCTAGTTTGTGGTCTAGATATTTAGCTATGTGAGTATAATTCAAGAGTAAACCCACTGACATCACTGGAATATTTCTCAATCATCAATCCATATTTCTCAATTCACAGTATTATGAGAGGATGAGTAAAGAATAATATCTGTTATTCAGAGGCTCCACAGAGTTCCTGAAGCAATGAAACAATCAAATCTTCACCAAGTGTAAGGAAGGTGAAGTGGAGCATATTTCTTTAAACAGTTTTCTTCACACTATTCCATTTATTGGTCTTGAACTAAGGGTGCTTTACTATGAATAAATATGCAAAGTGGGACCAATTGAATTAAAGCCAAAAACCTAAGACACAAAGCTACTCTGCTGTGAGCCAGGACATTGCAGCTGCTGAGGCATGAGCTAGAAGACAGCTACACTGACCTGATTCACTTGTAGGCTCTGGTGTTGGCTCCATTATAAACCAACATAAAGTTAAAGCAAAATAAAACTAAACCTTAACATAAATCCTTCTGAAAGCAAACTTGTCAATTTTTAATTTTTAATTGAGTCAGTATTGGATTTAAACAAAAATCCCACCAGAATTTGTAATGGCATTAAATAGACTCTAATTCCCAACAGCACAAATTGAAAAGGATGGAAAGGTAATTCAGGGAAGCAACTGGGAAAACCACATGCCTTGTCAAACAAGCTCAGCCTATCTGGTAGAATGACACCAGCCTGCTCACAATTACCCTAAATACACAGCTTAATCTACTGCAAGCTTGGTGACAGGAAAAAGAAGAAAAAAAAAAAAAAGCTGACCTTTGAACTTTGTAGCAGTCACAAATAATAAGGATGAGCTAGAGAATAACTTCATTTTGTCCAGCTAATTGCATTCTGCCCTCCTCACAGCAAGTCATCCCTTACTCTAGAAAGGAAACCCATCCTCTGGTGGCTTAATTTAAAGGAAAACTGAAGCCCTCTCACTAGGAGCATCAGATCCCACTTTGCTAGAAGCACAGAAACAGGATCAGTCACAGCATTCTGAATGCCACTGACTCTTCCCTTCAGTAAAGAGCTAAAAGCAGTTTCTTCTGCTGACCAAAGCAAGCAAGGCAGTGAATATCCTGAAGATGTATATATAAGGTTTTCAATTATCATAATCTAAGGTTCTGCCTTGTCAAAAGGTGGTTCCAGGGAGAAGAGCAGGTTTTATTACAGAAGGATGTCCACACATGGATTTTTCTTCCTTTTCTTTAAACTCACTCTACTAAAAGTAATTTACAAGACCAGCCAAGTCACTTAAAACAGTATTTTCCTAAAGGAAAAATAAGGTGATCTCCCATAACCACTGGCTTTGCTCCTGAATTCCTGGAAGATATTTTCATGTTGCCCCCAGCAACTCTAACTTGCCTCCCCACCTAGTGCAACCTTTTGTACACTGGCAAAAGGTAACGTTGAGAGGAAGACTAAAGGTTAATGGCCCACACATGACTGGAAGCAGGGAAATCACAGATCACTTCAGAGGCTGTATCTTGGGGGAAAATCTCTAAGGGTGGGAACGTCTTTGTGAGACCACCCTTACAGAAGTTAATATCTGTAGAGGCTTCATCACTTTGGGCTTTAGACTCTGTAGATTAATGAAATGCTCAGGTGGGCAGTGCAAAGTCAGCAGTTAAAAACAGGTATGGGAGAAGAATGGATACAAGAGACTTCTATCCTGGGGAATCTGCTTGGGAGAAGACAAAGAGCAGTGCTAAGAACTAGAACCACTAACTTAATGTGAGAATTCAGTTAAATAAATAATTAAATAAAAAGAATAAATCATCCTGGGAAAGATACAACACACAAGCAGGAGGCCATCAGCCTCAGGGAACCTGACAATTCCCACCAGCTGAAGATTTGCTATTAGGAAAGCCTATGGAAGTAGCTGGGCAGTGAATGCTACCTCTAACCTGGCAAGGAGCTAGTCCCCCGTTGGCTCTCACTATCACTGCTGTGTTCAAAGGCAAATACTCTCCCACCAAAGCCTTGCTTTTTTTTCCCCACCAAACATCATGGTTTTATTTTTCACCAAGAGTTATCTTTAAAAATAGTAACAGGAATAGTGGGGAAAAAACCACCAAAAAATGAAGGTAGGGAAAGGATTTACTGCTCATGGCATGAATTCTTTCAGTAATAAACCATAACTGCAAATTCAGTTACTCTTAATAGCAAAATTAGGTTCTTACCTGTTACTTTTTGCCATTCACATGACCTTTAGTCATTGGAACTGGAATTGACTTGTGTGGGTGTAGTTTGGTATGAGAATTGAAGGCTCTCATAATTCTCAAACACACCTACATTGATGTAAGAGCTGCTTAGTGTTTCAATGGAAAAAAGAAAAGATAAGTAAATCTTGATAATGTAAATAGTGTTCAAGCTTTAGAGATCATTTCCTGAATAAGAGGCTTATACTGGGTCAGGGGGGTGGGAGGGAAGACTTGAAAGAGATTTGCTATTAGGATTTGAGAATACAATTGAAAATGTATAGCTAGAGTGACAAAGTTTGTTATTCAAAATGAACTGGGGATGCTGTCCTGATAGACACAGCAGATCATCACCTGTGACAGTTCTTAGACCTGATCATGGAATTTTACCTGATCAGTAAAATACTTGCTTTTTTGTTCCAACACTCTCCCAAGTCTGTCTCTGCTCACCTCCAAAAAGCTTGTGCATGTATCATCAGGTAGTGGTGAACTTTTTCTAAGCTTTCCTTTGTGAGGCTCATTCGTTATCTCAAGGTGAGAGCACACACTTAGACTGATGAGGAAAAAGCCTCCCAGGCAAGTTGGAGTTAGCACACAAACTCTGGAGCATTTCTTCACCCATATCATTTTCCCATTACAAGAAGCACAGTAACATGTGCCTTTAGGCCACACTCAGAATTTTTTTGTTGTTTTAATTTTTTGGTGTGTGTACATTTGTTGAAAGTAACCTCACAAAGATAATGCTGGGGCAGGAGGCTCCTCTGATGCCTATTGCAATGGCAGAACTCTCCTAGGTTTTCCTGTGTAAGACTGGCAAAATCTTTTTCATAGAACACTGATTTTGTTTTGGCAGTGCAATTGGAAGAGAAAAAAAAAAAAGATCAGTCCAAAATCAGCTTGATCCATATTATATTTTCCTTCCATACCTGCTACCTCCCCACCCTACCTAAATACGATCTTAAACCACTTTTTTGCCTTCCCTCAAGTGTCTGGTGAAAGATTTTAGAGATGAGAAATGATCAAGAAGATCCTCAGATGAGCTGTTCCTCATTCATTGAGTGAGAGACACAGATTCAGGTCTCTCCTCCATGTGATGGTTTGACCTCACACTTCCCACCAAACAGCCCAGTGGTATTTGAGCTACTGTCACATATCCAGGAGAGAGGAAACCACAGTACCACTGAGAGGTTCAAACTGATGATCTGAATTTGGGAAGTTACACCATCCTCCCACCAACCATTCCCTTTTTCTCTGCACTTCTGCTGTCTTTCCATCCCAAAACAAGAGGTGAGAAGCTTTCCTAAGCAGAGGCACTCAAACAGGCATGCATCTGAATTAACTCTTTCTCCTCAATGCTTCCTACTGAGTGCTCCAGTAACTGGCACCCCAGTCCAATGTTGCTACCAGATCAGGAATAACATTATGATTCACACTATGGGCATATGAGTAAATCATCCTCAGGGTATGAAGTTATTTATGTGTGCAGCAGCAAGTTAATGGCATGTCTGGACCCACAGAGTTGTGGATGTCCTTCCCCATCATTGCAGTGCCAGGAAGTGGTGCCCGTTTGGCCTCCTCATTGCTTCAAGTCAACCCAGACACTGGCTCAGGGGAAAGGCTCAGAGGGAGGGATTAGAGTCACAGCTGCCAACCTAAAGAGATTTCATTTCCCTAATGCAATAACTTGTTTTAATCCCACTAGTCCTTCAACCTTTCAAAGAGTTTCCAGAACAAACCAGGGTCAGTCAAAGCAAAAACAAATAATAACTTAGAAATCTGAACCACTTGGACCTATACGTTTCATTTTCAAAAGCCAGTTAGACTGCAACTGAAGTGAGCAGCCTGAAAAAGGAACTGTTGTTGCCAGCAGGGAGGAGAACACAATCTATGTAATGCTGCCTGGTATCAACATTGTTTTTCCCAAATTTCCTTTACTGCCATTGGAGAGAGGCAGCCTTTTCCCAAGATCCACTCAGGAACCTTGGTGAGATGGCTGGAAGACCACTTCTCATCCAAAGCTGCTGCTTTTTTATTTTAAATCTGAACCTCTTTAAAACATTCATGTAATCATCCCAACATTACTGATGCACCTGCAGACCCCCTTTTTAAAAAAAATTATTTACCCTTTACTTGTCCTCTTCAATACTTCAACAACCAGTAACAAATGTGTGAAACAAAACCCCCAAGGCTTTGCAATTGGTTATATAAAGAGTGCAACTTTCCTCAGTTTTAAGGAGGCATATGTCCTCATAATGCATACAAGAGGCAAACACCACTTATCAGCAGCAATTAGATATTTCTGAAATGCAGTCATATTTTTCCATATTAGCTCTCATTCCAAGGCACAATATATTTTCTAGAGAAAGGATGAGATCCTTTATAATCTCACTGAGAGGAGAAACATGTTTAGGAATCAATGTGTTGGCTCCACTTCCTGCTACTGACACCAGATTTGGGAAGAGGGATCTTAGCAGCAGAGTAAATACACAGATGTTTACTCCCAGAGACCTGGCTTTAAATTCTGACTCAATAACAAGGAAAAATAAATGTGATAGCCTCCATCCCAGTCAGCACAAGTTATTTATCATCACCAAGCTATCAAAAATTCCGTGCAGCAGCCAGCACTCATCTGGCAGGAAAAGTCTTAGTCTAGAGTAACTGGAGACTTGCTTGTCAGCAAGAGCAGCACTTACACTGCCTCTCTGGAGTACCAGTGTGGTTTATTTTTCAGAGCATCAGTAGCATGAATGATATTAACAAAGCTAAGTAGGTAAAAGAAACTGCTAAAAGTTGAAATTATTACAACAGAGCTACCTGGAAAAGAGGAAGATCCAATTTTTTTCCACTGCAGAACAAGATCACACATTTGTTTTTCTAAAACAATGACTAAATGCTTTCATGAGATTTTCATGAGATTTTTTCCCCAGCCTTATCTTAAAAGGGTGATGTGTGATTGGCATCATGAAGGAAAGAATTCTTATTATTGTCCTCAGGCTGGGAACTCTTCTGGCATCTACAAAATAAATTTAGTCAAACTATAAACTTCAGTAACTATAAGCAATTGGTTTAATCTCTACTGCAAGTTTATTAATGAACAGGTATTTTCAGTTATTTTTTCAGTAGAATTAGTATTTCTAACTGTCCAGGCTTCAGAGAAGTGAAGTTTTTAGGCATGAAAGTAGGAAAAAACAATCTGACTTCATCTACTGGTGACAGGTTTTTTGTTAAATGTATATAGCCAAAGAGCTTTAGAAAAGCTGGAAATTACTGTTTTCACCTTCTTTGCTTGGATAACTATCAAACATTTTTTATTTTTAGCATCAAAGTAGCTGAAAGGGCATTGTTTGAAAGAATGGGCTCTCTCTTGGCTCATGCAATAAACTTCAGGGAGGGAGCTCAGCTTCAGAGACTGCTCTGAAAAAATGGTTTGTTCATTCCAAATCCAGCTCAGCAAACTTCAGAGTATTTATTCTGTTCCTCAAAGCTTGTGGTCTTATTTAATTGTACAATATGTTTTTACATATATATGATTTGGTTCCTGTGGAAGTAAGCAGAGAAGGATAGTGATTGTATCTTCCAAGAACATAATGACCACTCTGAGTCAGACCAAGCTAGAAGTAGCCCCATATCCCAGGCCCAGCAACTGGAGGATGTTTAGCCAAAGCATGTAGAAAGTGGTGATTTTTTTTTTTTTTCCCCCTGATTTCTTCCCAATTTCTGGAAATTAATGATAGAGGCACTTCCTAAATCAAATGCTGCTCTGGATTACTGTGCTCCATAGCTATTTTATGCCATTGTAGTGCTGATAAGTGAGGCTATGATTGCTGTTTACTTGGTGTTCTGTGGTGCCTTCTTTGTCCTTACCATCTCTCTAGCTCATTTCTTGCCATCTGAGGCAAGTAAAAAGCATACCTCAGAGATACTGATCATAGAGCATATCAACAGTGTGACTGTTCCAAAGATATTTGCAGAAACCCATTACAAGTGATATATTCTTTTACAGCACTGGCTAGAAATTACATCTGTACACACTTCTTAAGGCACCAACTCAGGAAAGAAGTGATCTGGGCCAAGACATCAAAATTAGGAACAACACCTGGACTCTTCAGTCTCCACATGTGCTCTTTAAAGGTCCTACAGAATTTTGTGCCCGAATAAACTCCTGCACCTGATGGCAACAAAACCTTATGGCTCAGGCTACTCTGCCCTGAAATCACTGAGTAAGACAATCATCTACTTCTGGAACCTCCAGCACAGCCACTGCTGCTGGATATAGCTTCACCTGTACCTGCTTGGAAGACTCTTCTGACTTTTTTTCTTTACAATAACATTCCCTAAAGTAACCCCTAGGATCAGCTCTTGTGCTTCTTTAAGACTGTCAACAAAAAGCAGGAAGGTGACAGTGCCTACTGCCAGATGCACTCCTGTGTTTTACACTTCTCACAACCCTCTAATAAAATAAAGAATTACTCAGCTTTAGGTAAGTTTTGCAAACTGCAAACAAAAACCAATCTTACAAGCAGAAGTCTCAAGAACACTTAATGTTTACATTATTCATCTTCAGATGGTAAAAACGGGAATTAATCTCAGCGGGTGAAATTCAGCTCCAATAAAACTGATGAATTTTGTGGATATTTGCCAGATTTAGCCTACAATTTTGTTGCTCTATCCTTTTGGCAATCCTGCTCACTTGGAGCATTTTCTATTACCCACTCTGACAGAGGCATGCCTTTTGGCAGAAGCGAATTTCATTATGTGCCTGCTGGTTGTATTGAGCCAAATCCTGCCCTCCAGAGAAGCCCTGGAGCCTCGGTGGCTTCTTGGGTATAACCAGTGGCATGTCTTTGGCCCACTGTGAACCAAAGGGAAGAATGAGCCTACTGGGAAAACAAGAGTAAACCTCTTGCAGCTTTTTCTCTTCTATCTTCAAGTTTAGAAACTTCTGCAATTCCTAATCTACATTTCTCTGGAAGTGAAGTACAAACAACAATTTTGCCTCATTTCTTCCATTTCAGCAGCCCACTCTTTTTACGTCTCCCAGACAGAATCAACATCAGTCATATAAGAAATTTTAAAGTAAAACTTTGAAACCGCTCTCTTTTAAGACTCAAACCTGCAGCAAATATAAACCATTGTGAATGAAACCTAATTTGCTAACATGCAGTGCTAATTTGATTACTCTAGATAAAGGTGTTAGTGGGACCAATTGGCACTCGCTGCAGGGTGAAACCAGAAGGATAATTTGCTAAGAGAAAAGTGCAAGCTCTCTTTGGCACCCTCAAATGTGTTCAGTTGGTTTTGTGCTTTTGCATTTGAGTGAGTACTCCAGCACAAATTGGGCACAATTAGCAGGGCATGTAAAAAAAAAAAAAAAAAAAAAAAAAAAATCCCTGTATTTACACCCTGTGAGCGTACAGTGGTTAACACAGAGGAAAGCTTGGGACAATTCTCATTTGTATAGCACAGAGCAAATAATTCTTTGTGCCCCCTGTGAAATGAGTCGAATATCTCAGCCCACTTTCCAGAGAACATGTGTCTACATCACAAAATCTGCCACCACAAGTTGGCACTAATTGGCAGGCTCAGCAAAGTGGCAAAGGGATGAATGGCCCCTGGATACCCAACTAACATTTTTCCCCTACAGGTGGTCTTTTCAAGTCAGAATTGAGCTGTACATTGTTTAGGCAAGGTGAAGTTTGTGCTGCTGGTACATGTTTTGTTGATTCAGAGAAGATTTCAGTGTATAGTGAGCGTTTTCCTGAGCGTTGCATTCACGCTATTAAAAAATAAACAAAACCCTGAAATTGTATTTAAAAAAAAAAAAAAAAAGCCAACAAAACAAATTCCAGCTGTCCCCATTTTTCCCCCACTTTGCCTCCTCAAAATCCTCGTTGTGTTCAAAGGCACAACTAAATCTTTTCACTTCTCTTCAGTATATATTGATGGAACAGCCCCCTTAGATCTGATACCAACTGAAAAGCTCAGGATGCCAGCTGCTTTTATCAGGGACCTGACTCTAGAGACTTTGTTCACATAGAGAGCCATTTATGCCATTTTTCAGGCCTTGTTCAAAAAACACTGATATCAGTGGGAAGTCCCCAAAACTTCAGTGGTCTTTAGAAGAAGTTCTTTGGTGAGAGAGGGGTTAAGGAGTTCAATCTACATGGTACTGACAGAGAAAAAAGTATCAGAGATGCTTTGATTATGGAGTATAATTATATTTACAGGGAAAAGAAATTAGATACTAAAGAGGCCTTATCCTATCAGAGGTTTTTCCTCTTTTTAACAATGGCAATCAACTAATGAAACAAGCTTCCAAAGCAAAGAGAAATCCCTGCCTGTTGGCATCTTCAGTTCAAGATAAGATGCTTGTCCAGAAGGTAGGATTCCAGTTATCCTCAAGGACTGACTGAAATATCATGGTATTTGTTATGTGAGCTCAAATACATGATTTAGTTTAATTTATCTGTCCTATTTCATGCATTTTTAGGTCTGATTTTAAAAATCTCCACATTGTATACTGTAAGATGAGTTGATTTCTTTGTCATGTGCCTTTTCTCAAGCTTCTACCTACTGCCTGTTTATATTTCCTGACAGGGTCTTCTCCCTCTTTTCAGAGGCTCATTCCTTCATTCAAAACTGGGCAGAAGAAGTCAGGATTAGCAATCTATAAATTCTAACAGATAAAATCCTTCACAGTGCTGGCTCTGAATCAGGTCAGCTTCTGAACTGTGACCCTTGTGTCACATCTTCATCTCTGCTTGCAGTTTATTCACTCAAAGTGCTGAATATTCCAGACCACCTGCTCTTTCAGACTAATTTAGGACCAGACAGGAGAAATTATCATACTTCCATGAATAATCACCACCTACTGGACAAATTTCTGGGCTTCTCTTGAAGAGTGGCTTTTCTGATTATCCGAAAAGAACCTTAAGCTGCTTGGCTTTATTTGTAGGATCTAAAAGGGGACAAGATCATTACAAACTGCCCCAGAAAAGCTTTGACCTGTAACACTCATATAGTCTGCCTCAAGTTTTGTCTCCAAGCTAAGCAGAGATTGGGAGGAAACAACACTTGGTTGTTAGTGAGCCACCCGCATACCACAAGAAATCTGCTTTGTGGCCCTGAGAGTCATTGTTCTGCAGATGCCAGCTCAGCTTCTGAAACCATTCACAGCTTGATGGCACCATCCCTCTGAGATCAGCTGTTAAGTTATCCTCCTGTACCACCAGTCACTGGGCCTTGTCTTTTAGGTGTTAGCCATGATTTCTATGCACACTGGGGGTATCAGTTTTCCTGATACCAGTAGGACAGGTGATGAGAGCCAACAAGAGGAAGGCTGATCTTGTTGTAAGGATGACAGCCAGAGCATCAGCAACCATGGCTTTCACTGTGAATGGGTTTAAAGCCAAAATACCATTCTCTCACTTATAAGGAGCCAAAACAATACCCTGTCCTTCAATGCTTCCAGCAGCATACATGACTGATCCCATAGTCCTAGAACTTTACTCCTTTTCATTCTAGTTTGTCTCCATTTCCTAGGTATGGAAATGGAAGAATCCCCTCCAGAAGGAAGATAGTTATCCCAGGGAAGACACAAACCATTTGGCTCACTCACCTTTCATACCAAGCTTTGAAGAAGCCCAGAGCTACAGGCTGCAAGTGCTAAGTATTTCTGCTATTAGTGCTCCTGGGCCAAATTCCCAAGGTGCCCTGTTTGACATTTAACTTTGCTATTGAGCCTTTAACCTCTGGTTGTCCTCAGGCTGCTATGAAAGGAGCATTAAAAGGAGAAACCAAAACAAATATCGCTTTAGAGAGAGAACAGACTCTAGGAATGGAGTGGGAGAGTCACCCAACTGAAAGCAGGGGGGGGCTGGCTTTGTGGCACTGCAGGGCTGTGTCAGCTGCTACCACACACTGCCTTCCCCTACCTGCCAAATTATTTCTCTCCTTTTTGATGCTGAGTTCCAAAAAGCTCTACAGAACAGTCATTGAAAGAATGTTTGTAACAAGTCAGTCCAGTCTGTGCTCTTCCCCTAGGCCCTGTCTTCTGCACAAGCCAGCTATTAGACATGGCAGTGTGCTCTGTTGACTGATGTACGTGTTGAAATTAGAGCTTTGCTTCCTGACACTACTTCCATTTGTTTTACACAATTTGGGAAAAAGTCACTAAATACATTGGGATAGCAGGTCAGGCCAGTTAATTAGTTATTTATTTATGTCTTGTGGAAAATGTTTATGTCCTGTCTGTCTGAATAAAAAAAAGAACTCACAGTAAGGATGAGTTAGTTGGTATGAGTTGCATTTCCTGCTTCCACTTATTTTATCCCAAAATATTTATAAACAAGTTAAGCCTCTGTAGTTTTATATTTTACAGCATCAGGAGGGTTGTTGACAGTTTGTTCATTGATAATCATGGAAATTTCTTATTTTAAACAAAAATTAAAATATACCAACACTAAGCTAAAGTAAAAATCCAGATTTTAAGATAACAGGTGATATCTGCTATCATAGCTGTGACTGATTTTCATTAGAAAGAAAGAAAATGAAAGAAAGAGCTGAAAAACAAGACTGCAGAATCCTCCCTCATTTCACATCAGACCCCTAGGTGTTGGGTAATGTGAAGATATATTACCATAAATCAAAGCTAATACCACTAGCCAGATGGTTCAAATTTGTGTACTGAGTGTTAGGCACTAACAGAGCACAACAGTCTGTTGTCTTCCACAGGAGGGTTCTCAGTTTTGAACAGCTAATTAGTCTAAAATTAATGAGGCCCAATCTGAACATTTTTCCACACAAAAATGAACATATGCAGAAAGAGGCTAAAATCCCTCTCTGAGTTAGAGGAGCGATGGCCCTGAAAACAAGCAGGAGGGAAACTGGGGGAATGGTACAGACAGGAGCCCTCACAGCCAACTGATGCAGGTAGGTTAAGAGAGAGAAAGAAGAAAAGAACAATTTTTGGAGAAGAGAAACTTCTAAATTTACTTGGGAAGCTGCAGCACCAAGGCTCAGCTTGTCACACACTTAGTCCAGATGGTTGGAATCAATGTTTTACAGGTGGCAAACTTTACATGATGCTTACATTTAATTGAGTCTCCTGTCATGGGAGTCCTTCAAAGACTTAGGGACAGGGGCACCTAATTTGTGGATTGCAAACAAGCTTCAACAGCAGCAAACCACTCTGCCCTGCTGTGGAGCTGACAATTTGACTCAGGAGCAGTATTGTCTGAGAACCTCCCTGGCAAAAACGCTGACACCTACCCCATTAAGCAGCAAACTTTCTGGACTGTGCTGATGACACAGATACTAAATTCCACTTCATTTCCACTTCCTTCAGGCACCCAAGACTTCTTTGCAGATTGAGGCCTCAGCTATTTAATGGGCCACATGCCAAAAAGGTTCTGTAAAATTTTTTTTTTTTTTTTTTTCCTCCAGAGAGCAAGCTTCATACACTCAGATTTGCACTTTGGCAGTGCTGAGATCCAGGGCACTGCAATAAGTGTTTAATCCCATTACTAATGCTTATTTTAGAATCTGCTTGTCCTTAAAGACACGATAGCGATCTTAATTATTGTCTCCAACATGTATTTGCCTGAAATAATTATTATACTTCATTCCTATAGAGACAATGAGATAAAACTCTAATTTCATTTTATTGGCCCGTCTATCCATCAAGAAATGAGTTTCTTGTGAGAGCTTTGAAGTAGTCCCCTTCATGGATTAAACCCCTTGAAAGTACAAGAGAAGGGCGGGGTGTGGGGGAATTGGAATAATTTACATCCCAGCAGACATGTAATGGGAATCAACAATGCAACCAGACCTACACGATGGTTGAGAGGAAAACGTTGAGACATGCTATTCAGCATGAAAAAAGTCTGGTTAGCTGCAGCTTTTAGCTCAGCCAAGGGCTGCACTAAGTCAGAGGGGGGAAAAAAGTAGCAAAAAGGAGCTTTCCTAATCATAGTTTTAAAAATAAAAAATGGAAGGAAAAAATCTTTACTGGATAAAAGAATATCAGATGCTTCACTCTCACTTGGCTGGCTGCCAGCTCAGCATCAGTGTCAATATCTATGTCTATGCAGCAACTAGATTTGATAGTAGATTTATTCAAGATATTCATTCCACATCTCCCAAAATTATAAAAAACCATTATGCTCTGAATTTTGTTCCAAACAAAATTTCATTCGTTTTTCTCAAAAGACAGAGCTGTAACTTTGACAGCAGGGGCTGGTTTATGTATTTACCTCCAAATTAACACAGGTCAATTTCTTTTGGCTTTTTAAATTTCCAAAAGGATAGGAAAGGAAACCTATCAATTAAAGGGAAAACTTGGAGCACAAGAGTTATGCAAGCTGAGATCACAGTAGCAAGGATGAGCATGCAGTTGTATGCAAGGATGGATCCCACATAACCTGTGGAGCTCTCTCCTGAGTGAAGAGGAACAGCTTGGGCTGATCTTGTGACATCTTTTAAGAACTTGATTATAGTGGGTGCTCAGCATCCTGCCCTGGAGCTGACAGAACAATTATGCGTGCTCTGAACTTTGAGGTTATGAGCAGCTCAATTGATCTAAAATTAAATCACATCTTTAATTCTTGTACCTGACTAGAACCAACAATGCTGATGAGAAGCTATACTGTTAGGATACCTTAGAATATACATTAACACGTCTGCAAAGAATGGCAAGAAAAGCACATAAGGAACCTACCTAAAATTTTCAGAACAAACCTGCTCAGTATGTTCAGAACACAGGTTTTCCAGTGCTGGGCTCTGTGTAGGAAGTGGCATATAAAACAACCATCCTCCCCCCTGCCCATCATGGATGCAGCTCAGAAACACATTTTCTATTCTCTGTGCTACATGTTTAAATTTCTGGGTGTCTAATATCCTCACAAACAGTTGTCTATTTTTATTTTTTTTTATTTTTTTTTAGGCACAGAGGTAGAGACACAAAGCCTGTTCATTACCTTTTCCCCCTCACACACAGAGACTTTTGCTCCTTCTGCCCCTAATGATTCTACAATAAAGATCTCTCTGTCTGACAGCAAGTGGCTGCTCTTTTTAGTGAGCCTTCCCACTGTACTGCAGCCTCAACACTACTGTGCTGTAAGAAAAGTATATTCACTTCTTCCATATGCAACCTAGAAAGCCCAAACAGTGGGAAACCTCCTACTTGGTATCATGCCAAAGAAAGCTTGAAGAGAAAAATGGCAGCATAGAGACAATGGTACAGATGGTGCAGGTCAGAAAAATACTATATATATGATTAGATTATCACAAGAAATGCAATGCAAATGGTGATCACATGTATGGCACCAGTGCTAAATATAAACGTGTTGGAAGGCTCCCATGTGGAGAAAGTCCAGCTGATATTGATAAGATGTTGTGCTTCAGTTGTTGATTGAAAGGTTTCAGTTCAGCTTAAAGGCATGTCCTGACACCCTCATTGTATTTTTTGTAAGGCAAGAAACATAAAAATCCATAAAAATCATCTTAATCATGCAGATGGCAGGAAGCTCAGTGAGGTGAAGCTGTAGGTTTTACACCTACTTTTTCTATATGGTCTCTCAGTGGCCCCAGGAAAACTGTAGAGCAATTTTCTAAACTTGCATTTTGCAGATCCTAAACTTGCACACACCAGCCCAGTGCTAGAGGAACATACGGTCCTGTGAAACAGTCCAGTTTTCAAAAAACAAAACATATGCTGATAGTAACTTCCTCTTTGCTGATTAATTCTATTTAAAATTCTCAGCACTGTTCAATCATGTGATAAAAGGTTTAATTTCTGTTGCTATGTGAAGACCATAAGGCAAACTTGTCATAACTCTGTAGCAATGATGGGAGACCATGGCTTTTAGAATATTAATGCACAAAAAAACTTGTGTTATGCCTGGAATTGTTCAAGGACAGGTTGGATGGGGCTTTAAACAACCTGATAGAGTGGGAAGTGTCCCTGCCTATACAGGGGGATGGAACTAGAGAATCTTTAAGGTCCTTCCTAACTGAAACCATTCTACGATTCATTGTATGAAATCACACCATTGCATTTAGAAAAAAAAAAAATCAACAATATTGTTCAGGTGAGAAAATGCACAGGAGCTGCACCTCTTGTGGTGACTTTCTAAGAAACAATCGTATCATTTTGTTAGGAAATAACAAGTCATGCAAAATCACATGCTATTTAAAGTGGCTGCAGTACTGTGAAGTTAATCAAATGATAGAAGTCATTACATAGAAAGAAGAATTACAGCAGTAAAGTGTCAGTAGAATTTTACATCAGTAAAAACCCCCTGTGATTCCTGTGGCAGCAGGCTTGCAGGCGCAAGAGATTTTTGCCCTTACTAACATTCAGGGGTTTCAAATCATTAAGAAAGGGATCCTATCATCACATTAGAATCAAGGGATAAAACTTAGAAGCAGCCATGGGACCAGACCTGGTATCTCCCATCCCTCAAGTGATTGTCTTCACCTCTAATTTATGAAGCAAGGGCTCTGACAGATGTCAGCTATAAAAAAACAAGCCCAGCTCCAGAATTTGAAGACACTACTTCCCTCTGCTGTTGGCTCTCCACCTGGGACATGTTCCCACCCTCGGGGCAGAGCCAGGAGCTTTGAATCTCCACTGGCAGGTCAGCTAATGGTGTTCATAGCTTTGTACCTTTGCCCAAGGTGTTGCTGAAGGGGGCAGGTGCAGGTCTGCTGTCCTGGATGGGGAGCATGTACCTCTGCCACGGTTTGGGCATAGTGGGAGGTGGGAAAAACTGACACTTTAAACATCCCCATTCCAGTAGAATTAATACAGGACTATCTTGGTACAGGCAACCTCTCAGATTTTCTTTCACCTATCTCATGGGAAGTGAAATGAGTTTCTCACACACAGCCAGACATTCAAATAAAAAATGCAAAAGTTGGTTGTCCCTGTCATTCATTACCAGCAAAATATCTGCACTGACATGAGTAACATTTGGTGTTGCAGCACTGGGTTTACAACAGTGCAGGTCCAGCTAAGCAAATATGAGTAGGAACTGTTGCAAACTGCTTGCATTATACTGAGCCTGAAACTTAGGAAAGCCCCAGCTAAGTTAAATGCATTGTCAGTTATTTCCCTCCCATCTGGTACAGCCTGGGGAAATCCTATATAGTACCTGTAGGAGTAAAAAGAAATGTTTGAGAGCTTTCTTCCCTCCCCCATCCCCCAGGAGCAGAAAAGGGAGTGGAAGCTCGGGGGACACAGTTGTTTCTGTGCTCTTACATAATTGCCTCGTGCCTTTGCAGAGTTCTCCCACTTTCAGCATGATCAAACCCATTTGTAGGCTGGGAAACTGAGACAGAGAAAAGGTATGTGACTTGCTCAGGGCTACACAGCAAACCAATGGTGGAGGTGGGAGGAGAACTTACAGGTCCCGACAGAGCTGCTGCTGAACCCCTCCAAGGCTCCACATTCCTCCCATTCTTTGCACATACTTCTTAAAACCTGAAATGTTGCTGCATCACAGGCTGACCATCCGACTCAACACCCCACCTGCCTCCTAATGATCCCTCCACCAGCCAGCCTGCACAAGCAGCCACTGTAGCAATTTCTTGCCTTTGTTTCAAGATGATTTAAGGCTTCTGGAAATCATGCCCGTCGTGCCCAGCATATTCACTGTCCAGTGATTTTTCTTTTTGGTAGCCTTCCCTAACCACAGCCTTCATTGAAGCATCATCCACTGAGTCCCTTGTTCTTTTAAAATTCTGCAGTGGATTCCATTTACTAATACTAACAGGAAATCCCATGAATCTGCCTCATGCCCTTTCACTGACTTCACAAATCCAATTGATACAGATAGAGCCAATTTCTGAAGCTGCAGCTGTCCACACTTACAAAGCTCTGACTGTTAGATAAGAAAGTGCCAGCTGGAACAAGAAGTTTCTCCTACTCTGAGATGCCACACTCATAGCCAAGCGGGCAGCTGTCAGCTTGGGTGGCAGCAAAGCTGCATAAATGGGAAACCCTTAGATCCAGTCTCCTATACTCACCCTAAAGCAATTGAAAAGTCCCACAACAGGAAAAGTGAGCAAAGTTCAGTCACAGAAGAATGTAATTGCACTTGTCTCCGAGTTTCCAGTTCTCTCGACATCACACTGCATCCCTTATGGACCTTAGGAGCTGGAGCCTGAGGAAAATGCAGCAGTTGAGCCTAAAAGTTGGGCCCCTCTTCTGATCTGAGGAAGGCCATGGGCTCAGCTTCACTGAAAGAGAAGCAAGAGGTCTCTTTGAGCCTGAGCACTTCCCCAGCCTAACACATGGCTTTATGACAGTTTTCACTGCTGGGTTTAAAATCTTGCGTGAGTTTTAATCTGCATATGGTTACAAATCCCAAGATGTTTTAATAAAACAGATGCTAGGCACTGAACTGGAAGGGGAGGGAATGGGCACAGTGGTTGGCTCCACCACCCTCAAACTGCCTGAGTTGAAGGGAGAAGGTGGCTCACCTCCCACAGCGTGGTGCCAGCAGAAAATAGCCCCAGCCCAGCCTCCCCATGAAGGAAGGCAATGAAAGAAATCTGAGCCAGAAGCTCAGTCTGCCTTCCTGAGGAGGCTATTGAAGCATTGTCCCCACCTTGAGGCTGTCTATAACTTCAGGATACAACAGGCTATGCATTCACCCCTGTCACCAACAGCACAGTGTGCTGTAACTGGCAAGCAGGTTTCAGAGAAGTGGAACAGGCATCCACCTCCATGAGATGGACCTCATCCTCTGCACTCCCTGATTACTCCACGATATGGCTCTGCTAGGTGTCACCAAGTCCTTCCACAGGCTATGGCTCTTGGCAACCTGGCTGAGTATCAGAAAAACAATTTAATAATTTAACAAACAATCCTTTGCGGATCTCCAATTCACTCAACCTCAGTCCAGTTTGTGAAGAAGCACAAGAAGTATGAAAACTCCGTGTTGATGATACTCGAGGTTCCACCAGTGGCTTCCTAGTGGGTTCCTGTTTTAAGACCCAAGGTGGATCATGGGTGCCTGCTCTTTGCAGGGGAAAGGAAGCAGGACTCAGCTGGCTGGAGGCACCACACCGAGGTGAAACACAAAGCTCCTATTTCCCTGGGCTCTCAGTGCCACTCTGCTTTTCCCCACTGCTCCCCTTTGGCAAATACAAAGGGGACAGAGCAAGAGGCTCTCCACGTGGCCACTGAAAACAACTCCAGAAGCTCATTTCTGTGGAACTCCCCCTCCTGACAATGGAAATATTTATTGATTTGTGAGGTTATTGAACCTTTTTTGATCCAAAAAACTTGAGAAAAATTGATATTTTACAAGATTGCACATCTTCATGGAACCTTTAAAAGTTGCTAACACCTTTCTACTAATCCTCTAAGGTAACCCTGGGAAGTGTTTGCATGCCCCTCCAGTCAGTTCTGCAGTTTTCTCATTTCTGAATTCTTTACCTACTTTTCTAGAGATATCCCAGTACCAATCTCTCTCCTCTCTCATCCCCACATCAACCACCAAGAGGGATTTTTAAAAAAGTGTTCGTAATTCTTATTTTTTAAATACAGACTTTGAGATTTTTAATCTTTTTAAGGTTCCTCCTAAAAAAATGAGCTTTTCAAAAACATCTTTTCCACTTGGTAAATAGCTTAGTTGAATGCTTTCACAAAAATGAGCAGAAATTCTTCAGTGCTGTAGGCTAAATAGGGAAGAACAGTAAACCAGTAGTGTTTCATAATTTTGAATTATCCATGGGAAAGTCTGGTATCAGCATGAAAATAAGTTATTTGATCTACTGCAACAGATAGACAGACAGATGGGTAGGTATGTATTATCAAGTTTCAGAGATTTTAAGCCTCTAAGAAGTATGGAGAGTGCACACATCTGATTGCACAGCCCAGAATTCACATCAACACTGAAAAATACATACATACGTGTATATCTCCATTTAAGCAAAGAAAATTTGTTTCAAACCAAAAAGTGAAATAGGGCATAAATGCATTTGTGTAGATACTTTTGCACCCACAAATGTATGTCCTTTTTGCTGTTTATTCTCACCTTCTTTACTATGAGTTCCTTAATAGGAAAAGAATCTTCAGAAAAATGTTAATAGAAAAATAAACCCAAGTAGTTAAATAGAAATTAAAACCCAATCAGTAAATACAACTCTCTGTACTTTGTTTTTTGGTGGGGTTTTTTTGGAAAATTTGTACATGCACCCGTGCAAGTTCTGTGTATGGAAAGTAGACTGTGGCTTTGTGGGCTTCTTCATATAAATATCCCTGATGTAAAAACTACTGTTCTAGAAGGCTTTGTGGAAAGATTGGAAAAAACCTCCTCACATGCAGTCCTATGTAAACTTTAATAACTAGGGGAGAGTTTCCAGATAGCAGCTTTCTTCCCCACCCCCACCCCCCATTCCAGACCTCTGTCTCGTTCTGTAAAACTGATTTGCAGTGTTGTTTCAGAGGGGGCAGCTGAGCAATCCGTTTCACTGCCTCTCTTTCCCATGGAACAAATCCCTCCCCAGCCCTTCTGCTGCAACCTGACAGGGACTGCAGGCCTTTCTTCACTGAATTCTTTCAATAATGCTGTAATTGCAAAGTTAGGAGAAACAATTAGGACTAAAGGGAGCTGCTTCTGTGGGCCAGATCTGTTTAATAACTTACCTAAGTTAACAGAATATAATTATAATATAAATATTTCCTTTCTTTAATTCCTAGACAACCTGAGAAGAATGTTGCTGAAATGTTATAAAATTGTTGAAAACCTTTTCAGTTCTTCCACACTTAAAAACCAGTTTGCTGTCTTCCCACGCCTACCCAGTTGGAATATTCCACTTTTAAGATTTCAGAACCATCTATCAGGCAGAGAAAAATGCATCCTTGGAAATGAATACCCTAGACAGTCAAAAGTGTTTGTAGTTGAAAAGGAATCATGAGGAGTAAATTGCTCTGTAATTTATAACTGCAGATTTCCTTCCTCAAATTATTTTCATTCAGCAGTTTTCTCTGAGAACTTTCACAGTTTCAAATGTTTCTTGAAAAAATGCAAGAGACACAGGGATCATATTGTCTTTTGGCACGTACACAGCCACTCAGAGACCATGACCCTACCTTATGGCTTTACATTCAATAAACTCCACTGCCTTCAATGTATTTACTCATGATTTACATCAGTTCATCTGAGACCAGGCTCAAACTTATCATCAAAATATTCTTTCCCCTCTCAACTTCCAGTGGGTAATTTTCTTTGGCTCCACCAAAACAAAATTCTGAAAACAACCTGTTACTCCAGCTATTCAGAAAGAATAATAAAAATCTAATCAGTGACAGTGATATAATACTGAGACAACAGCACTTATGATACCACCCCAGCTCAAGCATTATGAAAAATATCTTGAAAATAGTAAGAGTAGCTATAAAAAGTTTCCCTCAAGTTAGGAATAACATTCCTACTATTAGCTGGATATGATTCCCAGTTACAGTGATTTTAGCTTTGTTCAGTTCTAGCAGAACTGTTACAATTAAAAGCCAGAGTGTAAACATACAAATCCACCTCATGCTGACTCCTGACTAATATCAACTTGAGTTTCTTGGGGACTCTTCACCCAGAAGCCTCAAAATGCTCCTGGTTTAAGCAAGACGGACAAAAATTCTCAGGTAATGAAAGAAAGATCAAGTTACAGTTGCAATAATTACTGCTAAAACATTTTTTCTGTCAACCTGTTCCTTCATTTCACAGTCTAGACCCATGTTTTCCATTTAAGAATCTTCATCCCACTCTTTTCACGTATGTATATAACTTTAGATGCCACATAACCTGCAGTAAATTTCTCTCTGATGGTCTCCTGTGGTTAGCCTAGATCCACACTTGGCCTTGTGAGTGACCTTCTACATCAACTCAGCAAATGTTTACCCCATTAACTACATTTCTCAGCTGCAGAATGCAAGAGACAGTTGGGTTTAGGAATATTATGTGTGTAGGGAGAAGCACAGAAGATGACTTCATGCCACACTTTGGAAGGAGGATGCAAAAATGTTCAGGCAGCTAATTCTGTTAGAGGGAAGGAGAAGTTCTGCTTCGTGAAAGGAAGGAAGATCATAAGTTACTGCTGAGATTCACATGACCTAGTGGACAAAGCTGCAGCAGCCCCATTGCTCTGACAGCAGTCACACAAGAAGTGATGGGAGCGAGGTCTCAGCTGGCAAACACTCCAGTGACAGCTCTGCTGCACTGTTTCCCCAAGGGGGGAGGCTTTTTCCCTTGGTCACACAGCCCCTCAGCTTTCACAGAGCAGAATACTTGCTTTTTAGGATCAGTTCATAGCATGCCCTTGTTTATCCCTACTATTGTTATTGCCACATAATGCCCAAATGTCCCAGGCAGAGCCTCAGCACCCCCATGCCAGCAGCTGTACAAAGCCAGAGGAGTCCAGCCCTGCAGAGTGAGCAATCTCCCTTCTTGCTCCTACTGGGTTTCCATTCCTCAGCCAGGGCTGAGGTCCAGAGCACTCTCCTTGGAGCTGAGCTGCAGGTCTGGGGGTCAGAGATTACACACACCAAAAGGGGGGATGGAAGCAAAGAAATGTCTTGATACAGACTGGTAGCCTGCATCACTTTATGGCAGCAAATTGGTTTAAAATCAAAAGAAAATAAAGTTTCATAGAAAACATGTTTATTCACAGTTCCCCGGCCCTTTAACATTAACATTCCTGTCTCCAGAAAAAGAGGCCCTGGGCTTGCTGCCATTGTTGCTTACATCTTTCCCCTCTTCAGACCTATTCTTGTTGCTACTTAAAGCTCTTAATACCTTAAAAATAAAAGTTTATATTTATCTATATAGTTATACACACATATTCCACTCAATTTCCTCAGGATATGACTCTCCCATGCTGCATAAACTTCCTTCCCTGTACTTCTCTGGCTCTATCATTCTTTTTGCTACTGTCCAGGGTGCAGCTGTCAGGGGCAGGAAGCCCTGGACTCTCCTGCTCAGACACAGTTTGATCAAGGTCAGGAAAAGGCTACCCAGTACCTGCTGCCTCCTGCCCTGCCTCCCACCCTCTCAAGCCTTTTCCATCAAAATAAACGAGTCCCCAAAGAGCCTTGTGAGCTTTCAAAGGCAGAAACCAGTGAAGCAATTGGTGTTGTAAAGGGTAACCCATCTCTGGCAAGGACATCAGGTTCTGACCCCCCCATGGATGGCAGAAGGCTGAGTAATGGGCAGAGAAAACTCAGGTGACGACCCTTAATACATGAAAACTGTGGTGGGTAATCATGGTGATGAGGTTTCTTGCATAAGAAAGCTTTAAGGGATAAAGCAGATATGCCTGAATATTGCAGTTGCTGTATTATTGAAAAGAATTAATTTAAAAGGAGATTAGATAAGAAGTAACTTATCTACATTATATCTACATCCTGTTCAGCACTTCTGATTTCCAAAGATTTACAGATACATGCTTAGATTATAAACAAAATTTTTTCCTTAATCAATTTTACTTTAACTTGGAAGAGACAATGAATATAACAAGTGCCACAGAAAACTTAGAGAGGATTAAAAGATGCTGAAATGCTAACTGAAAGAAGGAAATTTTCGAAACTAGTTTGGAGAAGAAGACTAAAGCTATGCTGACTGCAGAGAGACTGAGGCATGGAGAGCTGCATGAAATTTGAAAGAATCACTTTAAATCTAAGTGCTCATCAAAATGTCTCCCATAAATGAATCATCATGGTTTCTGAAGGGTGAAAAATTGCCATTCAGTGGACCTGGGTTTGAACTGTGAAAAGGTGAACTGGAACTGAAATGAACTTTCCCACCATGAAGAAAATGCTTATATCCTGCCTGGCCAGTTTTAAAGAAAGAAGAAGTCAATTACAACACTTGGATGTAGAACTAAAATTCATCAGCCAGGGGTTCTCTAATCCAAAGCCTTCACTGAAACCTGTTTCTGTGGGTACACATTTATGGGCACATAACAAAACATCAACAACCATTACCAAAAAGAGATTCTACAAGCTGTCTTCAACTCCCCATCAATTTCAGATGTAAAATCATCAGGCACTGGAAACTTCACACTTTGAAGGATTTGACCTGCACCAAGCAAACACTACTGAGAAACTAAAGAACAAAATATGTAATTACAAAATTTCCTTTTGTAACCCCAAGACTCTAAGAAGCAGGCAATCTTGTCATTGGAGCAATAGGATAATTATTATAGGGCAAAACTGTTAAAAGTTAAAACGTCCTCTATTTCCCTTTAATGCTGAAAGAAGAATTAATTCAAATACATGCAAAAACTGGTGGAATTTAAAATGCCAAATGTCAGATACAGTGTGCCTTTTATAAGACATTCCCTTGCCCAGCCACAATGGAGCCCCAACAGCTTTTTCAGATCCACTCTCCAGGGTAGTCAGAGTATTCTAGAGTACAGCAGAATAATTAAACCACACCAATTAGGTCTCTTACCAAAAGCATCCAAACACCATTCCCTGCACTGGAGGCTTGTCACTTAAGACCAGATATTGCTATTGATTCTGAGGATCATCTGGTTCCCTCTAAAAGGCTCCTCCACTATCAAGTAATTGTATTTTCCAGGCCCCAGTAGTAGGACAGTATGACTAGAATGAAGGTAATACATAACACATGTATTGGGAAAGCACAAACCAAGAGTGGGGTTCCCTCTAAGAGCTAGCCATGAATAAAGGACATTAATCAGAGTAAATATTAATTTGCTGTTACAACATTGTTGTTTGAGGAACTTTTGTGGTCATGTCTTTCTGGTTAATGCATATCTGTCTACTTTACTCATCTGATACTCACTCTGGTAGGCAATGATTCTTACTGGATTTATGGTCACTCAGGCTACATCTACAGTTGCACACCAACCAGTCCCAGTATTCCCTCCCTGGACTGTACATCAACCAGCACAGTTTGACCATTCTCATATCAATAAACCTTTTCACTCTCCAAACAAGGCTGGACACTTCCAGTTGCCTTCAAGGAATAGACCATGGCTCTTCACATCTCTCTAGCTTGCTTATGAACTGTCCAGAGCACACGCTGGCCCAAACCATGCTGGGGCCCATTCCAACAATGTAAAACCAAAGGAAAACAGGGATATGGACCAGATGATTTATGTAGACATCCAGCCCACAAAATTAGTCCCACCCATAACCAGTCCAAAATCAAAGCCCTGCGATGGGGACAGCTTGGTCCTCAGCACCAGCCAGTTTGAGCTGTAGATCTGCTCCTCTCATGTTGCAGTACATGCTAACACAGACATGGCCTTCATTTGCAGATCTCTCACATCAAAGCCAGTGTACTAACTGCCCTTAGGCCCCACGGACTGGTATCACCCCAGGGAGAACATTGTAACTGCACAGATAAGCAGATGAGACTTCAGGAGAGCTGGAAGTCATTTAGTTACTTCAAGGAAGTGAAGGATCTCTCTGGATGAAGACTGTAGTGCCCTCTAGTTCGACTCCCTCTTCTGAACAGACAAGGTTTACTTCTGGTTTCACAGTGGACTAAAAGGCTAATGCTGGTCCTCAGTATAACTTCTCCTGTTGGTAAATAAATGAGTTCTCTTATCAGAGATAACTGCCACCCAAGCTACAAACCCTGCATTTGGCTGACTATAGTTTCCTCCTTCATTTTGTCTTGGAAAGGAAAAATGAAAATTTGCAAACAGTCATTTATAAAGAAGCTCAGGACCAGACCTTATCAATACACCTAATCAGTATATAGGGTTACCTATTATACTGTATACAATGGAAGCTTTCTGCAGGGGGGAGGCAAGGGGGAGTTACAAGTATGCTTGACACTTCCAAGTTTGTATGTCTGAAGTTGACCTCAGATTTCTTTGGTTTCTATAGTACATACTTTCAGAATTTTTGGATCTGGTTCATCTTCTGCTGAGTGAAACAGTTTCACTGCTCCAAGGCAGGAGGAACACAGTGGTGAATCAGGCCCTTTATTTAATCCCAAAGGCTACTACCAGCCCTACTGCTAACGACCTATTGAAAGCAGGACAGCAAGTACTATGCCCCATACTAAGCCTTTGGTGTATCATGCACTAAGTATAGGTCAAATGAAGAGGTCTTTTGTTCAGGAAAGCAAACTGTACACTGTTCAGTAAGCCACACTCCAAATATAGGATCGATAAAGCATGGTTAAAATCAACTATTGCCTCAACAGGCATTCACAGATTTTGTCTGAATTAAGCACGCTGGAATCTTTGGGCTACAATGCTTCCACTCAGTTCTTTCACAGAGAGCTCATGCAGGAATAGAGTAGAAGCTGGGACTGGGTATCAGGCAACGAACAAGAACTTGAGGCTCCAAGTGGGGAAGAAAAAAATTAGAAAAAAACAAAATAAAAATAAACCATATGGAATCCACACTCAGATGCCTTTAAAACAACCACAAACATTCTTGCTGCCTCAAGCTGCAAATGTCGTGAAACAATTACTGGGCTGGGGGACTTCAAAGGTTCACTGAGAGCAGCAGTTTTATTTTTCAATCAAACACAGGAATAGGGATTTTTTTTTTTCCTCCCTCTCTCTCTTGCTCTCTCTTTTTTTCTGAATGAAACAGTTTCCTGATTTCAAAAACCCTGTTCCGCTTTGCTTGACCACTCCATAACCTTCAGAGAAGCTGAAGAACTTCAAAATGAAACTGTGAGTCACATGGAATGAAAAAAGACATTCTTATATTTCATTAAGGTTGAAAACTGCTGCATTCCTTGTTTATAAAATTTACATGAATGAGCTCTAAGAACTTTCAGCTGAATGCTGGGTAAAGCTTGAACTTCCATAAACTCCTATTTACTTAAACCAATGATTCCAGAAGGTGACTGAGAGTTATTTGTGGGGGCTTGAAGATTAGTAATACACCGTGCACAGGAAGAACTGGATTCCTTCTTGCCACTGGCTCACCTATTTAACAGCATTTTTCCTTTTTTTAAAATTTAACTGTGTACTGTTATTTTGTGCCTCCGTTGCAAAATGGCAATGGTTGAGCCTCAATTTCCTTGCAAGAGCTTTTGGCAAAGGCTGCAGGGTGCAGTGATGCTCACCTAGAGCCTTGGCTCACTGGTGGAAGTAGCTGTGCTTAACACCATGTTTTCTAACAGCTGAAAACACAGGGCATGTTTGGCAAAACAGATGTGTGCCAGCTGTCCAAATTCTGTGGCGTGTGAGGAGAACACTTCCCCGGGACCAGGAGAATCCAGACTGCTCCCGAAGGCTGGATCCCAACGGGTTAAGTTGGCACTGACCCCTTTGAACAGAGTCATGCACACAAAAATCATGCAGAAATAACATGCTGCCCCCTTTGAAGACAACTGAGTCAGATTGTTAAAAATGAAACTGACTCATTGTAGAAACAGTGGTCACTGGAATGGCATCTCCACAACTGCTGTGGTAAGAGAGGAAGCTGCCTGACCGCAACTGCCTTTGTGCTTATTCTAGCTGTTTAAGTTCTAAAAACCACAAAACCCCATTTGAAATTCCACTGTATAGCAAGGTTTGTGTAATGAGGTTACAATTCATAATAGGATCATTGAAAACTGAAACAAGCAGCATTAATATGTGGACTGCCTGCAAGGAGCTGGCAGCAGCGTGATGATGTCATTTTTAATTAAAAGTCTGTCCCTGTTTGATACGCTCAAAAAGAGTGCAAATCAAGGAACATGCACTGCTCCCATCCATAGGGAAAGACTGTCAAGCAGCAGAGTGGTATCACAGAGCACCCTGCGAGCCATATGGCACAGCTTTAATGGAACTAATTCCCACGTACTCTGCCTGTGTCACGCGTATCAGGATTCTGCTCCCACACTGAAAAGACATTAGTCAGGAACAGGGGGAGGGGAGGCTCAGTGGTGCCCAGCATCCTCTCCTTTATCATGTGGCACACTGTAACGCTGGCTGGAGAGGAAGAAGGCTGCAGGTTCCTGTAAGAGGACAGATCCTTCATTCCTCTGAGTCAGCGTAGCTCCTTGGACTACCCCAATCTCCAGCAAAGCAAGTCGAGGCCTTTGAGCAGACAGCAGGGACCTGCCCTGTGAAACGTGGGTTCAAACTGGCTGTAAGGCTATTTAATCATCCAGCATTACATTTTCATCCAAGACTGAGTGACATGGAAAACAGGAGTTACTTATCCACACAAGTTTACCTTTTAAGATCTGATGCAGAGCTGCTGATTCCCTTTCAGCCTTTTTTGTGCTTTCCTGGAGGCAATTAAGACCAACTCTGGACTTGTGTAGGAACAGGATATGCTCCTGTGAGTGTCAGTGGCTGCTGGACACAATCTGCACCTCACAAAGATCAGGCACCAAGGCCCCAGACAGTTCATACATGGTTCTCTGAACTGCCTTTTTGAGTAGAGATTTGTCTTTCTCTGCCAGATTAGAATTGTTAGCAGAAACAAAGCATGCCACAACACAAGGGAAACAGCAGAAAAAAGATGACCAAGAAAAAGTTTACTCATTAATTAACTACCATTTCCTTGTGCTACAAATATTTCAGCATTAACTTTGCCATTCATTTAGAATTTTGGTTTTGGATTTTTTCACCCTAAATACTGAGTGAGTCCAAGTCAGAGAGACTGTTACATGAGCAATCTTTATGCCAAGCTGGTCTGCAGTCCTGTATTAGACCAAATAGATTTATGTTTCATTTATACTATTTCAGTGTGAAGTTTGATGTAAGGGTACATGTGGATCTCTGGAAAAAAAAAAAAAAAAAAAAAAAAATTAGCATAAGGTTTTGACATTAAGTCTTAGTTTAATAGTACCCTGCCCTCACTTTGGATACTCATTACCATTAATATCAGGGATATCTAGCTGGGAACTTTGTTTAGACTAGTGATTTTATTTCATCTGGTACTTTAAGCTCACTCTCCCCCCCAGTTCTTCACAAAATTAAAGAAGGGAGAAGTCTAGAACCCATCCCAGGTACCGGCAGGCCTGCAAAACCATTCCTTGTTTTCTTTTAAAAGCCAGAGAGATTTTCAAAAGGTTTCAGCTTTAGCCAAACCAGGAAATGCTCAGGTGCTGCAGTGCTAAGCAGTTCTGCTCTTCAAGAACAGTCCTACAGGATTCCTTTTTTGCAAGACAGACACAAACAGCACAAGTCTCTCACTGAGGCAGCTCTTTTAAAATCCTGGCTGTGGGTGCATGTGACAACAAGCACACACTCATGAATGAAAGGGAGAGAGTGCATATAACCAACTTGCAAAGTCAGTGGGAGGGAAGGATTGCCATAGGATTGGACCCCACATGTTTAACTTTGACAGAGACTTAGAATGAAATACGTTACATCAGATCTAAGATAATAGTGTTCAAATTCTTATTGACTCAAGTCACTTTAAGAGTATTGAATGCTATACTCCATGGATAAGTTTTAAATTACACTTGCAGAATGTTTTGTTGATACTGAGCACAGTATATTTTTTAAGAAATAGCATTACCTTTTTGGACCTTGATGGGCAAGTCTAAGGTCAGACAAATCAGGTGTGATAGAACAGGTTGCAGTGTAAAGGGCTCAGAGTCACACAGAATTTTGCCATTCAACTCAAGAAACTCTGCTGTTTGTCAGTGAATACAAAGAAGCCCATGTTCTTATGCTAATAGTTGACATAATTCTATATATTCATTACCGTGAAGCCAAAATTTATCAATTTATAAAAAAAAAATAATCAATCTACCCTATAAAAGACTATTATTATTCCTTCATACTTTATCCACTGAATTACAGCCAGATAAGCAATAAAGAAAAGCTTTCTGTTCTGTTCTCCTGTATGGAAAAATATGGGTTGGAAACCTCATGTAAAACTGTTCTCAGTGAATGTTTATCTATAAATAAAATGCTGAAGATCTTTAACATCAGTATAAATTTTCCCACCCCTGTTCAATCTTGCTTTACCTTGGAGGCATATTAAGAAATGAAACTGCCAGGATGTTTCTGCACGATACCCTTTTTGTCTGTTTCACAGCTAGAAAGTGAAAGGCTCAGCAGGTTAAATACCAGCAGAGTAAAGTATTTTATTCAGATATCAGTTGCAAAGATCGGGGGAGGAGGGGGAAGGCAGTGAGGCCTTTCAGCCTCCAGTGCCATGGGAGAAGAAAAACGAGACAGCAGAAGTGTGTGGTAACACAAAAAGAATGTTATCTCAGCGGAGGGGAAAATACTTTCAAATGCATAATTGCAAACACATACCCTCAGCAGCTAACCCAGAGCCCTCTCAGACTGCAAAGCTAGGAGTTTGGAAAGAGGCCAAAGTATCGGTTTTATTTGAGAGATCAAAGTGATGAAAGAGAGAGAAAGAATAGAATCAAATATGATTGATAAAAAGTATTGCTTTCTTTGATTGGTTTCTGCTCCCCCTCCCTTTTCCACCTCATTCTTCTCCCAAGCTCACTGAGAAGAATGTCAGCTCTGTGGTACATCTAGTAACACATGCTTGCATATGAGATGTGCCTATAGGAAAACACCTGCTTGCTGCACATACCTGCTTCAGCTCCTTGTGGACACGAGATTTCTACTCACTGCAGGTAACTGCTGTTAGCTGTAACACAGTTATCTGCAGCACTTCCCAGCCTGCACATGCAGGTGGTGTTTCACACTATCATATCTGATTGCTTTATACAATCTTCCTCATACTGCTGAGCACCTCCATGATTACTCTGTGGATTTACAGGGACTCTGACCCGTGCAAGTCGGTGTTCTTGTTATTTCTGGTCTGTAATCATCCTGGAGCTTCTATTTATTGTGCACTCCATCTTTATACAGATACACTGAGGAAGATAAAAGTTTTATGATGGCAACACAGTTAAGTTTATAGTTCCTTTCACACAGCTGAGAATGTGTTTTCTTAAATATAGACAACCAAGATGAAGACCTTAGAACTGAAGAGCACTTTCACATGTGATGAATGCAAACCATTATTAAATGCTCACAGGAAACATAGCTGATGGGCAAGCTGTAAGGCTATGCTTAGGCCCATTTATTTAACATCATACAGGCCAGGACCTGCAAATGATGTACACAGGGGCTTTTTATGTGCATACATGTTGCACAATCAGTTCTTTGCAGCAGAACTTTGCAGGTCATGGAGATGACATTTACTAGAACCACTTACATGAGCAAGAGTTTACTACAGAATAAAAGACAAATCACACTGCAGGAATTCAGAGAAAGAAGCCTCTTGATTACTCATGATGAAGGAAATAGGAGGAAAAAATATCATCAAGAAAGGCATTGCTTTAAAGGCAGTACTTCTTAGTACTTAGTACTTTTTCTTAAAAGATAAATTTTACAGCACATGGAAGGCACTAGAAGGAGGGTAGAAAGAAGAAATGGAGGCCACAGCACAAGGGAAAGCAAAGAAATAGGCTGGAGAAGATTTGAAAGGAAACCAGAGGTGACCACAACTGTACGTATTTTGTGGTAGAGATGAGCAAAATAAATAAATAACAGTCATTGAAGAGGGATGCACAGTCACGATGATGAAATTGGCCAATGAAGCAGACCAAGAAGATACCAGATACCAGGTAGGATACGACCAAGTAAAGGTAATAAACGTTTTAGCAACAGAGAGTTTTTTTACGGATGGAAAAAAGATCCACAACAGTGGATCTGAGCAACTCCCTTGTGGATTTGATAAAGTCAGTCTTAACAAGATGTGGTTGTGAGCCTGGTTCATTAATCATTCAGCCATCTAGCTAATCCTGCATCCACTATCTCAAGGTCTGCAATGATCAGATGCTATCCTGACAAGTCTGAACCACTGGGCAAACAGCAGGTCAAGGAGGGGGTGTGATGAATACATCACACCATATTATTCTGCAAGGAGATGGAGGCATAAGGACACACAGGATGATTTGATTCACCAGATAAACCTGTAACTTGGAAGCAGAAAATGCTAGGAGGAGGACAAAGAATAGGACATGGACAAGAGGGCAGGGAAACTTTAAGGACAGGATAATGCATGTGTGGTTAAGAAAGATGCAGAAAGGGAGGGGCAGGCTGATCACGAAGGATGAAGACAGGAGAAAGTTTAAAAATACCTCCAGTAACAGCTTGTGTGACTGTTGAAGCATTCCTTTTTTATTATTATTTTATTTTTTCAACAAAAACATATCACCATGGCAGTGAAAAATCAGGTGTGCTGTGAAGAGGAGGAAGTAGAACAGTTGAGTCCACACTGAGTATTAGTAATATGAGAGATGACTAAGCTCTTCAATTCTTCTGCCAACTCCACTAAATTCTTCCTCAGACACCCACCACCACCCACCCACCTGTATTGGTGTGTACTGAGATCTGTAAGCAAGCTGGCAGTGTCTCCCAAGAAGAAAGGGCACAGAACAATGTGTAGGTAAAGGTGATGGAGCCATCACTTTTGGGATGAATCGATCCAGTTTCACCATTTTCTCACCTGGTCTCTGAACTGTTTAAATATCTTTTCATTTCCAAGTACTAATTAGCCTTCAGCTCACTCCATGAGATAACTAAGCAATTAGTATTACCTCCATTTAACTTGGAAGAAAATTGAGACTAATAGATTGAACAATTTAACTACAGCACAGGGAGATTTATTCCCAAAGCAGGGATTTAGAAGAGGTAAGTTCTTAGCAGTGTTCTCTGACCTTACTAAGTGATACTATTGCTGTTCCTACCTGAGTATCTGAAAGGGAGACAGGTTACTGTAGTCAACATCATGTTAACTGGGATGAATTATTGACAAAGCTGAAACCTGTACAACTCTCAGGGCCTCTGTCAGGAGCCCATCACTCTCTATTCTGAACAGGTCATTTCAAATGAATAGAGCAGAGAGAAACAAATGGACAGTGGACAAGGACAAAAACAAGCATGAGGAAATAAGCAAGGATCATACTGAAATCCAGTGAGAAAGTCAAAGCTGTTTCAGAAAATGAGATTAAATGGTTAAAATCACCTGAGGGGAGAGGAACCACACAATGAAGATCAAGCCATGGTTGTGAGCTGCAGGGAAGTCCAGGCTAATGCAGCCCATGTATACTTAACAGCCCCAAAGCTATGAGACAGCAGGATACTCCATAACCTTAGCTCCCTTGGGACTTAGTTAACCTGGTGGTTTCAAAGTCTAGCAACTGCAGTCACCAGGCAGGAGCACAGTCATTCTTGCAAAGCACATAACAGTCTGTGGTACTCACCACAGCCCAACAAACAGGTGCTGTACCTGAGGAGGTACACAGAGAAGTCAGACCAGCAAGAAGTATGTAATTACAGCTAGGCTACAACCACCTTCTTAATCTAACTGCCTGTGCTATCCACCAGGTTTTCAACAAGGGGATGATGCCTGGCATTCCCACAGAGCTTTGCATGGAATCACTTGGTGGTTTTCATATACACTTCTTACTCCCTAAGTATGGTGAAAATGAGGCAAATTTCCCTGCAAATATGAAAGGGAGTTGCAATCAAACCATGGAATCTTACAGTCCCTGTACCCTGTCCAAGTCAGCCTTGCTAACCTGTAAGTGCCCATTTTTTTTGCCTGTGCTGCAGCCAGTGGCATTCTTCTAACTTCCAGGGCAACAAACAAACCAACAGTGTCTTAAAAACCACCTTGCCCTGCTCATGTGAAAGCCTTCACACACACCTCCAAAACAGTAGCAAAGGTTCAACGAAAAGCTTTGGANTGAACCACTTACATGAGCAAGAGTTTACTACAGAATAAAAGACAAATCACACTGCAGGAATTCAGAGAAAGAAGCCTCTTGATTACTCATGATGAAGGAAATAGGAGGAAAAAATATCATCAAGAAAGGCACTGCTTTAAAGGCAGTACTAAGAACAAGATAAATTTTACAGCACATGGCAGGCACTAGGAGGAGGGTATAAAGAAGAAATGGAAGCCACAGCACAAGGGAAAGCAAAGAAATAGGCTGGAGAAGATTTGAAAGGAAACCAGAGGTGACCACAACTGTACGTATTTTGTGGTAGAAGAGCAAAATAAATAAATAACAGTCATTGAAGAGGGATGCACAGTCACGATGATGAAACTGGCCAATGAAGCAGACCAAGAAGATACCAGATACCAAGTAGGATACGACCAAGTAAAGGTAATAAACATTTTAACAACAGAGTTTTTTTAAGGATGGAAAAAAGATCCACAACAGTGGATCTGAGCAACTCCCTTGTGGATTTGATAAAGTCAGTCTTAACAAGATGTGGTTGTGAGCCTGGTTCATTAATCATTCAGCCATCTAGCTAATCCTGCATCCAATATCTCAAGGTCTGCAATGATCAGATGCTATCCTGACAAGTCTGAACCATTGGGCAAACAGCAGGTCAAGGGGGGGGTGTGATGAATACATCACACCATATAATTCTGCAAGGAGATGGAGGCATAAGGACACACAGGATGATTTGATTCACCAGATAAACCTGTAACTTGGAAGCAGAAAATGCTAGAAGGAGGACAAAGAATAGGACATGGACAAGAGGGCAGGGAAACTTTGAGGACAGGATTACGAATATGTGGTTAAGAAAGATGCAGAAAGGGAGGGGCAGGCTGATCACAAAAGGATGAAGACAGGAGAAAGTTTAAAAATACCTCCAGTAACAGCTTGTGTGACTGTTGAAGCATTCCTTTTTTATTATTATTTTATTTTTCCAACAAAAACATATCACCATGGCAGTGAAAAATCAGGTGTGCTGTGAAAAGAGGAGGAAGTAGAACAGTTGAGTCCACACTGAGTATTAGTAATATGAGAGATGACTAAGCTCTTCAATTCTTCTTCTGCCAACTCCACTAAATTCTTCCTCAGACACCCACCACCACCCATCCACCTGTATTGGTGTGTACTGAGATCTGTAAGCAAGCTGGCAGTGTCTCCCAAGAGGAAAGGGCACAGAACAACGTGTAGGTAAAGGTGATGGAGCCATCACTTTTGGGATGAATCCAGCCAGTTTCACCATTTTCTCACCTGGTCTCTGAACTGTTTAAATATCTTTTCATTTCCAAGTACTAATTAGCCCTCAGCTCACTCCATGAGATATCTAAGCAACTAGTATTACCTCCATTTAACTTGGAAGAAAATTGAGACTAATAGATTGAACAATTTAACTACAGCACAGGGAGATTAATTCCCAAAGCAGGGATTTAGAAGAGGTAAGTTCTTAGCAGTGTTCTCTGACCTTAGTAAGTGATACTATTGCTGTTCCTACCTGAGTATCTTAAAGGGAGACAGGTTACTGTAGTCAACATCATGTTAACTGGGATGAATTACTGACAGAGCTGAAACCTGTACAACTCTCAGGGCCTCTGTCAGGAGCCCATCACTCTCTATTCTGAACAGGTCATTTCAAATGAAGAGAGCACAGAGAAACAAATGGGCAGTGGACAAGGACAAAAACAATATGAGACAGCAGGATACTCCATAACCTTAGCTCCCTTGGGACTTAGTTAACCTGGTGGTTTCAAAGTCTAGCAACTGCAGTTACCAGGCAGGAGCACAGTCATTCTTGCAAAGCACATAACAGTCTGTGGTACTCACCACAGCCCAACAAACAAGTGCTGTACCTGAGGAGGTACACAGAGAAGACAGACTAGCAAGAAGTATGTAATTACAGCTAGGCTACAACCACCTTCTTAATCTAACTGCCTGTGCTATCCACCAGGTTTTCAACAAGGGGATGATGCCTGGCATTCCCACAGAGCTTTGCATGGAATCACTTGGTGGTTTTCATATACCCTTCTTACTCCCTAAGTATGGTGAAAATGAGGCAAATTTCCCTGCAAATATGAAAGGGAGTTGCAATCAAACCATGGAATCTTACAGTCCCTGTACCCTGTCCAAGTCAGCCTTGCTAACCTGTAAGTGCCCATTTTTTTTGCCTGTGCTGCAGCCAGTGGCATTCTTCTAACTTCCAGGGCAACAAACAAACCAACAGTGTCTTAAAAACCACCTTGCCCTGCTCATGTGAAAGCCTTCACACACACCTCCAAAACAGTAGCAAAGGTTCAACGAAAAGCTTTGGATTAAGAATAGATACTTGGTAAACCTTGTCTGTGCAAGAAACCCAGGCAGCAGAATGCAGAGCTCTGTTTGACAGAAAGTAATACCTTTTTTGGGGGTTCCCTTTGGGCCCTGTTTTTATAAAGAAACTGGGACTGGTGGGTAGCATGTTGCTGAAAGGAGGTAGATCATTATGCAGGACTTTTGAGAGCCAACTAGGAGATGTTATGGTTGATTTAACCATAAATTTTCAGTTTGCTTTTTAAAAGGAATGACTCATTATTTTGCCTGGCAGTTGCTTTAGTGGCAAAGCAACATGCTCTCTAATACCAAAAAAAAAAAAAAAGCACATGTAATATAACAATGATTCAGCAGAGGCTGGTGGTATGGGCTGTCAGCTAAATATCCTGTAAGATACTTTGTTGGCTAAACCTAAAATTGTTGTGATAGAAAGATAAATGGGACTCATGCTGTTTCTGGAAGATTTTTCTGTCTCTTATTTGGATGATCTGTACATACTCACAGGTTGCTAACTGCCCATGAAACACACGCTGGTGAACTCAGAGATTCATCATTTTCTCCTAGAGGAAAAAAACTCACCCCTTAATTTTATAAATATGAGCAGGAGGCAGCTTTGTGCACTTAAAAGAAATCAGCAACAGCCTCAGCACCTCAGAGATTAATTCTGTGTGACATTTCAGGCACATAAGGTCCAGTAAAGTTGATCCCAACCTGAAGAACACAAGATCATTTACTCCTTGAACAGTAGACAGGGAGACTGAAATGCAAACCTTGCCTCATTTTGAAAATTACTCAAATGGGTCTTACAGAGGCTGTAGCTGCCCTAAAATTCAGGGTGTGCACTGTTTATGTGTCTTTTATCAGGCCTGAGCCCTTATTTAGGACAAATACGTTATTACTAGAAATAGTTTTAGGAGTTTACTAAATAACCACTAATGAAAAGCTCTCCTATTTTTTCACCCTGTTCTAGCTCTCTTTTGACACATTAATAACATTATTGCAATACCCAAATTGTTGCAAAATGATTGTCAGTTTCAGATAGGTTGCAGACATTCATTTACTTAAGAAATTAACTTAATTTGGAACTGTCAGTTCAACTACTCCAAAGTGGAAGAAGTGTATGAAGCCTATGCCCTATCTGGGCAAATAAAAATAAGTAAATAAATAAAGTCCCAGCAGCTTTACTGATAGTTCCTGCAAAGGACATTAATAAGGGCAGTGTTTAGCTTGCAAATAATTGCCCCCCTCCCCAAAATAACCCCTTGAAATTTTGTGGCTAGAACCCATGGGTGCAAATATTTATCCAGACAACTACCTCAAATTGTGGCAGCTAATGAATTAATATAAAGTATCATAGAGTCAGAAAAAAAAATAGCATAGAAAGAAAAAACTTTTAAACTGTTTGTAGCTTGCAGTTCCTTATGGCTGTGTAGCCACCCAGATACTTCACCTATAGCAGTCGTGTTAAGTGTCTGCAGAAAGAGCTCTAGTGTTGACTGAGCATTTGGAAAGGTTTTCACTGGAAAGCCAGCCTTACAGGAGGTTTATTTTCACAAGAAATGTAAAGGCATTTTTCAGTCAACCCTTTTAAAATGCTCAGACAATCTAGAATTCACAGAAATTTCCACAATTTGTTCCCTCTGTGACAGCCCCAGCCTTTTGGATGCATTAACATTTCAGATGACTCCTGTTACATTAAAATACCCTCCTGTGAATTAGCACACTGGGATGGGAATCACTTTCCTGACATGTCACATGTGTTTTCCTAATGCAGCCACAGTCACAATTCTCATTGCCAAGTCCTTGTAGGTTTGAGAAGAAAAAAAATACTAAAAAAAAAATAATATCAAAGTAGCTTCACACTGGTATTCTTTAGAAACACCCAAAAGTGCTGGAGATGCCTTCCCAAGGAAAAAAAAAAAAAAAAAAAAAAAAAAAGAAGGGGAAAGAACAAGTGTCTTGGGCAGAAAGAGAAGTACATTTAGCTGAGACGAAACAAATGTGTCCTGTGAAACAGGAAGAAAAGGGGAGGGAGGGCAGTGGAGAGGGCAGCAGACAACTCTGACTTGCTCGCTCTTTCCAGGCTTTGTGTTTATTTCTGTCATGGATCTGAAAAGGCAGCAGCAGACTTTGTAGAAGCGCCCTATGAAATGGGGTAAATAATGGACCCCAGATGCCCTTGTTTCCTTCATTATTCAGTCTAGGCCTTCAAAGCTGTTTTGCAGTGTGAGGTATCAGAGGGAGGTAGAGTGTTCTGTTAACAGTATTCCAATGAGCTTTGGAAGCAGGTCCAGGGAAGCTGCTGGAAATGTTTCAGACATTCAGTATTTTTGTGCTTTTCTGACCTGCATGTAGCGAGAAAACACGGGACAGAGGGTGCCTTGATTTTTATGGAAACTTCATCTAAACAATGTCAACAACAACAGCAAAGCTTTGTATCTATGTGATCCCATTAATTCAGCCTTCTCAAAGCATCTAAAATACATTAAATCTTTAAGCCCAGCAACACTCCCTCAAACTGCAGCACAGACAGTTTAGAAGATGTATTAAAGCAGCACAATGAGCAATGGGCCAGCCAGGGCCATGAAACCAGGCATTTGTTTTCCTACTTTCCCTTACTCCTTCCTCTGCCCATGCTATGAGGCAACACTGCCTGACCACTTAGCAACAAAATCTGGACAAAATATATTTCACTTTTGCTTTGAGACCCACCCTAGACATTTCTCTGTGCATATTTCTAAGATTCCTCATGATTCATCATCAACCAAGAGCCACGTGAGCCTAATTGACATATCCAAACACTTTACTTTTTGGATTAGCATTGCATGGCAGTTCAAATGCAGCCTCCACGGATCACACCCGGTGCTCCCAACGACTCATCATTCCCTCTGCTTTTTCACTTTTCCTTCCTCACTGACATGAACATTTAAAAGCTGAAAAACGTCTCGGAGAGCTTTTTCAAAAAAAAAGAGATTCCTGGCTATTTCAAGCTGCCATTCCTCTGTTCGCTTTTGCTTTCTTCACTGCTGACAGCAGCCGCTCTGTATTTACTCTCCGACACTACATCCTGTGCTGGGGGATGGCTCCGCACGCTCAGATGTTTCCGAGTCACTTAAGGGTGTAAGGATGTATCGTGCCCCGCATCCTCTGTTACTGTGTCTTACCCTTTCTTCAGTGTAGCAGCTTAGCTTTAAAAAACACAATGGCACCACCTAAAGGACACATTACGTATGTAGGAAGGCTTCCCAGATGGGTTTGCAGCAACTCCCTGCTCTGCCATGTGCCTGTGTGCACATGTACACACATGTGCTCCTGACAACACCGAGCTCCGTGGCTGCAGTTTTCATTTTCTCATGAATCAGTGCAGCACAAAGCTTATTCATGATTATAAAATCATGCATACAGAAAGAGACATCCATATTTTTATAGCTCCTCTGATAAGCCTGTAACAGAAAAGACAACTGTTAAAGCAGCTGCCCTTTTCTCTGCACTCAGGATGAATGTAACAGGCATGCCTAATACAACAATTCGAGCAGTTTTAAGGAAGATTAAATATAGGAAGTAACAGTCTTGCCAATAAAATGACAAATCAATATAACCCATGTAAAGCTCTCACAAAAAATGTGTTTTAGAGAAGAAATTAGATTAAAAGAAAAAATAAGGAGTAGATCCTTTCATTCCTTTGTATCTCGGTAATACAGCAGCATGTATACTACTACATACATATGTATGTACATCTTACTATAAGTTATGCAATGGTCCTAAGTTCCCAGAAGAATGGGAGAGTTTTTAAGAACAAGTTTAACTTGTTCTCCTTTCTCAGCATCAGTTGAGCTTTTCCAGTTCTCAGCTTTTCCAGTTCACTCTCACAGTTCATTTTTGTGAAAGCCTGAAGTGCTTTCACAACTGAGGACAGGCGTAACAAAGGTTCTTCCTAACAAATATTTGAGGGTTTGATCACTTGGAATGTACATTTTTCCAAAACAAATGCAAACAACTTCAAAGCTGTCACAAGCAAGAGCCTACGAGTGGCTCCAGTTCCATGTTATATATTCATCTGACTTGCTCCAGTTCCAATGGCAAAGCAGAAAAACTCTGATGCTTTGAAACAGTGTTTGTTTATAAATACACCAGAAATAGAGTTATGGATGGCAATGAATTTTCAAGTGCTTATGAGGGTGGCTGTGTAACACTGTCTGCACTTTGGTTTTAAAAGAGGAAGATTAAGACATAATCAACTGCCAACAAAATACTTTCAAGTTATTTTGAGGGGTACTGACTAGCTCAAAATGTTGTTAATGGGCTGTAGAGATTTTTGCTTGACAATCTCAAGTCATTACCATATGATACATGTGCAAAGACGTTTAATTGCTTCAATTTGGTTACTAGCTGGCAGTACTGCATGAGAAAAACTGCTTCTTGATAGCCGAGGAGAGAGGCCAAGGACTGATCAGGCACAAAGAACAAACTACTTCCTACCCCCCAGGCCAGGATGCAGGCATATTGGTAGAGCTGGGTGGGGAACTGCAGGCTGTAATTGCTTGCTCAGTTCATAAATAGGAGACTTTGGTCTCCCAGAGAGCAAAATGAGAAGGAAATACATTTCAAGGCTTGTATGTTAAACCCTGGTTTTCAGAATGAAATGAAAGCAGAGCCTTTCGAAATATTTAATATGCCTGTCGTGTCAGGATGTGCCAACCTTAAATATAGCTGTTAGGGGCCAGATATTCAGAACTCCTCAATTGCCCACGTGCATCTCCAAATCAGATGACTAGATTCCCTGCAGCACTAGGCATCCAGCAGAAGTTTTGATTATTTTGGCGTTTCCTTTAGGAGTTAAACTGGAAGTCGACAACAACTGCTGAGTACTCAGCTCCTTGAAAAAACTGGCCTGGAGATTAACAGCTATGCAGCACTAGGATACTGATTGCCTTTTATTCAGCATCTCTCATAATTCACTGCACTAGTTGCTTAAGTCTAGCAATAGCTTTTGGGAAGCTGGCTACAAGCTTTCCCACTTTATAGATAAAAAGGCAAAAGTACCTGTTCTAACAATAATTTCAGACTAAAAGCTATCAGAAACAGATTTCCCCCCTCTCCTGTAGTTCCATTGACAAGTGTCAGTAAAAAAGCAAATATTCAGAAGATAGCAGCAACCTCAAGACCCCAGGCAAGACTGAAGATACATGTAAACTGAGGCACAAACAAGGGGAAAAGATCAGACTGTCCCTACGTGAATTTGACTTTCAAGAGACTCTGTATTAAGACCTTCTGCTTGTGACAGTATTCTGGCCCTTTAGTCCATCACTGAGCAACTTGACATTATTAATGGAAAAAGGTGATAAAATTTTGGTGGTGAACCTACAGTATAGGTCAGAAAACAGGGGGTAATTGTGGTGTGGTGTGCATCTTTTTGGAGGGCATTAAAAGGAAAATGTCAAGTGTCCAGCCATTCACTGCCATAGCCCATAAAAAGAATTCCTGCTATATCCCCCAAACACAGCTTTCATAATGCTAAAGGGCAGCCAATCCAGTTATAAAAAACATTTAAAGTGGACCATAAAATGATTCCTTTAATTTCCATTAGAAATGAGGCAGAGAGTTCATAAAAAACTGGATACCTCAAAACAGGGATACCTGCCGACCTCCTTGTAGGATGCACACTTTTTGTGCCAGTGCATTATGTATTAATTTCTGACTGAGTGGCTATAAAAGCCCACCAATTGAAATTGCCTTGTGAGGAATTTAGCTTAAGATAGCTTAAGACTCCCCTATGTAACAATCATCCTCTTAGTGATAGGTTCTTCAACTCTTCCCGTAATTGTCAGCTCAGCAGCAGTTAGGATGCCAAGCCCAGTAGTTTTTCTAAAGCCAATATCCTGCTAAAGTTCACAGGATTTCATCTGAGTAAAGACCCCAGGGTTTGGTTTTCGAGTTATGTTTTGGAGTACAAGATGTGCCAAGCTGACACTGCAGCATTTAGTGGAAAAGTATAGAGGGCTAAAAAAAAATAAATTAAAATTATCTGCTCTAGTCACCGAGATCAAATCTTCAGAGAAAAGCCTTGAAAATGTTTATTCTCCCAGATTAGATGGAATTCTAAGCAGTGTTTATTGGAGAGAAGAGATGGAGTGTGCTATGTCTTATTCTTGCTTCCTGAATCCGCCTTTCTCTTCAAAGTGCTAAGTAGCAAGGCTGCAGGGATTATGGTGCCGAGGGAATTCTTGCCACTTTCCTTCTCTCTCTCTATTTAAACATGACAACTCTTGGCAGGCCTCGGTCACATTGTTTGTGTAGCCAGGACAAGAGGGTGGAATTCTGGAACACGTTCCAGCCCACATTCCGGATTTTCCTATAAACTAGCCCCTTATTTTAAACACACGCCTCTGTGAATTACCTTTGTGTTGCTATGCCATTTGAAAATCTGATTCAAACACTCCTTGTAAATTAAAATCTGATTCAGCTTGACTTTCAATCAAGGTATTTCTTCATGGTAAATAATCCCCCTAAAAGACAGTGTTTGAATTTGTAGTAAAAAAAAAAAAAAAAAAAAAATTAAAGGGGGGTGGGAAGGTGGAAGAAGAGGGAGGAGAAATGTCTCAGTCAGCCAGGGACTGTGAATCTTTCCCTTTAAATGAACAATTGGAATAATTGCATATGTTGATTGCATAACAATTTATACAGCTGGACTTTATTGCTTATTTTGTCAGAAGTCTGGCCTTCCTTTTTGTGAGTGCAATTTGCATCTCTACTTTTTTTGAACCGTTAAGTAACAGGCAAAATTTCAGTAGTCATTTGCCTAACAATTGGATGTGTTAATTTGCAGCTAAAAAAAGTACAAAATGAAGGTCAAACTGAGAGAGTCAAAAATTCAGTCCCTGCTTTCTCTTACTCAGCTGATAGTTGCACAAAGATCAACATTGCTCAATCTGGTGTGTGTACTTTCAGCTCAATAAGTGCTTTCATTCATCATTCACAACTTGCTTTATTATGAAAGTCGAACTATATCTTTAACATAAACCACACTTTCTTTGTCCTGAATGAAAGATCTGCCTGGGCACACTGGAGAACAGGCTAGCTGTTGATGCAGAGTTAGCTATCACATGCACAGATGCCAGTATCTTACATCTCAAAGCCCACAGCAAAAACTACCTGTGTAGAACCAACTTCCTATGAAGAACAAACTACCCAAGTAGAACATTTTTAATTAAATGATGGAGGTAAAGGAACTCTTTCTTCACCAGTGGCACCAGGTTTAACAAACCATTTGTCACACAAATGTTTCTGCATCTTCTTTCATTAAGCTGCTGATGCATAGTGGGACCTACACTCCCTGCAGGCACAGCCCTCCTGGATACCATCTGCATACCTTATTAGAAACTCATTAACTGGCACTGGCCTAACTTCAGCTTTACACTTGCGTGCCTATCTAATGCTTTTTTGTTAGTTTCTGTGTCTCTCTGCTTCCCTTCAATCCACTGTCCTTTGGACTGCTTTTCCATCCTAAGATAGTGTTTGGAAAGGATATTGTGCTCAGATACTCCCTAACTCTCTAAGGGAAAAAGTCAGAAATAACAACAAAACATGGATGTTACAAGTTACCACTTCATTTCCCTGATAGCTTATAACTATTTTACTAACAGAAAGGCAGCAAAATCAGTCTGTCAGAAAGAAGGGGAGAACAGGGAGGTTGAGAGGACAGAAATAATAAGTAGGAAAATTTAAAGACAAGGAAGAACCTACTTATATTTGTCACAGCAAGCACCTTTTGAGAGTCTGAAGGCTGACTGTAGTTAGAATCAGTTCAAGAAATGCCTGTACTGTCCATATGTAGAGCATGGATTTCATCTCGGTGTATTTCACAAGCCACTTCTGACAACTGAGATAAGATATGTCAACACTCTTTGCTTGTAGAGTTTTTCACTCTTTTAGCACATCAAATGCATTTTATATCTTTGCAAAATCTCTTCTTCCTACTCTGCAAACTTAGATACATTTTTGTGAAGGGTAGCTGGATGTGGTATTAAACACAGGACTGCATCATGAGAGAAGAATGACTGGAGAGTCATGTTTTGAGGGTTTACTCACTATTAAGCCAAGGGAGCCTGTTCTGGTTCATGAACCAAAAAATGCAAGAAGCATTAAGGTATCAGTTACTCTCCATCCAAAGAACCCTCCTGCACAGGATCGTAGCAGGAGTGCTAAGTGATAGCCTGAGAAAACAATTCACACGTGTACTGCCACACTGAATAATACCCATGTGCTCTTCTTATCTCTCTGCTTTCTTTCGTCTGCTGCTGAGAAACCATTAACACTCTCAGAGCTCTTAGAGGGAGAACAACAGCACGGGGGGGATATGGACTTGAGGTGACCTCCTGGACTCTCTCAGCTGATGATTAGCAGACACCAGAGTAAACCTGTGCTGTTAGCCAGGAGCAGCTTCACGGGCACTGGCTGGCCCAGCCCACACGTATCCCACCCGTTTCTCCAGAGCAGACTTTCTGTTTATTCTTCATCTGGCTTGGGCAACTCCAGTAGTAGCAAGATTGCTCATGGCAGGCAGACCCAGGGCAAGCATGCATGCTCATTTCCAAGCAGAGAATAAGAATAAAATTTCTGAAAATAAAAGAATGAACGAGACTGTAGTTTTAGGAAAACAGGAAAGAACCAATAAAAGAAAGCCAGAGGTAAGAGAAATTGAAATGGAAAACGTAGATTCATCTCTAGCTAACTATAGCAACCATCTAAAGAAGCCAAATAAATTACATACATATGGAAAACATACAAAGAACACAGAAGCTAAGAATATTCCACCCTTGGCATACAGGTATGCTAGTTCTCTCAATAAGACTAGAATTATAAAATTGGCAGTTCCTATGAACAAGCATTTATCTAGTAGGAGTCTGTTTGTGTTGAGTGGGCAAGAATTTGTATTTAAATTTTCTGAATGTATGTTTATGTTTCATCATATGTTTGGCATCAATGTATAATTAAACTAATTCCTGTAATCAAATGGCAAGAACTATCATGTTTAAAAGGACAGCAAAAGCTGTGAAAGATCCACGATAGCAGAGTTCATTAAAAATTAATTTAAGATTTATATAGAGCCCCCTGCAAAGTTTAATTTCAGTTATATGCCCAAAGGTTACAGGTAATTTGTGCCCTATTTAAGTGATATTCCACAGCACATTTACATCCAGTCCTTTGCAGTGCTCTTTTAAAATTAAACCAGACGTGAGGATTTTTCATTTTAGCTTAAAACAGTTCATATAATGCTTTGAAAAATGGTGGAATAACCATCACTGGATGATTTTAAAAGCAAAGGAGACAAATATCTACCAGGAACGATGAGGTAGATTGATCTTGCCTCGGGGCAGAGGAATGGATTGGAAGGTCTTTTGAGATTTTTTTCCCAATCCTATTTTTCTTCACTTCCAAGATGTGGAAATGGGAAAACAAAGAATCACTGAAAATGTCTGCACAGCAGGATGAAAAGTAATTGTGTAACTAAGACCAAACTGTTAACTGATTACAAGTTCCATGTTATGTTTGGCTTAAAATTAGTAATATATAATAGTACAGAATAGCTGAGACCCATGAAAGATGCAGAATTTGTATCAAGGGGACACAGAAGCTCAAGGGAGTGCCCTTTAAAAATGAGAGCAGGAGTTTCAAAGACAGACTCTACTCCTGATTTGCCCACCAGTTCCTTTGGAACAAATCATTTAACACTAAGAAACACTGACCATTTTGAAAACTGTTGTACTCCTGGAGAAATATAGTTGACCTGAAAGTGAAGAGTAAAGAATGAACAAATTATATAATGATCAGTAGCTATAGATTTGGTGTGATGTAATTTCAGAAAACAGTGGTTTTCTGCAGTCCTTATGTGTCATATTTGGAGATGATAGAAAATGCATGCAATCAAGAAATGTGCAGAGTTTATGAAGACAAGACAAACTATGCAAGTCTTGTACAAGTGGAGCTACAATGATACCTCCTGAAATACAGGTATGCACAACTGGGAATGGTTCAAAGGTGACTGAGATGTCCTATTTAAAGGTGTCCTATAGATCAACTTCACACTTCTCAAAAAATATGAAAATAGGTAGGAATGGTAGTACCTGATGCAGATTTCTGAGCCAGATCCTCAATCTACTGCCTTGAAGGCTACACTGAAGGAGATGAGGACAGTGGCAGGGACTCTGAAAAGTTCATGTTACAAGAGCATCCTCTTATGGTTAGACAGGACTTGCACAGATTCTGTGAAGTACAGAATCAGGGAATTGAAGCACAAATGTATTCTGTATATGATTTATCTATGCACTTTTTGACTACTTTTCAACATTATCTGGATGCTCTCCAGAGATAAAGAAATATAAACAGAAGAAAAACAATTTGGTAGCATTTTCCATTCCAACAGCTGCCATTATGGTACCTCCATTGCAATAGCAAGGTTACAGATTTTGCCTTTCTTTTCAGTTATCAGGTAGCATTAGCCAATGAATGCAGAAAGGTGAAGAACAAAGCCTCCATACTGCACTGAGTATCTCTCCTTGCTTTTGCTAGCTTCATTTATTTTAGCTTATCCCTGCTGGTTTTACATGCATTCTGCTCGCATATAACACAGACATTGGTATTTTGGAAGGAGGATGTATGGGCCACAGAAATTTCTTAATCTAATTTTAAAAGTGAAACTTTCAATGAACTCACAGCTTCTCTCTCCATCTGCCTCATGACTAACGTGAAAGATAGAGGGAGAGATAGGACATTATTAATGGCTGTTATTATAGGAATCAAAGGTTATGGCTAAAATCGTCCAGCAAACAGAAGTCTAAACTGTAACCTGGTCAAGTAAGAGGGGCTAATAAACCTTTTCTGCCTGTTGTAAATTTGAGATAAGTAGTTATTGGCTAGGTGCTCTGCACAGCTGTAAAGTGAGGGACTTGGAAGGCATTGTGACTTAGACACTAAGGGATTGAATGTAACTGCATAGTAGTGAATAACTTGTTTGTCGTTCATGTGAATAAAATGTGGAAGTAGATCGATGCTTTTCTCCATAATATGGGTTCTCTACTAAGCACAGTAAATCTTCGTCTTACTACAATAGTGTGAGATCATTCATGCCATTAGTTTCAATGAGACTGACTCTATACTGCATGCAGTTTGCTGTTCTCTTTCCTCAATATAACAAAGCCTGAGAGTGCCAGCTGCCTCTTGAGCCTTAAAAAGAAAGAAAGAGAGAGAGACTTTTATTTACCATGATTTTGATTGGTTAATTTCACTCTATTATTTTGTTGCTTCCTCCCATATGAAAAAATGCATTGTCGTTCAAACTAACACACACAAGAAAGGCTGCTCAGTTAGCATGCAAAACATAAATTACCAGCTTGTAATGACACTTTGAACATGCAGCATAATAACCACCATCAGCCTCAGTTTTCACTCCAAATATCACAGATTTTTTCCCTTTTGCAGCTGGGGCTGTAATCATGCTTCCATCTACTGAGCTTTAGCTGAGCTCTACGTGCACATTGCAATTGGGTTTTATGAGTGTGGTATTATAATTATTGAAGTATATTCTTGGCACATGAATGAAAGTCAGAGTTCCGCCATCCCTAGATAGGGCTAAGTTATAAAGATAACCATATAACAGAGGAATTTGCAAACACATTTAATGACCTTCTGGCTTTAGTGCTCTAATATAGCCATGCTTTTGGCACTCTTATGGAAAAAGCTGCAGCAGCACACTCACCGTGGACCCTCTGGACCCTCTTCCCCTTCCTGCACTGCCATAGCTGTGCAGCTTGTCCATTAAAATGGAGCTGCATCTAGAGCTTTCACAAACAAGGTGCTGAGTGGGGATGTGTTGAGACATCAGAGCAGTGGCCTGGCAGTTGAGATGGCAGTAAAATCAAGAGGAAAAAGATTGTGGTGCCCACATTTGCCTACACCTCCTACACAGTCCTTCACTGCCCATCTGCTCTTAAAATAGAGACTGAAAATGTTCAGATAAAAGATATCCAGATTTAGAGGGCATACTCAAATGTCCATACATTTCTGTTTCAGATGCTTTCCAAAAATGTTTTGAGACCTTGCTCAGTAACATGAACAGAAAGTTGTCTCTTTCTGCCTGCATGCATCTGTAGTTAGAAAATAGGAGGGATGAAGCAAAATGTACAGAAAGCCCAGGAAGTTTGAGAAAACAACTTGGGTCCCCACGTGGTGACTGGCTGGTTAAACCTGGACAAGTCATTAAATCTCTAAATGCCACAGGTTACTCAGCTGTAAAACAAAGCTAAGAGTCTACAGCTACCCCAGATGCAGAGATGAAGTGGTTAATGTACAGAAAACACACTGTTTATGTTATGTATGATACCTTATTTGTATTGTTTTCTGATGTCTCACAAGAACTTCAGCAACACTGAGGAACTGAGATGAGAACCTGGCACTAGTCTGACTACCCAAAGTGTTTGGGAGTGAACAACAACAATCCATCTGTTCAATTACCAGGAAAACAAAGCCAGCTTGCATATGACTACAGTAATATATAGGCTTATTAGGAACCTGGTTCCAGAGGTTGTTATATGCAACATTACAATGCTATATAAAAGCATATTAATAACAGCACACAGTTTAGCAGTTTGGCACATGTGTTAGCTTTGAAAATGTGTATTTTACCAATAAATGGTTATGGCAGCTTTCTCAAAATTGATACAGCCTTCTTAATCTGGAAAAAAAAAAAAAATAAAAAAAAAAATCAGCTGTTAAAAAAAGCCCCTAGATACACATTCGTGTAGTATACTGGAACAGCATCTCTTGGGTAAATAACTCATGTTTTTTGACATTAGTACACATTCCAAAGTATGTATTTACCTGATGGACCATAACAAGCCTGAAGGAGCCTGGCTAGTCTACTGGGTAATATCTGATGGATTTTTTTACAATTAGTATGCATGCCACTAAGCATCCTAAGTCATATAAATAGTGTACCTTTAAAAAAGCCAACATATAAATTTAGACAATCCAAAACACACAATGAGTTAGACCACAATGCACAGGCAAGCTAAACAGTTTTGGGCTTGTAAAATAAAACCAAGGACAGATAGATAATTTATACTCAATTCCACTGTAATGTGAGCTGGCATTTTGAAAAAAAATGAATTGAATTCTATGTTGGTGCCAGAGACTCAGTTACCAAAAATATTTCACTGGGTTTTGCAAGAACCTCGTGGAGACTACTCATAAAAGCCACTGCAAAGAGAGCAACTCAAAAGGACTTTCATAGAACTTTGCCACTGTGGCCTCCTGTTTCTATATAGCATTGGTCTTAAGTCATATGGACCAACAGTGTCCATAACTAAACGGAATGCTGAAGAGATAAGGGATCTGAGGTGATTTCACCTTGGTGCACACAAATAGCACAAGATTTACCACATTTCTAAATCCTCTCAAAGAAGGGTGGATTTCATCTTTGTCAAGTAATCCAGAGAGGCAGGAAAGGAAGGGGCCCTTGTAAGACACTCCTGCTTTCCTCTCTGTAGGAAAGAGTCTAAAGGGAAGGGGACAATCATTATCATTCTTTACAATGCTTACATTTACTACGGAAAGAGTTCGCGGTTAAAAAAACCCACAACTTAAAAGGGTGTAACCTCTTCCTTTAATTATTGTCTTGTATCTTTCTGCTTCACATACTGCTGTACAGTTGTCCAAAACAATGGTCACCTAAATAGAATCTGTGGGCTTTACTTCTTTTAATAGTGAAAAAAAAAAAATCACTTAGGAATACTCTTGGTGTTAAGGATTTCATAAAAAGTCCTGTGGGCTGTATGTCCTTCCACCCTTCAGGCAGCTATTTTTATCACCGGCCCCCATGACTTTCAGGTAAACATACCAGAGTTGTCAGTGCCATTAGCTTCTCAGATTGTACTTGGAGTGTAAAGTGTGATCAGTACTTGCATATCAGGTACTGCAATGTATGCAGTTCATCACTGTATGCCAATCTGTGGTCTATGCCCTATTTGAGTTCTACTTAAATCCTGATTGAGAACCCAGAATAGGCTTCAGATCTTAAGATCTATTGGAGGTGTTAACTTTATCCAAGAGATACAAATATAACACAGATTCAAACTTTTTACCATATCCCTAAACCAGAAAGCGAAATGGGATTCATCGTGTGTATGACAAAATAAACCACCAGTGAATGGGAAAGATGTTAACAGCCACAGACTTTTTCTCACTTATTTTCCTTAGGTAATGAGGCCAGTTTGCTACTGATTACTGAAGCCCCTCTACAGCTATGCAACACTTCCAGTTAAATACAACTGCAGCCAGCCAGCCACAAGAGATGCTTAAGAGCACAACTGCACAACTGTCTTCCCCATGGTTCCCAAGCCTGAAATGCAGAGAAGTGGTTGACATTCAGCCTGAAAAGCCAGCCAGCAATCTCCATGCTTCAATTCACACTCCATAGCCTATCTTGGTATAGGTTTACAGGGCTAGCCTCAGTTAACTAGCACTCAGTTAATAAAATGTCTTTGTAACTGTCCAATAGTCATCTTCTTGAATTTCATCATAATTTCCGTTTTCATCACCATAAATCAGTGCCAGACATTAGTTCTAAGCTTCTGCATTTTTCAGCATGAACTACTGGCTGCTTGAGTTACTGGAACTGCTTACAGTGAAAAGTCAAGACCTAGCATGTCCTATCATACAACTTCACAAGAAACTCGATCTAAGGGGAAAGGGGATGTAGAGAAAAGGCTCATCTTAGAAAAAAAATGTTTCAAAATCCTGAACTGCTATTAGTGCTATGAATATCTCTTACTCTGCACTAAAGAGCCAAACAAGCATCTACCTTGTAAATAAACTGTTAGTCAGGTAAGTTGTGCATAATTTAGCAGCAAGGAATGCAGCTGGTGTGCTACTCATGCTTTACTACCTTAGAAGACAAATTTTCACTGTTCAAAATTAGAGCAAATCCTTTCTGCTACACCCTTCTCAGCTGTCACTGACTTTTGGTCTTCTAGACTGTAAAATCCTAAAGTAAGAGGCATGCTGTTCAGAGTACTCAGACTCTACTCACAAACAACAATACAATATTTGAAATCATCATTTTCAGACTAAGAACCAAGAAACTCAAAGAGCAAAGGGTTATTCAAACAAAAATTGTGAATTTAGGGTTACTTGTACAGTGCTATTTCTACAGTGTATGTTACCTTTTCACTGCATTTATTATCATAGATGCACATAGATTTATTCACAAGTAGGCAAATATCACTGTTGGCCCAACTGGATATAAAAATGTTTGGTTATTTTTTCATGTACACATCCTAGACTCCCCTCACCAACTTTTTTGCTTTTTTGCCAGGTAATTGGTCTTAAGTCATAAAGGAAGAAAAGGAAGCTCTTTCCATCTTTTGTATTGGAGCATTTCCTTGAAAACAGGTAGCAAAATTTGCCATTTTTTAGAAGTGCTAGCAAAGCTACCACTGAAGTATGGAAGATTTCTCCTTCATTTTTGTGGGAGATATGTTTTGTTTTTTAATTAAGACATGAAAATAAGGCTGCACAGCAGGGGAAAAAATTGCTTCAGGACTTTTTTCAATATATTAATGGAAAAATTAACTGAAACAAAAAGCATGAATAATAGATACATAGCTAATACTTTACTGCAGTTATATATCTCTCATTCCATTGGGTGTCCAGAGAACAGCATGAATAAACTTCAGCTACTGTAACACAGAGTAAAAAAAAAATGGATTTGAATGTCAGGCTTCTTTATGACTGGAAACTATTACCTCTAGGTTTCATTTAAATAGGTCCCTAAAGGCAAGCAAGAGGCTGTTTCCATATGTATGGACTTCATTGGACACTGGCTAACCGGACTGACCATTTACTGCAGCCTGCCACATTTGACAAAGTACTTCCTCCTGGATACTGGGGAGAAGGGACATTTTCCAGTTTGCCATTGGCTTGTGTCAGGCTTGTGAAGTCTCAGTTGGTTTTGCTCGACCCCCTCCCCAACAGGCATCTGTAGGCAGACACATTGTCAGGGTTTTCAGGCCATTTCAAAAAAAAAAAAACCCAAACACTTAAATAAACAGGACTATGAGCTTCAGCACAGAAGGGTACATGTGCAAGTCTATATTCCTGAGTGCTACTGCTGCACCCCAGCAATGCAAATCCTAGCCAGGGAGGTAGCAGGGAAATGATCAGTCCCATCAGTTTCTCTCAGCAGTGGAATCAGGCACAAACAAGGACAAAAGCTAATGTCTCAGTTTGGAACTGCAATCAAAGTCTTGTTTCTGAAGATTTCATTAACGCAATAAATATTAAAATGAAACAGCAATTCTTTTGACAACTACTACTTTTAAATCAGTAGGATTTTTTGAGGTGTGTGACAGAGCTTTCCTGTGTCATCTTCCACAACTCACGTAACTTCCCTCCTACAGAACCCTTGTGAGAATTCACTTAGATTTGAAAAAAATCTTTTATCCTAAAGTAGGAAGCTGCTGTAAAACCTTTGATACTTAAGTTTTGGTGGGGTTTTTTGGGGTGGGTTTGTTTGGTTGGTTGGTTTGTTGGTGGGGTGGTTTTTTTGTTGTTTTTTGTTTTGTTTGTTTATTTGTTTGAATGTTATGGTACATGAGGCATTTTTTTTCTCACATTGGAAGAGAGTATTCCACGGTCCCAGATTCTACTTTTATAACAACTCCTGTGTCAGTTCAAATAATTTTATTGTTAATTTAATGTAGGTAGCAAACTCAGCTACAGATGGAAGAGTGAAACAAAGGAATAAATTGAGGATTTAAGCTAGTATTATAGGAAACTTAAATTCACCAATATACAAGCGATATTTATCCAGAGAAAAGAACACTTCAGGACAGGATCTGAAGTTAGCTGGCTACTTGATACTTTTTAATTTTTTTTCTAGCAATTGTGCTACAGCAGTCTCCTCCCAGATAACTGGAAGTAAGGTGAAAAACAAATTCATGGAGATCTCTACTTGTAAGATATTCAAATTAAGATCCTTTTATGTGGAATGGTATTCATTGCAGTGAGTACTTTTAATAACTAACTCCTGTCTACCTGTTATCTAGTAAATATTCTCACCACTTACCTAGTGCTATGCTCTTTGTATATATTTGTGCCACAGCAAAATACAAGAGATAAGGGGAGGGAGGGGGTAGTAGCAAAATTTTCATATGTGATTTCCCCTCACTATCCTTCCTGTCCCTCATTAATAGCCTCCATTGTTTATCTTAATCTACTCTAATATATGAACTTATCTGAAAGACAGGTATGGAAGAAAGCAGCAATTTACTTGTAACTCAACCAGCTGCCTACAGCAAAATCACATAAATACATTTCAGAGAACAATCTGGCTTTATAGAAGGAGAGAGAGATGAAGATCAGGAGGGGGCAAGTGAGCAATCTTTTGCTTAAGGTAACACTCTCTCCCCTCCTTGTGGTCTCAAAATGTTTTTGCTGTCTCAATGAACAGATTTGATTCTCATGCAGGTTCTTAATTTTAGGCTAAGTCTGCCCTCAAAGAGATGCAAATCTAATAGGGTTACTAATAGAATGCAATTATATAGCAGAATTGTTTCTGCAAGGCATGTTCATAAGTTCATATACAAGAGCAGGGAAGCTGCTTGCAAGACATTTCTTAAAGAGCAACAAATAAGTACATCTGGTACAGTTTGCAGGAGCAATTGCCAGATATTATATCACTAAGGAATAATTTTTCACCATGAGATTTGCATGGACAATAGATTCTTTTATCTCTAAGATGATGTCGAGATCTTGGTAGCTGGCATAAATATTCAATGAATTATGTAAAGCAAGTGTGAGGGTTTAAGCCAGTTCCCATTGGCAGTCATCCATATTACCAGCAAAAGTGGCTTTGGCATGGGCCTAAGCAGAAAGACCAAGGTGATAATGATTGATCATTCTACTCACTTCGTGCTGAACAACACTGTCAATTGCAAAAACTAGTAGCAATGCTGGTGAGCAAAGGGTATGGGATAAATACACTTTTCCTTTCATCATTTTTAGTTACAAAAGATTCATTTATTTAGTACCTTGTATCAGAATTACATTAGCCCAGATTAATTCTCCTTTCAGTTTACATTTTATTTTATTATTTTGTGGCTGCAGGGCTAAAGAAAGAGGCAAGATCCCTGTTCTAGAGAACCTGCACATACAACATAGCTAGGAAAGGAGGATGGAAATGGAAAAGTAAGAAAGCTCCATGCATGGCAGCTGAGTCCCAGGCTGAAACACCACAGTCCATAATGACACTTGTGTTTTTTGTAACTACCCTGGACAAGTGCATGTGTGGGGTTTATTAGTAGAGGAAACTGATAGAGGAAACAGAGATGAACAACATTATTTAGGGTAAACAGTAGGAAGAACCTCTTGAGTAATTCACCAAATGGCAGTGAATTCATTCCAGCACATCAGCCATAATGCAGACTGTGGATGTCTACCAGTATAGCCAGGAAACAAATTGTAGGCAGATATTAGGAAAGAAAAGCCATTCCCTGCTAAACAGTTGATGCTGAGCCCATAAGTCAAATACTCCAAGTTTGGTTTCCCCGTCTTATAAAATGTAGAATGAAAAAAGAAAAGTAACAATCATGGTCAAGGGTATAGAACAGCTTCCACACAGTGAGTAAGGTAACAGTTTATGAGTCCTCCTCCTGGAAAACAGGAATCATGAAGGATGTGTGGTTAAGATCTCTAAAATCACAATTGGCATGGAAAAGGTGTACAGCAAAATACTACTCCCTGTTGCTACCAATACAAAACCTAAGAACAACAAATGAAACTAGCAGGTGACAAATTAAAGTTGAGCAAAAGGTAATATTTCCTCATGCACTGTGTTTAAACTGTGTTTAAGGGGAATTATTTACCATAGGAAAGAACTGAAGTTAGGGGTTTGCACATGTTCAAAAAAACATGAGAGGAAACATTTGCAAAGGAAAAATTTCTTCTTTCTCTGACTCAGGAGAGCATTCTGATAGAATATCACTACTACACTTACAGTGGTTTTTTTTTTTCCTCTTTCTTAAGCATCCACCATCTATACCTCACTAGGTGTACCTCTGCTCCACTTATTTGTATGTCATAGAACTTTGAAATTTGAATTTCAACATTTTAAATACTGGAGCATTTGAACAGATTAAAACCAAAGGTTACAACTCCTTAAAGAGCACTATTGTAAAACAATGTATAATCCTTCTCAGTAATTTATTATTTACAATGAAAACATACTTAAAAGGAAGGATGGAGTGTGCCTTAACTCCAAACCCCCTCTATTTGGTGGTCAGCCACACTGCTGAAGATCAAGCTAATTTTCCCTTCCCTGCTGGATTCCAGTGAATTGAACCATGACCTCCTATTTGCCAAAAACATTTCCTAAATACTGACCATTGGTATTTTATTTCATTTATAAATGATTTTTTGTTAGGCAAACGGATGACTGAATCTCTTCTACTATGTTAGAGATAAAAATTGTTGACCCAAGCTTTGTGCATCCTAACACAATGAACCCCAGTGTTAATGAGAGCAGGAAACTCTATGCATGTTCTGGATTATTGCAATTCCAGTTCAGCAGCTTCACATAATTTCTCAGGCTCAAACAACCAAATTCATTATGTGGCTCCATTCATAAAACCCTGCTGTACTTCATACTGGTCAATAACTTGGGTACTGATGATAAGATACTGATTAAAAGAACTCTGGTCAGATCTGTGTGAGCAGTTTCTATGCTTGGCAAAAGGGAAATGCAGTATCCAAAGAAGCCCTTGCAGATACTTTTGTCCTGCCCCACCTTTGGATAATAACAGCCTGTGAGGACTGGTAACAATTAGTTTAATAGGAAGCAGAAGAAACAATTGCTATTGCTCCACCTCCTAAACTACTACATTACAATGTGGTCCTCAGTATCTGGAATGTTTCACAGATATACTGTTTATTTATTTCAGTCATGATTAAAGCAAAGCATTCCAGAAAATTGTAATGGTGGAAGAGAGGATGCAGCCTGTTTTCTTTTCCTCAGGGTAAGGGTATCCTCAGAAAAAGGGAATATCCTTAATCAGTGGGCAAAATGAACATTCTCCATAATAAATGGCAAAGTTCCATTTTCTATTCCCCTGTTTTTAAGCACAAGTGCTGATATGGGCTTCAGAGGTAAGGAGACAAGATTCCTTTGGTCTCCAAAACACAGACACAAGCTGAGGAAAGACCAGTACACACAAACAGTTAAAGAAATTAGCATAATTAGCAGTGTACTCTTGCAAAGATGTCACTGCTCACAGGATGCTATAGCCTCTCTTGCACAGAGCACCCCATTCCTGAGAGTTTCACCAGGGGCTGCCTGGAAGCAGGTCTTGGGCTTGGCTTCTGGAGCCAGAGACTGTCAGGGCACTACAGGCTGCAAGACTGCAATGAATTTAAACAAAGTAGATTTTACTCTCAGCTTTTCTTCCTGCAGGCTATGTACAAACCTTTATCTGAGTTCCCACCACACCTCTGCCTGGGAATGGTTAGCTTTCCCTCAGGGTCATTTGATACGGGAGTCCCTGCTTTATATACACAAACACCCACACCTTCATTATACTTCTGCTTTATTTTCCTTCCAGGCTTGCAGTTCATTCTGTCCTAGTGATAAGGAAAAGGTATTAGGTGCTTCAGTATGACTATAAAATTCAGACCAGGAGCAATGCAAAATCCAGTCATTAGCAGAGGTGTTGGATAATGCAGCCACAAAACCCCCAGTAGCAGTGTAACTCCTGTGAACCTTCTCCTGGGCCAGGCACATCTTGTAGAACAGGCAGCACAGCCTGGCTGGGGAAACCCATACACAACCCAGGCTGTCAGCTGGCCCCAGCTAACCCTATCTTGCTCTTTCCAAACCTTTTGGCCAAACTGCTATTAAGTCTATACTCAATGGAGTCAAATGTTTTAAGGCAAGGAGAGATGTAATGGTCATGTATTCCCTGCAGGTCACCAGCAGCTCTTGGATTTCTTTCTGTGCTGAATCAGGTCAGACCAGCCAAAGCCAAGAACAGTGCTTTCAATACTACTGAAAGTTGTTCCTGCACACTTTAAAGTGCTATTAATTTTAAGCACAGAATGGAATGAGCTGTGGCAAGGCAGTTCATGAAAAGCAGTGACAGTAAGCCAAAGAGAACATGAGTCACAGCACAAGCCAGATGCTGTGTTGTAGTCACCTCCAGCAGCTCAACTAAAGATGACACAGGAATTGTGGTCACACAGCAACAAATTCTCTTCCTGAGAATTTGGGCATTTTTCCTCAAAGAGGTTTTTTTTTAATGCATAAAGAAGAAAATGGAAATCAACAACCATGCAGGTGTCCCGTGCAATCTGTCAAAGTTCAGCTGCTGAGATACAACAGTAGAAGGAAAGGTCATCACTTGTATGACAGTTATGCAGAGCTTCAAGACTTTAAATAGAAAAGAGTTTATGTAACCCTGGTGCCCAAGTGCTTCCTCATGACAACCTCTCACAGCCAAACCATCATGGTGCAGTTTGGAATTGTTACCTGTTATGTTCAAAGGGTTGCTTCGTCCACATTACAATCATAACAACAGGGAAGGCATAACGTGTAGATTTTGATGGAATTTTAATGTTTTATACAAGGAGATGTAATTACCAATTTTATTTTCATGCTATGGTTTATACTATAACAATAGTGGAATTCTGAGAAATTTTCATTCTACCATCCACTGCAACAATTGGAAGTTTGTTTGATTTTCCCCTGTTTTACAGGGAATTCTGCTTTCTGCCAGTAAAAAGTCAAGCTCTTCTCACTGTTAACCTAACAGAATAGGTGCCAAAAAAACCATCTACTACATTCAGATGAGAAGTGCATATCCTCATGGTTTAAGTGTTCAAAAATTATCATCAGGAGGTATGTTCAGAATTTTCATTAGTAAGTACCTTATCACTATGATAACATGAGATTAAATAATTGAGAAATTCACCTTAGAACCAAAGCAAACCAGGGAGTTTACATATCCACTTGAACTGAAATAATATCTTTCACAAACCAGATTAATCCTCCAGTCACCATTAAAGACTTTGTTCCTATGCAAATGAATAACCAGACAGGCCTTACACTGACATGTGGGTTCAGTGTAACAGCTCTTTTACCAGAGATATTCACGTGCCCCCTGCACACCCTACATGCCTACTGCTCACCCAAAGCATGGTGGCTCTCAGCCCTATGTGCAAACATTGCTAGCCCAGCTGCCCCTTGTATTGTTCATTCTGCAGTCATTGTAGGGAATATTCCATGTAGGCCAGTAAAGACATCACTTGAGAATAACTGAACGTGTGAAATTACCTGCCCAAACTGATATCCCCATTGTAAATGCACCAAAAATAATGGCAAAGCTGCTCTAAAATGGGTTATGCCCACATCTGGCATAATCCTAGGGTTGCCTAAAATTGTCATTGCTGGCTTGGCGTCACACATTACCTTGCTCATTCTTTGAGTCTGTAAGAACCTGGGCTGTGAAAATGAACCATCATTAGGTCTTCAGCCCTTCCACAAGTTCTTGTAGAAGCTACCATTTTCACCACCAGAATTTTTTTGTCTGTTTTAGTCTATTTTAGTCTATTTTAAGATGGGGATATATTCAACATGTTTTAGATTCTGCAGTTGTGTGTTAAATCTATAATCAGAAAGGGATTGAAAGATCATGATATTATGACAGAGATTCAGTAAAATGCTCACTTTAAATATAACATCCAAAGAGCATTGTCCCGAAGAAAAACAATTTTAAGCCCTTTGTGAGCATCCTTAGCTCTCCAGTGAATTCTCAGTCTTCATTCCCTATGTTTGAAATACACATCCATTTGACTGGAAGTCAAATAAATGACAGACTTGAGCATAAAAATGTAACAACTCACTATTCCTGGATGTTAGCTTTTTGTTAAGAATGCTTGAGGTAGTCATGCACAATCAGCTAAGTTTTTTTCCTTCCCTTCCATTTTATCCTTTTTAAAAGCTGCTGCAGTCTGGGGCAGGTGAGAAGAAGGAAAAGGAGGGAGAAGAAAGTAACTGGTAACTACTGACTGAAAAAAAAAAAAAAAAAAGTTTGGCATACTCAAGTACTGTCTTTACAGTATTCTTTGCATACCTTGCATTTGTTGAATGGTTTCCAAAACTAAAGCTTTCCCATGGGAAGGCAAAGAAACAATAGCAATTTCTTCTGAATGAAGCTCTCCTAAAGCCAAAGAGTAAACATACAGTATGTGACCTGAAAGTTTGCTTTTAACTGTACAAGTGGCTAATTACATAACTAATAAAAATACCTTCAAAAGCAATTCCTAAGGGAAGACTGGGAAAAAAAAAAAAAAAAAAAAGGGAAAGAAAAAAAAGCAAAAAGACGGCCTAGAAAAAGAGAAATGGGGATTGATAAATATTTATACTGTGCAAACTTGTGTGTGTGCACATACATTCATGTTTAAAGATTTATTTTCTTGTGCACAGGAAATCTGTGTTCTTCCTGAGACTGGTGCAGGTTAATGAGATGGATCTGTGGGAGACACAGAGAGGGAAAAGGGAACACGAGCTGATGACCTGGAATGCCATTCCTTCATGTCCTAGGCAAACTTCCCAACATCAAACAGCAAAATAGTTTGAGTTTCAAGACTGATATTTGAAAGGCACATGTGTTTGCAGAATTTAAATTCTTCAAAATGAAAGGGGGGAAATCTGTTTCTCTACATCTAGAGGAAGGCTTTTGAAGTTAGGGACATGACACAGAGTCACATCTCATATGTCTTCCATAGCCAAGCAACATGTGGAATTAACCTAGATATGGACTTTCTTTCATATTCGTTCCTAAAGGAAACTAAGAGTGAGTTTAGACATTATAAGCCCTGGGGCTGCATCTTTTTTAGACACCTGTATTACGGGAAGAGAGGAATTTAAATATGTGGTGTTCAATGTGTATAAGTGTCCATTTATATGACAGTTTAACAGAATTGTCCATTTCTGTGCAAAATTGGTTGCAGGCTCCAGCGTCTCAGTGCTGCCACACCACCGTTCCCGTGCAGCAGGCAGGCTTAGCTCAGGCGTTCCCTGACCCCTGCTGGTGGGGCTGGCCCCTGGATTTTGGCACGCAGGAGGAAAAACGGGAAAACACTTCATGGCTTTAAGGAATGTCAAGAAGATAGAGGATATTTGAAAGCCAGGCAGAAAATGCTTTGCAGGTTGACCAGCTTTCTCTGGAGGCTATGACAGGCTGAAGTCACACAGGAGAGAAAATAGGAAACTATTTTAAAATCAGGTTTGTCTTTTAAAGCTTTTTAGATCATCCTCAGAGAGATCCACCTGGGGCTTATTTACAAACTGCTGATGCAAATAAATTCAGCTGAGACACAGGAATGTCACCCTGCTGTAGAGGAGGTGCTGGCACACACAGTGTTAGAACCTTGGCCATTGCTTGGTCACCCCTGAAAGCAGGAGACCACAGAAGATCAAACACAAGCTCTGCCTTGGCTTGGCTCAGCCCAGCAGCTCCTGGTGGGGACAGAGAGGACCAGGAGGTTCAACACTGCTTCATCACCTGCTCTGGGCCTGCAGCAGTGACACTGCACATGGGGAGAGCTCCCTGCAAGGGGAGACCAGCAAGAAACCTGGAGAATCTTAACAATGTGGGGTGGAAGGACACCACCATATAACTAAATCCACTCATCTCTGAACATATCCACCTCCTCTGCTGCACAGCTGGACAAGACATGCAGTTTTCGAGACAGCACCCCCTGAAGGTAGTTGCACAAAAGCAGCCAAGTAATTTCATGTTAAAACAGCCAGAACAAAACTCAAAGGAAACATTATCTATAATACAGACAGCAAGCTGAAAGCAGCAGTTGACAAAATCAGTTTTCATACCTAAACATATTTCCAAGAAGCTAGAGAACGAGTTCAGCTAGAGGTAGACCATTTTTTTGTTATAATGAAAAGTCGACAAATTTTCCACTAAACATGAAAAAAAAATTCCTATTTTTGATTGTTACATTTCCAGAACAATATCTGAACAAAAAGCTGAACAATATAGATTCCAGACTTAAGTATTACAAATCTATGTCTAGTTATTAAAACGTCTGGTTTTTATGGGATAGTTCTTTACTAATGAGTAAGTGCAGTTAAAATCCTAACTGATGCAGTTTCCTTACCAAATCTGTTTCAGTTTATTTCAGCATCTAACTGATGGTGTCATATGTAGCTGAAAATATACAGCTCTGAAAATATGGCAAGAAACCTGGAGATGTACAGTATAATTATGAAGAGAGACTTGCCAGTACCTCCAGCATTTCTTGCCAATATCAATATTCTTAATGATCTGTATTTTCCCCATATGCTTCTACATGTGACCAAAAAAGTATTAGAACTAGTTTATGTCTCCTAGACTCATGCCCCCCAGCCCCAGTGGGTCTCTATTGCAGGTCTGTCTTTCTAAGTAAATCTGTGAACACTGGGTTAGCTAACAGACATTCTGCATTTTCTGACATCATTCTGGTATTTGTATATCAACTATATTCCCCCCTAGAAACAAACAAACAAAACAACAAAAAACCACCAGCCAACAAACAAAAAACCAAATCCAACAAAAACTTGGGAAACACATTTTTAGTCAAGACAGCTTTCAGTATTGGCTGCCCAAACTGCAAAAGATCAGATTTTTCTGTAGTTCTCTTTTCTCAGTAATGGAAGAGGTTATCCTCTTCTGCATGTATTTATCCATCTCCTGCTACATCTAAAAAACTGTTCTTAATCGTGTTCTCTTCTGATGCTCAAACAGATTTTGATTCTCTGCAAGTATAAAATCTTTTTGCCCCACTGAGTATCACAGAGCAAATCTCAATGCTGTAAATCAAGCAAGGTGGACTACTTGCAAGTGGAAATGGCCTTTAGCAAAAGCCTGGGAAAATTCCTCTGGCTTTAATGGGCCTTGAATTTCACCAGTTTTTGTTTCTAGCACTAGGCTCAGTTCATCTGAATTAAACAAGCCACTTAACTTCAGAAGTAATCAAGAGTTTCAAATATTTAACTCAAGATTTGCTTTCACAGTCATAGCAGTATTGTGTGTGCACCCACGCATGTTTTACCTTTTTGGGACTATCCACAAGAATGAAGAAGGGAGACAAACTGAAAAGGAAAACAAGGAGCTATAAGATTATTCTGTCTGTACTGCAGGCCTGTTTGCCTCTGCTTTTCTGGAAGTAACTCACTGCATGTTCTGTGCCACGAGACCATAATGCATCTGCTTAACTGATTTTTTTGGGAAATTACTGTACAGTTAGAAGTGTCCAATTCACTTTCCCTCTCCAGCCTCTGAACTTACTGATGTGAGATAAACTTTATCGGAATCTATGTTGACCTTCTCTTTTGAACTCAGAAACACTGATTAACTTGTAAGTTATGTAGCAGTGGAACAACTCAAATAACGCCCTTTTTGGTACTTTGTTTTCTGCTGACTGCCTATTTCAGTGCCTGTAACTCCTTAAAAATGAGTCCGGCTGAAGCTGAGATAATTAAAAGAGCTACAGTTTTACTTATTTCCCCATTTTCAACTTATGGAAATGGAGAATCTTGCCTGGAAAGTAAGAAAAAGGTGATTCATTTATTCCAAGCTGATTTTGGTTTAAGCTCTCAGCTGCTCCAGCTAGGCAGATCAAAAGCAACAAACTGAAGCAGGGCTAGCCACACACCAGAAAGCAAGCAGGTTCCTAGAGTCGTTATAGGCAGAACTTGAAGGAAATCTTTGGGTTTACAAAAGGAAGGCACTCCGGTAATGGAAAAGAGTATAAAATTACAGCCCTAATGCACAAACAACAAAACTTCATGTGGATAAGTTAATGAAGCTCATGTATCAACTTAATTTTATGAATAGTATTATTAGATTGACATAACTGTACAAAAATTTTTAAAAAGCAGAAATCACCAATACACATAATCAGCACCTATATCTGTGCAGTCACATAGCCTTCCACTAATTCAGATTCCAAGGCACAAATTCACAGTTTGTATGTGTCACACTGATTATTCATTTCTTAATTTTCCCTCCCCCCAGGATACCCCTGCTAACCTTTTTTCTACATAGAATTCTCAAAAAATTAATTTAGTAACTAGGTCTACCTATCAGGCACATACTACACCTACCACAGGCCTGACCTGCTGGATCTTCCCAGACAGCTCCAAATTACCAGAGTTGTAGAGGGTAATTCACTTGCTGTTCCAGAGAAGTGCAGAAGAATTTCTACCCAGCCTTGCAGTATGACCAGGATCTCCATTTTATATCTTATTCAGGACTAGGGATTCCAATAGCACAACAGCAGCCAAAAATCTATGAGGAAGACCCATTTCATACTATTTGCCTGAAGAACTGGTGTGGCTGTTCACAACATGGTAGGTCCTTCAGCATCCTGTGTTAAAACGGAGCCAGGTTGATACAAGAGCTAAGAGGACCCAAGCACAAAAAAACTGGAGCTGCAGTTATAAAATGCTTGAGAAGAGTGACATGCAAGTTATGAATTGATAAGTATTACACTCAGGGTCACTGTAAACTGTGTTACCATTTCTGGCAGTGCCCATTGCTGCAAGTTTACTGAAAGAAAAATTATCTTTCTTTTGCAGTTCAAGAGATAATTTCTTACTAGGAAATATTGCCAGGATGAATAATGCTACTTGTGTTATTTATGTATGGAGAATACATTCTGTGAATGCTTTCACCAAAATTATTTCAAAATGCTGGTTTGATACTCCTATTTCTCTAATGAACAGTGTCTCGTGTTTGCAGCTAAAACATGAAACAGTGCAACATGTACAGAGGCTTCTATAGTGCCAGCATCACAGCTTATAGGAATTAGAACAAACACATTCTTTTTTGTGACATTACATTCTTTGAGTTCAATGGCCCTTATTATATCTCAAAGCAAGATGAAACTTCTCATGATTAACCATGTGCGTGATATGACAGCAGAATTANACTAGGCTCAGTTCATCTGAATTAAACAAGCCACTTAACTTCAGAAGTAATCAAGAGTTTCAAATATTTAACTCAAGATTTGCTTTCACAGTCATAGCAGTATTGTGTGTGCACCCACGCATGTTTTACCTTTTTGGGACTATCCACAAGAATGAAGAAGGGAGACAAACTGAAAAGGAAAACAAGGAGCTATAAGATTATTCTGTCTGTACTGCAGGCCTGTTTGCCTCTGCTTTTCTGGAAGTAACTCACTGCATGTTCTGTGCCACGAGACCATAATGCATCTGCTTAACTGATTTTTTTTGGAAATTACTGTACAGTTAGAAGTGTCCAATTCACTTTCCCTCTCCAGCCTCTGAACTTACTGATGTGAGATAAACTTTATCGGAATCTATGTTGACCTTCTCTTTTGAACTCAGAAACACTGATTAACTTGTAAGTTATGTAGCAGTGGAACAACTCAAATAACGCCCTTTTTGGTACTTTGTTTTCTGCTGACTGCCTATTTCAGTGCCTGTAACTCCTTAAAAATGAGTCCGGCTGAAGCTGAGATAATTAAAAGAGCTACAGTTTTACTTATTTCCCCATTTTCAACTTATGGAAATGGAGAATCTTGCCTGGAAAGTAAGAAAAAGGTGATTCATTTATTCCAAGCTGATTTTGGTTTAAGCTCTCAGCTGCTCCAGCTAGGCAGATCAAAAGCAACAAACTGAAGCAGGGCTAGCCACACACCAGAAAGCAAGCAGGTTCCTAGAGTCGTTATAGGCAGAACTTGAAGAAAATTTTAGGGTTCACAAAAGGAAGGCACTCCAGTAATGGATAAGAGTATAAACTTACAGCCCTAATGCACAAACAACAAAACTTTGTGTAGATAAGTTAATGAAGCTCATGTATCAACTTAATTTTATGAATAGTATTATTAGATTGACATAACTGTACAAAAATTTTTAAAAAGCAGAAATCACCAATACACATAGTCAGCAAGTTATGAATTGATAAGTATTACACTCAGGGTCACTGTAAACTGTGTTACCATTTCTGGCAGTGCCCATTGCTGCAAGTTTACTGAAAGAAAAATTATCTTTCTTTTGCAGTTCACCCATTTCTATATTTTTGCCTTTCAGTCCTGCTCAGTTACAGAGTTCAAGAGATAATTTCTTACTAGGAAATATTGCCAGGATGAATAATGCTACTTGTGTTATTTATGTATGGAGAATACATTCTGTGAATGTTTTCACCAAAATTATTTCAAAATGCTGGTTTGATACTCCCATTTCTCTAATGAACAGTGTCTCGTGTTTGCAGCTAAAACATGAAACAGTGCAACATGTACAGAGGCTTCTATAGTGCCAGCATCACAGCTTATAGGAATTAGAACAAACACATTCTTTTTTGTGACATTACATTCTTTGAGTTCAATGGCCCTTATTATATCTCAAAGCAAGATGAAACTTCTCATGATTAACCATGTGCGTGATATGACAGCAGAATTAAAAAGAGGTCTGTTATCTACAGCTAGGAGGTTTTTTGGTTTGGGTTTTTTTGTTATATTTTTGAGGGTGGGTCAGGGAAATAGAGTGATGACAGAAGTAAAAGATAGGGCAAACAATCTTGCCATAAATGTATGAGGATCTTCTAAATTACTGTAAATATTTTTGCAGAGTACATGTCAGTGTACATAGATGCCCTGTGCTTCCCAGCTCCAAATACCAAATTTCAAAAGTGGCTCCTCCATTGATTTATTAATTCTACCTACACCCACAGAAGTGTACAGTTGGTGACTATTACAAGTTTAGCCTAGGTGACCAGTAGAGCCTTTTCCATTACTGACTTAGTGAGTTTTCACATCTTTCTTTTAAATTCTCATTTGTTATTTGATAAAACAACGTTACCTATAAATTCTTATTGTTGTAGTAAGCACTGGGAGCAAAACCAGAAGATGAGATTCATTCTAGGTGTTGATTTCTTGCAATAACATAGATTTTACAACAATCTTTCTGTCTTTATTTCTGCAGTTAAGTGGCAAATAAATTACATTTGCAGGGCTCTTTGAAGTATTTAAGGTCCTATCTGACAGCATGCATATCTAAGTATGAATAATATGAATGTTTATTACAAAGTTATAAAAGAAGCAAAATAAAGAGTTTGCTGGTAAATTTACCAGTGCTGCTATAGCAGTCCACATCTTCACAGTAGTAAGGTTCCCATTCTGTTTTGCTGTGCACAAACAGGTCTTTTTCCTGAATAGTTTTCCATCTGCAACCAAACCCATAGCCCTCGGTGCATTTTTTATTACCAGATATACTTTAATGTTAATATACTTTTCTATTACCATGTGTAGTTCTAGCACAGAGTTTATACTCACTACAATTCCAGAATCCTTTCTCCTCTAAGAAGTACCTGGGAAATTTGGCTCCTTCACTACACATGCTCAAGTTACAACCTTGAAAAGACAGAAAGACAAAACTGATTCCCCAGTGGCCAGCCCAAATAACCAGTAGTCTCCTGGCACTCATTACTGGTCACAGGTATATATAAAAGCCATAATAGATGTAATGAATAATCTACTTCTCAGCCTGTATTGTAACAGTCTAGAATAGGTTTGGCACTAGGTCTAATGCCAATTCTTAAATTTTGTACAAAGCCTGGGACATTTTGAGTGGGCAAAGCAATCAGCATCATTCTGTCCCTACTGAGCTGCGACTCAAGTTGAGTTACCATAAGAGGAATTTATTGCATATAAAATCCTAGTGACATTTTTCTTTCTCAAGTAGAAACCACATTACTTGGCTCATCTGTGCTAGTTCAACACCTTCCCACATTCTCTTGCAATGTAGAAAAGCTTTGCCTTCTACAAAAATTCTTGCAAGACTTACATGCAAATGGAATACAATAATGGAATATTCATAATGGAATGAGCTGCTTCTAGTCAGACACTACTAGAGGGAGGTTTACCTGCTAGCTACCACCTAGAGGCCAAATTTTAGAGGCAGAGATTGTATCATCAACACAAGCAGAAAGATGGTGAGCTATCTCGTTTGCACACAGGTCTGAAACTTGGAGAGATCAAGTCTTTTATGCACCAGATATAACTCAATCAAGTTACCTGCAAGCTGCACATCTTTCTGGCTATTGCAGTGTTCAGTTTGCTGAAAGGCACCTGCTATATTGCACAAAAGCTAAAATCACTTTAAATATTTGTTCTTGATTAGGTGTTATTTTTGCTATGACCATCTGCACTGATATGACTAATCCATTCATAAATCTTCTTTTCTTGGAGAAGGAAGGGGAGTTTTTGATGCATGTATCAATCATTCTAGCTTTATGCATTTAAAAGCTTCTTCACTTTTTATTGCCATCCAGGTGTTCAGGGTTTTAACTATTCAAACTCAGAGATATTCAAAACTATGAAAGAAAGCAAACCTGTGCATCTTTAAAAAAAAAAAAAAACGTAACCAAAAGCTGCTGCTGAGTGACATGAACCAAAAATAAAAATACAGATGACTAAGCACACACTTGCCAAACAACTTCTAAGACCAATTTAAGAATCAAACACACCACTGCCAAAGCTTTGAACTAGAGGAAGCAGATGCCTATGCTGCTGTGACATGCATTTCCACCCAGCAGGTAGACGGGATGAAATCCGGCCTCATCATGTCACTAACAAGGACTCAGGGCTAAGAGCAGATTGGGCTAAGCCAGCAATAACACCACTTTTACATATGATTTCCTGATACATGGAAGTTGGATATTTCCGCTATTTCATCTTCTGTTTTTCTTAGGACAAACTGCTGAAAATTAAATTGCAATGGAATGCAAGCCTCTATTCTGATACACAATAGTTTATTGAAATAAACTGCCCAGGAAACATTCCTTCCCTGTATGTATGTATGATTATCACCAGGTGAAGCAACCAGTGGACACACTTTGTTTAATAAAAGGTGATGCCGAGGTGATTAATTCCTGGTAAAATAACTGCATCTTTCCATGCCCACATAGGAACGTTATTGTTGTCAATATAATGAATTTGTTTGGTTTATTACCACCATGTTTTCACAACATCAAATCTTTAGATGTTTACATCTTTACTTGGCAGAAACAAGAGCCAAAGAACTGTGAAGTGCTGAGAATCATGTCTCTATGAATTAAACCAAAAATTTTTCTTTCCACCATGAACAAATAGATTATTACAGCAGCAGCAAAAGAGGGGAAGACTTCTTGGGAAGAAAATAAAACAAAATCCACTTTCCACAAGATATCTATTTCATCATGAAATTGTTCATGCTACAGTCAGTTTCTATTTCTCTGTTTTTCTCCCCAAAGGTCCCTAATGTCAACTACAGGCTGCTTCTGGTCACTTTCCCAAGGGAAAGCTTTGTGTGGCACTAATGGCTGGAAAGACAACAATCAAGAACAGTGTGAAAATAGATGGAATATAGGGCTATAATGACAGCAATAACATATTTTAAACTCAGGGTTCCCCAGGGTATTGCATCAGCAAATCAGCTGAAACACTGAACTAAAAAGAATTCTCACATCATTTAACTATTTGTTATAAAACAGAAAATAGTTGAAAAGAAAGAAGACATTTTGACCAAAACTCCTCATTAGTTAAATATTAAAGCCAAAGGCTCCCTGTGTGAGCCCATCGACCTCATGCTTGTGTGTGTTGGTTTTGATGCCTTCAGAGGGGAAAGAAGTCAGAGTAGCACAGAGTAGCACAGAGATCCCCCTTGGCCTGCACAGAGAGTCCTGTTAGAGATCACAGTCTTACAGCTCCATTCACTTCTATCCCTTCCCCAGGGAAGTACCACAGACCCATACCTACAGGACCCACCAGTAAACCACACACCATTTACTAGCTACAAGTAGGGGACCTATATTTTTAAAAGGTATCCTTCTGCCAGTGCTGACACAGTAACTGAAATACATCCACAGCCTCCTTAAACACCTAAGTTCACATCTTATCTACACTTAAGCACATTTAAACTGAAAGATTAATCTAAAATGAATTTAAAAGTTCTCTCCAGTGCAGAGAAATCCATCAGGAGGTGGAGGAGGAGTCTTGTTCATTCAGGTTCACATATCAGATGCAACACAAATTGAACTAAAAACGTGACACTAAGTCTCTGATGGGAACATTACTTATCTGAAAAAGACAAGCTGGGCTTAATTCAAATATTGGCTAGGATTTTAATAGTTTCTAGCAGCAGAGCATTAACCAAGACCAGCCCAAGATACTGGAGACAAGATGTGCTTGAAGGCTTTCCAGCCATGAAGCAGATGAGTGACACTTACAACCAGCAACAGGCACGTGAATGACTACGGATGTTCATTTGCTCTTGTATTTCCCTTTGCTTCTTTAACTACTTGAGGTTTCTCTGGTTTATTCAGAGGCTACAGAATGCCACTCTAGAATACCATCCTAGATAAATTTATTTCACATGAGAGAAACCTTGATTTCCTAGAGCAACAAACACTCCAAAATTTCAATTGAAGCCAGCAACAAAAATGGCAGCAGTTCATTATTTCTGAAAGATGAAGGACTTCTTAGACTCCATAGAAATATTTCTAAAATAAAATTTACTCTTCTTTCTCATACATGGTGACACAAAGAAAATGGGACAATCTTAATATTTCACATTCAAAAATACTAGTTTAGGGCTGCGTTTTGTTCTGCTCACAAGTCAATAAACTGCAGTTGCACATTAACAAAATATTGAAGAGGAAATGGAAAGTATATCCAGTCAAGTTTCATTTTCATGAAAGCTTAAGTATAGACAAGACGGAACATAAATAGTGCACATTGGAAGCTTTCATTATATAAGTTGCATGTAAGCACTCCTTTCATCAACAAAGACTAAAGAAAGGAGAATTATGCCACAGATCATTTTTATTTTTCTTCAAAATTAGATAGGTAAAGATAGCAGACCAGAATTTATTAATAAGCGAAAGGAGGACTTAAAAATCTGAAGAAATAATAAACCAATCCACCCAGCTGTAACTCCTCCAAGTTATTCTGTCTCAATCCAAACACCTTCAGCACTGGTCCTCTAAAAAGACCTTTTCAATCTTTCCTTGCCTTTTACAATACACCAGTGTTGCTCAATTCATTTAAGGCTTAATTCATGAATAAGAAACCACATTTACTCCATGCTCCTGCTTGGGATCTATCACACAGCTTGGATGAAAGGACCTCGATTCAGAAGTTGCCAGGAAGCTAGGTCACAGTGGTTCAGGGTCAAAGTTTAGGCCAATACAATGAAGCCCACAAAAATTTGAGTAATATGCACTTCTCATCACAATACATGGGAACTCACACTTACCAAGTCCTGCAAAATATTCCTTACAGATCCCAACAGCCCCACTAAAGACAGAATATGAACAGACTGTGGGCATCAAGTATTTCTCACCCTCAGCAGAAACTGCTAAGATTGGGAGAAAAAGGAGATGGCAATTGTAGCAGATTGTAAAGCAGAGCACTGTCCCTCTCCAGTGCCGTGTGGCTGTTCCCCAGAATAAACAGTGATTTTCCTCACCTGAATCTTAAGAAACACTTTGGTGATCAGATGCATGTTGCACACTGCTTAATGAAAGGCGAAAGGAAAACACACTCCAACCTTGGACAGAAGGGGTTGTAAGCAGCTCCCAAAGCCCACTCATGATGCTCAGGAACACTAAAAGCATCTGTGTACCTGCCTCGCTTGGGCAGCAGCCCCCTCAGTATGCAGTTCACATACAGCTTTACCTCCACAAGAAAAAGAAACATTCAGCAGAGAGGGGGGAAAAAAAAAAAACGTTCCAAAACATAAAATATTGGAGCAGTGTTTGCATCTTACAGAGTGTTTGCTATGAGATTCTTAACTGCCAAATGAAATGCATCAGTGCAAAAAATAGCAGAGAAATACCAAAAGATGCCATCATGTCCAGAACCGCAAGCATTTCCTTGTATTCACTCTCCCCATAGCTAGACAGGGAGGTTCCTCCACCCAGTGTGACTGTAACTTCCCTTATAGAAATACCATGCGTGCTCTGAGTAAAGCATTGAATGTGGTTTTTAATGCTGGTGATTCAGCTCAGAAGTGGCACACAAACAGCCACGCTCACTGGAGCTTCATTCTGGATTTGCAAGCAGCAGCCAGAGACACTGGGAGTATCCCCTACAATTGTTAACCAAATGGAAAGATCCCCCTTCATCCATTTCAAGCTCAAGCCATTAGGCAAATCGTCACCTTCTCTCACCAAAGCAAGTTTTTGCACTGAGCAAGATGCAATTTGCAGCTGAATTGGTTACAGAGACCAGCACGCTTCCAACTGCAATAGGGCTGGTCCCTACCTACACCTGCTGCTGGTAGGACTGATCCTGCTGTAGAACTACACCCAGTGCAAACTGAAGACATGGAAATGAAGGTTTGATTCTCCTTGAGCAAGGGAATAACTGGTGAGCATTGTATCGTACCCCAGTTCCCGTTTTGTTTCGTCTCCTTTATCCCTGTCAGTCTTATCGCTTAAGAGCTTAGAAGCCACACTCTGGCAAAACTCCAATTTTCTTTGCAGTCACAACACTCTTGTTCCACCACATGTCCTCTTCTAGCTTCTCTTTAGTCTTTGTATCCAACTTTCCCCAGATACCACTGTCCTCATTTGAGTCCTACTTGAGTTTTCGAGCCCTCATTCCTCCTCAGATCTTTCTGATCAACTACCTCACTGATTTCACATCATATTGTTCTTTCCCAAATTGATTTAGTCTTCAGCATCCTACCACTAAATATTGCCCCTTTCCTTAGTTGCAACTCTGTTAAACTCATGCCCAGATTCTGGTTCTCACAAGTGTTCCCAGTCTTTATGTTCTACCCGCAGTCCAATCAGTTTGTTCCTTTATATTGTGCAGGAGCGATTCTTTAAGAACAAAATAAAAAAAAAATAATAATCTCCCAGTACAATTGTCCATCTTTAACACAGGAAACAGCAACTAGGATTACAATCAGATCTAGGAGGATCCCATTCCCATCTGGACTTGAAGAATCCAAATCCATTTTGCATGCTTCAAGTAATGAACTAAATGAACACTGCAAAATCGTGTCTCAAAATTCATTTGCTGTGGGTAACATTTAGTTTTAAAACAAAAGGAAGAGAAACTCTAGAACCAGTGGTTACATTTAAAAAATTTGCAGCAACATTTACCCTAAAGGTAAGAAGGAAAAAAAAACCAACCAGAAAAAACCCCAGAAATAGACAGAAAAATGAGTAGAAGATAGCAGAAGACCTGGACTCCAATATTTTATTTTATCCACTGGAAAAAACCCAAAGCATTTCTTCCTAACTATAATCCTGGTCCCAGCTCTGCCTTTAGCAGTTCTTCCTAAGCAGAAATAGCAAGTTTCCACATTGTTTAATCCTGCCCTGTCCCAGAGATAGTTCTTGAGCTTTGTCACCCTTTACAACAGCTGCTTTTTCTTAAGTTATCCAAAAGGTGAAAGAGGAGACAGAGGGAGTGTGGAAACAGCTCTATTTAGAACTGTTTTTTGGCTTTGGCCAAACATCATCCATGAGAGTATGAAACAAGGAGACATGATGAGGTGAAGGTTCTTGACTGTTTACAATTAAACACCCAAACCAAAAGGTATTTATTGTTTCATCTTTGACACGCAAATTTCAGGAATACAAAATAATGCTTTCAAAGACCTTTTTATATGTCATTGTATTATGGTTTGTAGTTTTGATCTAAAAAGAAAAATCACCTTACTCTAAACGTATTATTTGTGCTGTCTGTTCTATCCAAAATGTATTAAAATTTGCAGAATATTTCAAAAATAATTGCAAGAAACACCATTTCCATTCCATCACATACATTTATGGAGTAGTTTTTATAAACTTTGCAGATGCTCTTTCTTGTCATTCCAGAAGAACTCCCCCATGGCTTCAGAAAGCTTTCACTGTACCTGGAACTTGCACACCCCTCCATGTTCCTCTGCACTTGCCTAAGAATCTCCTAAATTCCCATAAGGAGATAAAGGGATGTCTAAGAGCAGTGAGGATTCAGGCAACTGAAAGCCTGAGAGAAGGTTCTGTGAGGAAACTCCTTGGCAGCAACCTGCTGTATCCATCACCACAAACATAGCTCTCCAGCTTCTAGCACTATATTTGCATGCACATACAAATTAAATTAAATATGCCAAAAGAATACAGTGATACTGGGTAATATGCACCATAAATTTTAAATGTTATTGCTTCCTATAACTGCGTTTGCCTTAGCACTGTAAGTACGGAAGGGTGTAACCCTTAAACAGGTCCTTATCAGTTAAATATATAGAAATAAGAAACAGTTGGTGAGTTTTAAAATGTATTGACTCAGCAGTTTACTACAAGAGATGACTTGGCTGCACTGAAAGAAAAGACTGGGGGGAAAAGGAATTATCTGTAGGCAGTTGGCTCTCACACTCCTTTTAAGACCAAACATACCACATTTAAATGTGTTGTAAGAGGAGGAAACAGATTTATTATAACTTTCCTTTATACCTAAATAGTAAATTATTTATGCAGTATCTGCTTTCCAGATTTTTTAATATCAGTGTAGTTTTTTTGCCAGAAGAAAAAATAAAAATAAAAATCTCAAACCATGCCTGTTTTATATTGGCCAAAGCATGGGGTGTAATGCAATAAAACACAGCTTCTCATCTGGTGTGCCCAATTTCACAAAAAGTGCACGTGAGCATTTCCACTGAATTAACAAGACAGTTCACTTGACTAGTCACTCATGCAAGCTTGCAAGGCTGGACCTTTAAGTTTTAACACACAATACCTAAATGTGTATGTCATTTAACAAGGGAAACTGAAGCAACTGGTGATTCATTGATCATAGAGAAGTGGAACATATGGTCCTGGTTAGCCATAAGGAGAAAAGAATAGAAAGAGTGCTTGTCTCTTTATATTCAGGAGTTTCATTGACACTCAGAAAACAGCAGAGTGTGAAATCAAGTAGAAAGATCTCATTTCATTTACAGAAATCAGTATTTCCATCCTCACTTTATGATCACTATTGTTTCTTAACTGCTGACCATAAAAACCAGCCAATACTGAGCCTTTATAAATTGTTGCTAGACTGCTGAGCTGAAGTCTCAGGTATTTTACTTTCTGGAAACACCTTTACTATCCCTGAGCCATTCTTTCATGGCAGCACATGCCTAACTGAGTCAAAATGCCACAAACTACTTCATTCTTCAGCATTTTCCTTTCAGCCAAGTAGGTTATTTACAGCAAAGTAGTTTGCCCTGGATTTGGCTGTAATTCCTCTGTTTTGCTAATACTTCTGCTATAAAATAAAAGCTAGATTTGTCTTAATTGGGTGCCACTCCACTGGCTTCAGCAAAGCCACTCCATGGCTGGATTTGGCTACACAAAGCCTTTCACCCTTCTCAACCCTACCTTCTGCTACCTGCATTTTTACTTTATTCCTGGTTTAACACCTGACTTGGTTAAACTTATACCCAAGGCATTTTCACATTTTACACTTCTTTTTCTTACTTTTAATCCAGCAATTCAATGCTATCTGCCTATCTACCTTTCCCAAAGTGAAATAACCTTATTAATCTACAAATTAACAGTACTTAAGAATATAATTCATAGGTGATCCATAGAGACAGCTTATAATGATACATCATAGCTTTCCTGAATAAAGTGGGTTTAGTTGCATTTTTAAAAATCTGTATAAAATTGATAGGTTCTGCTCACAGCTTTGTTGCTCATGAAGTGCTAGGAGATGTTGGCTTGGCTCATAGTGTTCCTAACCAGCTCTAAAATTCACTGATTGAAGCAGTGAAAACCATTAAACAAGGTTTAATTTCAGTCCAGATCCTTGAAGAAGGGATTGTTCATGGTAATGCTCAAGTTATCCTGTGGACTCCAGCACGCAATATTTTTTTTTTCCTAAATGGTTTACCAACTTGTAAGTATGGCTTTTATTCCATATTCAAAACTGGACTTGAAACATACTTGCCATCTGTGGCATCTTCGTAAAAAGTTTACAAACTGCAAACAAGTAAAGCCAGATAAAGAAATCTATGGGAACTTGGACAGCAGATGAGGGAAAGGGAAGACTGAGGCTGCAAGGAAGAACAGCAACACCATGACATAACAGAACTATTTATATAAAGTGTTTCTAGCTAGGAAAAAGAAAGATTCTAATGAGAAGATCTGGATTTATTTTAACACTTTGATCAGCAGCAATGACAGGAAACCTCTTACAAGACTTTTGCAATATGGAACACAATAGGTTTTAAAAAAACAAAAAAAACCACCCAACCATCAGTCCATAACCTGGACAGATAAAAGCAGCATTCTACATCATCACAACTTAATTAGGGCCTTTGAAGCCACACACCTTTGATCTGAACCAGGTAATAAATGTGTTATATTTTAAATGGATTATGACATGTTCTGTTTAACAGAACGGTACATTTAAGCCAGCAAAGTCTTGGTGTAATGAGGAAATAACCTGAATGGGACAGCCACAAAAAGTCAAAGCATCTGCTCTGCTCATTTCCAGTGTACAGGTGCTTGGCTGCCTAAAAGTTTCTAGTAATGACAAACAACTTCTACCCCTCCTGGGGAATGAGGGACTGGACAGACACTCTTTGCAGAGTAAAACTCTTGCCTTTGCATTTTCAAGTACCAATGTGCAGTTTTCCAGTGCAACCAGAGAGGACTCAAAAACAACAAAGCTTCCAAGGAGTCCTTTCCAACAGAAAGGACACAAAATCTGAGTATTTGTTAAAAATACCTTTCAATTTTGGAAAAGCACAAATTGAATTCCTCTATCATTATAAGGACCTAATGTAGGCTGAATTTCAGTAAAAGGCAATACAATTATCCTGAATTTGACTACCCGAGACCCCAGCTCTAACAAGAACATTTGCCACACTCACTGACAGTTCTCCAATTTGGAACTCAACCACCTGCTCTGGAACAGTTTTGAATCCCTTAATTTACCACAAACCTTATCCAGACAATTTCCAGTGTTTGAGAAAGGCCATGTTGGATCCAAATGTATTCTAAACTGTTCTTGCATTATTTTCAGGGTTTGGTTTTTTTTTTGTCTACTTCCTTTGCAGAGTAATCAGCAGTTTGTTTTTAGTTTTAATAGAAAGACTATTATAACTGGGCAAATTTGAAGACAAGAAAAGAAGAGACAAGCTACTTCAAAATATTTTTTTCAGGTGTATTAAGCTTGAAAAAGTTAAAATAACTTACTTTCTGTTCTGATGCCCTAGCTTAGATTTTATGGCCTTCACTAGAATCTCATCATCAATAAATAGGACAGTTACCTCATACAACTGCCACTATAAACTATTCTAAGCTATTAAGTCTCCATGAGCTGTTTCCTAGTATCAGTACCTTTCTTTGTAACTTAATATAGCACATTTACCCACCTAAAAATTAACAAGCAGACTGTAGAGCAGTGATAACATACATGAATAGGAAATAACAGTCCACAATGACAGGCTAGTGGCATACGTGTTAATAGCACTATGCAAACAACCACTCCAACCACAAAGCTGCTAAAGTGGAAGAAGCAAACAAAAAACAGTGATTATCAATAGCTCAGTGAAAGGTATCAGCTGCACGGAACTATGGGAATGTGAACCCAGTGTACTAATTCCAATATTTAAAATACTTATGCTGAATGCCAGTTAGGTTGTTTTTTGTTCTAATTGTTTTGGTTTTGTTTTTGCTGCTAGCAAAATGGGCATCAGCAGGGAGGGGAGTTAAAAAAATACAAACAACTTTCTATCCTAATCATATTTCTCAATGTTGTCACTGTTTAGAGACTGACTGAAACACCCCCATGGTGAGGAAGACTCCTCATAGAACAAAGGAGCTGCACAAAATCTCCCTTTTGGGCTGTCCTTGCCACCACACTCCCTATTTGATAGGGAGGGCAGTAACTTTTGGTAGACATATTATCTGCTCCTATTGCATGCCTCTGCCTGCAGAATAAAATGCTTTCTGAAAGAGACATCAGTATACAATACACAATTCCTGAAGCTGCCATATTGGAGCACAGTAGCAATTTATTCATCCAACAGGAAAATTATCATATTCTTATTAAGAGGGAGAAGTTTATTTAGCAAATGAACATGATCCATAAAACATTACCATCAGAATAAAGGTAATTCTGCTTCTTCTACAAGTAGAATAAGGAGTTATTAACATATTTACTTTTTTACCTACAAACCATTGCCAATATTATTCAGTAAAGTGGACTTTGTAACCAGCATGGTGTGGACAGCTTTTGACTAACTAAGTGCGTGCCTTGGATGTGCATTTTTTCCTTACTGAGAACAACATAAAAAAGGTTAAATTCAACCAATTATCTTTTCCTTGCTACTGATGCATACTTGTTTCTGTCCTCTATTTTTTTCTCAGACTAAGGTAATTCAGCTAATTTCTTTGTAACTGAATGTTAAATATCCTCTAATAGTTGTATTTAACATTAATATTTGTACTTCGGGTGAAAAATCCACTCATTTCTTGGGCCTCAATCCTGTGGTCTTGATACAACAATGGAGACATTAGAAACTAGCTGAAACAGCCTTAAAAACATTCACAACAGGACAATCCTTCCCTCTCTTTCTGGATAGCTATTGTGAAGCACAAGGGTTCAGCCCTCCTTTGGGACTGAATGAATTATTCACATGGGATCTTTCAACAGGTACAAAACCCAGCATCTCATTCTGTTCCCTCAACAGCAACAGGTTTGATAAAGTCAGGTGCTCAACAGCACCTCTAAGCAGCTGAGTACCACTAAATACAAGCATCTAAAAAGTGCAGCTCAGCAGGGAGTATTTTTTGCTTGGCTCCATGATAGTCTCATCATTGAGAGCTTGGTGGCTGGTCTGCTTTTTTTGCAGCTATGTTGGCTGTTAAGGTGTGCAACTACTATGTTGTAAAGACACTGTACGTGCCTTCAGACTACAAAATGTAAAGTAACAATTATTTGACCCAGTACAAAATTACAGCCTTTAAAAAAATAAATTAAAAAAAATACACTGCAATAGTGCAGGAACAGCTCATAAAATTATTTCTTTTTTCCCCCCTCTTATAATAGCTCATACCTGTACGTTTTTACTACACGAGTTCTGAAAATCTTGCATAGTTCAGCAGTGACTAGATTTCCACTAATGGGGTTTGGACACATATTCCATCCCTTTCATCAGCAATAAGGAAACTGAATGTTCTCTGTTAATCAGCTCAGCATAGTCATTATTTAACTTGCAGACATTGTATGGCAGCAAAGTTTGAATTTTCAGCCTTGAGAAGGCAGCAAGCTTTGCTAGCTGAGCCTGCTGGAGGCAGGCAGAAGTCAAAAAGACTGTAGACAAGAAGTGGCAGACAAACTTAATCTTCTAATGAAGAAAAAAATTCAATAAATCTGACATACTGCTAAAGCTACAAATAAGGAAAACCACTAGATTGCATCCTCAATTCTGGATATGAGCTTGCACAGCATTACTCAGCAGAGAGATAAGAGGAAAGGTTGTAAGGCATCTTTAAACTCCTCCAGGTTAACAGAGTTAAACTGCAGAGCAATAGCACATCACCTGCATCCCTTTATCTGGGATAAAGACCAATACACTGTCTAAAAGTTAAAAAACCTAAATTCAGTAACATGCAAGGGGTCTGATTTGATTTTGTTGTAGAAGTAGAAGTGTTCTACTTCTGCTTAAACCAAACAGATGGGGCATATTGCTTAGAAATGCAAAGAAATCAACACAGGCTGAGGGAGGAAGCATTCCTAATCAAATGTCAATTTATACTTCTGCAAGAGAAGGAAGTAGCAGTGACAGTAAGGTCTGGCTCCACTCAAAAATGACACAGCTGTTTAATCAGAACATTAATACTGACCAAAATAGCAAAATGAACCAAATATACAAAGAATTAAAAGCAATTCTGTTTTTGTAAACCTTGTGCAACTGCCTGGATGTAAACATGTGAATGCTAACACATTAGAAAAAAACTCTTATATCTGAGGAACTGAGCAGTGTGCTGGGAAATGAAATTTACATGTAAAATCACTCTTGATTTGTACTTTAGATGTGTTTCTGCTTTGTCAGCCACCACCAAGTCTCAGTTCAGCTAAATCCCCTTTGAGTAGCACACTATTATCTTCTTGAAAGTTAAAAGCCAAAAACCCCATACTTCTCCACACAAAATTCCAAAGACAAGTCCCAAGCTATGGGCCAATGTGGAGGTGGCTGCAGCAGCCTCAAAAAAACGTGCTGGGAGTGTGCCAGCAGTGACTCCAAACATCCTGTCACCTAAGAGCACAAATCATATTTCAGTGTGTGGCAAAACCAGTTATTCAGGCTCTCCAGCAGAATAGTTTGTATATGAACACATTTTGAGAATATACATAATTTTTTACCTGTTTGTGAGGTTTAGTAGTAGGAGCATAGGACCAGGAATTCTCCATTCAAACACATTTAAACTACATTTTCCTTCTTTTTTAATATTATCATTAGTACTCAGATTTTTATGATTATGCAAGATTAGACTGGCAATGTTACACTAGCCTCAGAGACACAAAAACATGAAAATTTTTGTTATTGATAAAAGTTAAGCATATTTGAAAATTATGAGAATGCCAACATGGAGCTAGATAAACAACCACATACCTTTGCAAAAGCCATGCTGATTCTGTCACATCCCAAAGCAGTGCCACGCTGAATGCCACAATGGTATAAATCACAGATTCCCAGCATAACTAAAATCCAGCAGCATTTTGCTGAGCAAAGGAGGGATTGTGCATTGGACTATAGGCAGCTTGACCAATGGCTTTTCAGGATCCATTTCATAGCTGTAAAAACTAGAATTCCAGAGGTCTCTCCTAACCTACAGCCAGCACTCAGAAAATTTTCTTCATCTGTAAAACTGGGCATAAGTCCTGGGAATTACTTCTGTCCCTCCTTCAAAACAACCAACACAACCTTCCTTTTACACTATGCCTTTCCAAAGAGGAGGAAATTAGGAACATACTTATTACCAATGATTGGAAATAATTACCAGGTGAGATTACTTTCTACAAAGAACCTGATTTCTTTAGCATGTTCAAATACAGCCAGCACAAAGAGCTTGTCACTCAGTAATTCCTATTTTCCATCTGTAATGCAAATCAATACAATATATAACAACACCCAAGTTACAGTTTGTTCCCCTTGAAGTGAATTCTCTCACCCTAATGCTAAAGCAGTCAAAACAATAAATGCTGCAAGTCAGCTTTTAAGAAAATGGGGCACCTCTCCTCACAAACAGGGTGCCATATGGATTCCCTTCATGAATATGGGATTTCCTTTCAAAGCCACAGAATGCTTTCAGCACTTAATGGCTGGTGCTACATGCTGCTCAGGTTCCTTTTGTGATTTGTACCCCAGGGATATGGAGCTCCATGCATTACCAGCTTTTTTTCCTTATTTTCCACTCCCTATTATCAATCTGTGTAAATAAGATGCACAGCATCCGCTGGTTAATAAACAAACTCTCACTTTGATTACACTTTCAGTTTCCAAGTGCAGAGCTGTCTAACTACAAAGAATACATGTGTTTGGGGTTTCAGCACTGGCCTTGAAAGATTGTTCACAAATACATGATTCATATCCGATCCTGACCATTAACACTTTCCTTATGACTCATACATAGAGTTAAACAATAAAACAAAGAGCTTATTGAAGTTTTGTTTAACATGCATGAAGAACTTATTATTAATATTTTTCAATTTAATTCCTTAACAATGTTGATCCTATTATTAGCTGCAAGGAGGGGATGTTTCCACTTCTATCTTGAAATAAATACGTGTTTTTCAGTTTACTCTGACATATTTAGAATGTTTCAGCAACAGTGCAGAAAATAAATAACAAAAACCCATGAAACACTCCCTGCAGCAAGTTACATACCTTACCAATGCCCTGGCAATGTACCTTACCAATGTACCCAGAGTATTTTTATTGAATTGATGGCAATAAATTGCCCTGTATCTTTCATTCCATAGAAAAACATACTGATCAACACACCATTTCCTCACATTGTTTTCCTCTCCAAAATGAAGGATAAAAGAGAAAATATGGCCTTCCTCACACAATAGAATTTTCAGTCTTCTATCTGGTCCCTACATATTAGGATGTTCACAGTAATACAATTCCCGGATAAATTATAATGAGTGACTGGCAAATCTGAAACCCATTAAGAGTTCAAGTTCAGCTAAAAAAACCCAAAAAACCAAAAAAACTTTGAGGTATTATTTTTAAAACTTTATCCTTCACATTTTAGTTTTCCTTTAAAATTTCCTAGATCATTGTAATTGGGGTCTATTTGTAGTTTCATGGCCAAAAAAACCCCCAAAAACCCAAATAAACCCTGCAGCTTGACACACAGGAACCCTGGAAGTACTAAGCACAGTATGTAAGAATAATACTGTAATGTAGACATACATTCAAGTAAAAAATGAGATTTTGAACTCAAATTTAAACCTGCAGGAGAGTTTCTTATCTTGGGGCATGTATTTCTGCCTCAAGTGTGTATTTCATTGCCTTAATACAGCTTTTAAACCAGTTTTACAAATTTACTCCAATCTTTATGCAAACAATTTCTAAAGAACTACAGAAAGTTCAATTGCATACAAAGCTTTCCAGTTTTCTATGTCAAGCTTTTCCAAAAGATAAATTCTTATAAAATGCTAGAGGATAAATTCAGGAAATATACCGATGACACAAGAACAAGTTGGGCAGACTTTCTTCTTGTCATCAACCCAAGAAGTGATGAGTAAGAAACTCCTGGGCTTCATCCTAACCCCACTGAAGTTACTCAGAAAATACTCAACTTACGGCTGCAAGGCTGGCCTTAAATTCAGAGATCACTTCTACCAACAGAATGCTTTAATTCCATCCACAAATACTGTGTAATTTCTAAATGCTTTCTGACATTTCATGTTCCTCACCAGTTGTGGAGCCGTGTTCTAGGACACATTGCCTTCGGGGGCTGACCTTGCAGAGGCAAAAAGAGTGATTTGCTGGTGTTGACAAAGCCTTTCTGCCGCGGCCGCTGCCCTCACATCTGTGAATGTGGTTTCAGCATGGCTGAGCAAGGACAGAGAAGAAGGGGGAGTTACTCACAAGCAGACACAAGTACCAGTCATTGCTCCCACATGGCTAATAATTCAATCCCAGAAAACTATGCTTTAGTTAAAATAACATTAAGACTTCAGCTGTGCCCCACAAGCAGGCAGCAGCCAGCAAATACTGCCATGTCGGGATGAAGCGCCATCCCCAGTCTCCCTCTCAGGTTTTCAAAGACATAAAGGGAAACAAAAAGCTCCATGTGTTTGTTCTGGGCTCAAAACTGCTTCCAGCCATCCCCCTCAGTTTAGAGGGACACAGCCAAGCCTCACTAGTCCTTTCCCCTCCTCTATTTACCTCAGAAAGGTATCAGCGAAGTTCCCGCCTAAGCAACATGACAGGAGTGAGGTCCTCCTTCGGGGGAAACCTTGCCCATCCCTGACACCTGGGAGCACTTTGCCTTTATCCCTCGTTAATTGCTGCATTGTTATTAGATAAATGTTGGAGAGCTTCACCTGAGCTGGGCTCTGTGGGAACAGGCACGCTGGCAGCTTCACATCATTTGATTCACTTACTCGGCTCCCAGCCTGGTACGGCCGCCATCTTATGTCGATGCCCTACACCTCTTCATCTTCTCCATCTTCAAAGCCCTTTGAGGGTTCACACCTCAGCCCCAGCCAGTGCTGGGCAGCATGGAGGTCCGGCAGGCAGCATGACCATGCCATGCCACCATGATTTCAAAGAGCCCTCTGGTTAATGGCAGGTTCCCCTAGTTCCTCAAGCAAAACAGAAGCTAGCAGCAGGTTTCACCACGTAGCTCTTATCTCAGCACCAGATGACTGAAAAAAAAAAAACAAACCTAAAGGGAAATCTGAGCAGGGGAAGCGTTTCTTCGTGTTTTTGTGTGCTGCTTGTTGCTAGGAAAAATATTTCCTTAGTATCTCTACGGGCTCTGCAAGTCAGCATTGGAGGAGCTCTGCTGATTGCCAGAGAGTATAAAACAGCAAATGTCAGGAAAAAAATAGGAAGAAGAAGTAAAGCTTTAAGAATGTGCCCCATAATGGACACCCCTCCCCTCAGTACTGCCCCTCACACAGTCAGTAAACAGAAACACACACCTTCTTTCATTGCTGGAACAAAGTTCAGGAGCTTCTTCCCAAGGTACTTTGTCCAAGATAATTTTTTTTTCCTGTCGGTTTTGAGTTTTTTTGGTTTTTTTTCTTTTTAAAAGTTTGAAAGCAGTTATTTGTGTCAGAGCAGCACACAGCGGAGGAGAGCTGCTGCTTCCCGACTGCTGAGGAAAGGAGACTGCGCCCAAAATGGGCAAAGCAGAAAAGGCGGGAAGGAAGCAGCCTCTCCCCTCAGGTCTCCTACCTCACCACCCTCGTGCCACCTGTGGCACTTCTGGTCATAAACAATAGTGGATGTCCCATGGGGGAAAGCTCAAAAAACCTCTGGTTTGGACACCCCCGTGCAGCTTTAAGTATTTCAACCAAATATTGAGGCTCACGTATTGACACGGATGTGTGGTGATGGCACCATGGTGCTTCAAACCTGGGGGCCGAAGGATAATTCTTTTCCGAGGCCAGTTTTCCAGTTGTTTTTTTGCAAAGAACTGGGGGCAATGACAATGGTGAAGGGCCGGGGAGTGGTGAGTTTGAAGCTGGTTATGGCTGAATTTTCTTCATACCAGCGATTCAGTCTACTTGCTTGAGCTGGGTATTTAACCCCCATTTAACAGTTCCCATCCTCTAAATTGTCCTGTGGCTGCTCCCATTGCTGCCTGCTGTTTAAGTTCTTACATGATGCTCTGAATTTTCAGTTTTTCACAGTATAGTGGTCTTCCTTCGTCTCTCTGCGTTGTTTTATAAGCCATTTGTTGTTAAGTAAAACTTTTTCCCACAAAAAGAAGAGCAAGACTTTGAATACAAATCCCATGCCCAAATGTGCTGACATCTGTGCAGAGATGTGCTTTCCAATTTATTCTATTGTGCTTTACTTTTTTTTAAATTATATTTTTATTAAAAAAAAAAAAAAGAAACACAAACTTCAGGAGACGATCCCAGCTGAGTATCCTTTACCAACACCAAAATAACCTGAAAAATGAGAAATGCATCTCAGCATTGCCAGAGGAATTATGAGTTGGTAGTTTCTTAGTTTCTTACTTTTGCTTTACTTAACGTCATCTAAAAAAAAAAAAAAGAAAAGAAAATTGTTATGGTTAATAGGCAGAGATTAGGCAGAGATTAAAGCCAGGTGTGGCAGGATTTCTGCTATCTCAGTCACCTCTTTCAGAGTCACACAGGTGGCTCCTGTTGCAGCAGATATTGGTGTCCACCAAGGACCAATGGCCCCATTTGTAGTGGTACAATTCCACCTGTGAGTCCTTGGCGACGTCGAGGGGAGGACGGAGACCTATGAGGATTTAAATTTCTCAAAACTTCCATTGATCTCGGCTTTAAATTCCCACAGGCAAACTAATTGCCAACCTCTTACCTGACCAAACTGGGTTTGCCCCAGAGCATCGCAGATAAAGGATGGAGGATTAACCCACGGCGCCATCTAGCTCCCATAAAGGGAATATTTTCGATTGCTCTTTTCCCGCATTGCTACGACTCTGACCTTCTCTAAAATTTCACACAGAAGATTATAACAATGAGGAACAATTAATATCCCTTTCACTTCTTGAACTCCTACACTCCAAGAGAACTGGAGTGTAGCAAAACACACAGCAGTTCCTCCTGTACCTTTTTCTGGTTAGATATTAGGAAGAAATTCTTTGCTATGAGGGTAGTGAGACACTAGAACAGATTGCCCAGAGAAACTGTGAGTGCTCCCTCCCTGGAAGTGTTCAGAGCCAGGCTAAATGGAGACTGGAGCAACCTGGCTGAATGGGAGATGTCTCTACCCATGCAGGGAGGTTGGAAGTAGACAGTCTTCAAGGTCCTTTCCAACCCAAATCATTCTTTGATACTATGGTCTTTTTTCCCCAGGAATGGCAAATGGAAAGGAATGGCCTGACCCAAGGGTGGGCATAAAACCATTTTAGGTACATAAGCTTCCCCTATTTTTATTTCTCCAACTACCTCTCACCCTGTCTCCTCAGCCTGGGTTGCATCTTTGGGCTACCATTCTGCCAAGGGAATGTGCATGAAAGTTGAAAGCAAGGACAAAAATCATGGCAACAGAGTTTTGATTTCCATTAGTTACAGGTAGCATATGGACTATAATTTTTTCTAGTGACATATACCATGGCAAAGGCAAATCTTTCCCATCTAAAATATTATAAATGATTGGCAGATTTCAGATACATGACAATTAAAACTCGTTTTCATATAAGGAAACAAAATCCAAAGGCTGCCTATTTCTTCTGTCTGATCATCCTTCACTCACCAGGTTCTCAGGCTTTGAGCCTATCTGTTACATAAGAAGACCTTCAAGACTTTTATTAAAAATTATAAGCCATGGGGATCTGCTTATAGACACCAAGTAGAGAGAACACAGCCTGAAATCACATAAGCCAGGAAATTCTTGACAGCAGTGAGATGACAACTGTATAATCACAGGTAATGTGCAAGCAAAAGATTAAATTTAAAGCTCCAGCTCAAGCCTGCAGGACATTTGCCAACCTGCAAGTTAGGATCCAGTGATGTATGGAATATATTTGCTCTGAGCCTATGCTCTGCTCTATGCCAGAAGCTTTTAAACCATCTTTACAAATATGTTCCCATCTTTTGCCAAGTGAATATACAGTCTTTTTCCCTCACGTTGGTATCTACAGTTGTTTTTACTAACTTTATGATTTCTCTTGTGATTACTCTTAAAAATTCTCAAATATTTTTTGTGATGTCAGCTTATTCTAAAACAAGTATTACTTGCATATTTATTTTGCACATATGCTTTACTAAAAGACCAATAAAATTGCTTAGAAATACTTCAGTGCTCAGCGGTATATTAGCTCTGCAGATTGGCAGATGATTCTGTTCTGCTGCATTTCTCTGCCTTTAGTTGTTTCTCTGCTCTCCTCTGCTTCCACCCCACGTCCAGTGTGCTCCCTCTCCTCTCACGTAGCTGCTGTGCTTTGTCTCTTCAGCAGCAGTGCCTTTCAGAAGTCTGGTCTGTTCTCCTTTTTAATGGTATACATTATTCCTTTACATTTTCCTAGGTCTTGTGAGAAGTCTTTTTCTGCAACCACTCTCCTGCAGACACAGGTTCTCCTAGCTGTGGTTATCCCTCCAGATTTCTGTTCCATACCCAAAATGCAGACCTCCTCAATCTATGCTGCTCCCAGCTATGCACAGACCACGTGGGGAGTGGGTGCTGTGGTGCAGCTCCTGTTGTCCAAGGAGAAATGTGGTGTTTGGTTCCAGTAACTTGATGACATGCCCAGAGCATGCGACCAGTTTCAATCTATGAGTCCCTCAATTTAAACAGCAAATATAATGTTCTTTTGGTCTTCTTCCATGCCCTCACCTCATTATTCCAGATCTTTTACATTACAAATGATTGGGTAGGGTGAAATAGAGACCCTTCTCTCTGGCTTTAAGTAACAACATTTGAAAACACAGCTCAAGTCTGAAAGGTGATGAAGCAAGACCAGGTGTTGCTCGATTGCAGGATGTCAGTTCCATGCAAAATCCTACACCCAAGATGAATGGATAGGAAGGTCCTGCAAATACTTCTGTTTATCATGGTAGTGTAGTCAAGTACTGCTCTGGTGTTAACATTTAGGCTCAAGTGCTTGTGAAATATGAATAAAGAAGATTCCCCCTTTTCCAGGGGTCACAGCTGTACACAAAGTAAAAAGTAAAAATAACAACAATGATTTTCACTAAAGAATGCAGGAAATGTTTGTGATGTATTTTCATTGCAACCACTTGAAAGCAGGATTGCTGTGGAAAAAAACCCAACTCCAAATACACTGAACTTGCTGACTCAGTTGATCCAGAAGCAAAATCCCAAGTCAGCAATTTCCAGTAAGAGCAGTACCAAGTGTACTGTATCTGCAGTACTGATGTGATGTGCATTGTGACATCCATTTCCTTTGTACACTGCACTTAGGAGTCTGATGAGCCACAGCTTTTGGGTGAAGCTTAGGATGTGCTACAAGTTACCTAACAAGGTTTTGCCTTATAGCTTAGACTGTGGTGTTGGACCCACCCAGATCCTTAAGGAACAGGACATTTAAAGGAAGCAATTTCCTCCAGCCTCCTCCTGACCCTAATCTATCACATATCAAGTTTAAAACAAGCACAGATCTCTCCAGTTCTCCTATTGCATCCAGAATTATCAACATTACAGCACTTTCTATTCAAAACAGCTTATGCAAATAATTTTCTATTGTCATATGCAAATGGTTGAATTACTTTTTGTTATTTAATATTTTTTCAACCAATTTCCTAATTTTTGTGGGTACCTTATAAGCAAAGTACTGAGATAAATATGGGCAAATCTTCACTTTAAGTTTTCCATGTGATGATGAGACAAGTCAGGGGTCTAAACAGTAAGAGGACAAATACAAACTTAATATAAATAGAGAACAAAAAAAGCAAAAGCTTCTCCCCTATTCTCTGGCTCATATGCCTTTCTTCCTTAGTGGTTTCTACTCGTTTTATCTCTTCATTTCATGGAAGTGTTGTATGATAGGTGAATTGTCTCATCTATGAAAAAACAACAGAAAAAAAATGTGGCAACTGTAAAATATAAAGTATGACATTAAATAAAGAAATTTCCTTGGCCTTTTTCACCCCCACCTCTGCTTTGTGCTTCTGAAATTCACATCTGGCTTCTCCTCCTGATGAAAACTGTGAAAGAGGACTTCAGTCACCACTGCCAAAATCCCAGGAGTTCAAGAATTGTTAAATGTCTGTTTAATAATTTAATTTAATAATAATTTAATAATCTGATTAATTATTATGTAAGGTTTGGTCTTACTTTCTCCTGTTCTTTCTTCAGACATATATTTCACTATACTGCCAGAAAACCTTGACGTTACTCTGCTAAAAGAATAAGGCAAGAAGTAGAAACGGACTTAAACCAGAGTGCACCTGGAATATCACCAGGATTACAAGAAGGCTACAAAACATCAGAGTCCACTGATGCCCACTAGTCCATCTAGACTTCTGCCTCTAGCCTTTGTTTTCCAGGAAGACTGCCATGACCGTGTCTCCAGCAGACCCCCACAGCTTGGTTATTCACACAGAAAGTAAGCTTAAATAGTGCACTCCCTGACAAGTATTTCTGGATACTAGACAAAAATATTTTGTACTTCTACTGACAGTCCAGAACAGTGCCAGAAGAGCCATGATTCTACCTGGCAAAACTGCTCACTGAGTTGTAATATATCACTCATAAGCAACTGAGAGAGCAGGAACGATGTGTGGAGGGTATGCAGCCCCACAATCAGACTTGGGATGGCTTTGGTGTCAGCAAAGGGAAAGAAACATTCATCAGAAAAATAAGATTAAAATCATCTGCAGAATTAGTCATCACTGAGGAGTTCTCCAGCTCCAGCTATGATTTATCAACATTTATCCACTGGTTTTTATCTGGCTGAGCTTGTCATTCCCCCTCACTTTCACTGCAGAATGTCTCACTGTGCAACTGCTTTTATGTAATAATACTATTGGTACTGATTCAGTTATTTTATTTCATAAGCTCTGGAATAACTCTCTTCAAACTTGTTTCTCTTAAAATACTGAAAGAAAATTTGAAATATCCCATGCTTCTAATTCCTTGCATGACTGTGACCTTGTCTTCAAGACTTGAAACACAAGGTAATTGAAGCTGGAAATGGCTCCAAGAGACAAATAAAGACTGAAACAAGAATACGTTCATTCAAGCAACATTTAGGTCAGTACAATCTTTGGTTCTCTCCAAAGAAACCAATTTAAAGTCAAGAAAGCAATAAACCTGAGTGGTAAAAGGCAGCTCCAAGCTAGCACTGTGAAAGGAGAGAGAAATCATTGCACTGGCATCTTGGTTTCTTCAAATTTCAAGTACAAAATGGAGGACAGAAAAGTTTGTAAAATTATTAATATTTTTTTGTTTCTCACACAATGGGAACCTTAATCTGGTGTTGAAGGCTGAACCATGAGCACATTTTTTACCTTTGCTTTTGTCCTTAGGTGGCCCAAGAGGAGTAACCTGCTGATACTGAGGGTTTACATTTAATTTACCTAGATCAGAACCTCGGGTCTGGTCTGACGCTCATTTTCATAGGCAAAAATCAGAAAGCTGTTAACTTTCATTTTGCTTTCTTTCTCTGGAGGCAGCTCACCCATCCTGATATGGCACCTGCATGAATAGAAGGCAAGTAATGAAAGAATTCCTGTGGTTTGAGTCAGTAAATAAAACCGAAAACCTTTCTGGTGATTGTGGTTTCTGTGCTTAACAATGTGCTGTCCATCCCTGCTATTACATCTGTTGGTTAATTCTTATATAAACTAAACCCTGTTTCTCAAAGGTAGACATAAATACTTTCAGTTAGTTAAATGGCTGTGGAGATGGTAGAACCCAGAACATCTTGGCATGTGACCAATCCATGTCATAATATGGCTATGGCTGATCTAGCCAGGTATTATAGCTAGACTGTGGATTTCAAGCTGCCACACAACTTTATTTCTGGCCATGCTTTTGTACAACATGTCCACCTGTAATTTTTTCCACTCATACATGGGTGGAAGCATCCAGAAACTTCTTTGAACAGGGATTGTTCCTGAGAGATCTCCCACTCAGAGAACAGAAGGATGTGGGCATGAGAGTGTAACGGTGTTAAAATATTTGCTTGTCAGATTCCTGGAACTGTACCTATGTTGCTGGGAGTTCAAAGCATTGCAAAATTTATTTGTATTCTTTTTACTGATTGTTTCTTAAGAATGACCAGACAATTTGATTTTCACTCCAGCTAGTTATTCCCAGATGCTTTCCATTTTATTAAAAATGGAAGTTAAACACACTAATAGGTATTACTGCTTTTATTTTGCAGTGTCAGCATATGGTCAGACAAACAAGACACCTTGAACCCAATCGTAAAAGGTACGTGAAATTCAAGCTTTGAAAAATTCTCTTACTGTAAGGAAAAACATTGTCTTTTCAAGTTAATTTGTGTAAGACTGAAAATACAAGGAAGACCACCAAGCTGAATAAAATCTCCGCACAAGCTGGTTTAGAAAAAATAGAAAACAGAAAAATAGAATAAACCAGAAAATAGACAATAGAAAAAATACCTCTCTGTCTAGAGGTACAACTGGGAAGAGAAATAATAATAATGGATTTTTAATGAACATTTAGCGTCCAGGAGAGCTTCATCAGTCTATCAAACATCACAAAACTTTAGTGTTAAGAGAAAAGATGATAGATTCTAATGTTGACTTGCTTGTGGCATAATAGCATCTGTTAATTCCCACAGCCTCATTTTATCAGGGACAATGAAATTAAAGTTTGGCTCAAAGTAATTAAACCCCACCATTCTCAATCTTGGCATTTAGATTTAGCCACCTTAATTAATCTTTAAGCACTTAAAAAGCAATAGCCTGCTTGTAAAATTGCTGAGACTCTACATCTCTCACTGACTTGGGAGGATGGGCTACAGACTTTGAAGGTGAATTTGATGATGGTATTCAGCTATTGATCTATTTTTTAAAGTGTTTACAAAATTCCTACTTGTTAATGTAGGAATTAACTGAACCAAGGTAAAGAAAGGAAATCCAGATTTCACTCAGAAAAGGCTTGTATTTCATTACTGGAGGCACTAAATATTCTTCCAATGAATTAATAGTTAATATGCTACAGATTATCATTCAATGAAAAGTCTGTAAAGACAAACATTTTATTCTTTGGAAAAGATGTGATGAAAAATGAAACTACCTTTCCTAGCACAGAAAAGAAAAAAAATCACCTACATCAAAAATGTTGAAAGCAAATTGAACAAAGGATGTACTATACTGAGGGACATCAAGCCATGTACATGCTGCAAAAAATGCTTAGATAATAGACAATTCTGACAACTGAGCCTTTGTTTTCAAAGCAAGAAAAATCAACTTGGATTTACATTTTTGAATGGGTTTGTTTGATCTGAGTGCAGGAGCAATGACAGTCACTCAGAATATGAGACCTTTAATCTTAGATGACATGTTTTAGTCACAGGTAAGGTTTACAGCACAAAGTACAGCATAAATAAAAAAATTAGAGTGCAAAATAATGGATTTGGAAAATACATATGCACATGCTTAACTCAAAGGATATGTGTAGATTTGCTTAAACACTTTGCTAGGTTAGATCTTATATGTAAGTTCCATGTTTCTAACACTTCTCAGAGGAGTAGAAAACAGGGAAGGTACAAAGCCTTTCTCAAAGATGATATTTCATAATTCATCTTCTCAATAAAGCCACCATGACACTCCAGGATTTTGCTCTGCCACAGTGGTTCTCAGGTGCTGCCATGTGTACTAGCCCTATCCAGTTTTATGACTACACACCACACTTTCCTTACCTTTTGCAAAGGTGAATCCTTAAGTGAGACTCCCATCTCTTTGCTTCAAGTGGAGCCCAAACCCCAGAAGTGGTTGCTTGCTTCAAGTCTGGAGACCTGGAAGAGGTTAAAACGTACACAACAGCAACCAGTAGTGCAAACTCTGAGACCTCAATTCAGGAAAACATTTAAACTAATGATAGCTTTAAGGATATTAAGATTAAGCAGATTCAAAAGTGTTCTTGTGAAAGGCAATACCATAAGACATGCTCTAACACAAACGTGGCTTCATGCAGAAGATAGAAATGACCCAGGCACCTCCACCCTGGCTGAAAGTTTTCATCTGCCCCATTGCTCATGTGAGAGATGATGGGTGCCTGAGGAGCTCAGCCATCATGTTCAGCTTTGTGCTTACAAAGACTCCAGAGGTGTCAAACCCTCTGCAGAGCAAAGCAGCAGCCCTAGCCCTGCCCCTTTTCACCTGTATGTTCAAGAAGTGACTACATGAACACTGTGTGGCTTTGGGAGGAGTTTCAGTGCCTAGAAGAGTGAAGTCAGCTGTGTCCTCCAGAGATGGTCTCCACTTGTCAAAGGGGAAACACTGGGCAGGCTGGGGAACCTTGCAGGGTAGTGATGCTGAGCTGGCTGGAGAATTTGTTTCCATAGGGCTGATTTGATCACTTGGAGGAATTCCATCTTTGCAGAAAAGACAAAAAACCCCAAACAACAAAAACAAACAAACAAAACAGACAGCTTTATGTTGTAATCTGCACTTAACAGTTTTGGCAGTGGAGCAGCTTAGGTGATGGGATGTGATTCTGGCAGGTGTAACTGCAATAAAACTCTTACATGCCTTGTGCCCTGAAAGCCTCTTGCTGTTACACTCTTATCTGGTCCAAGTACTTTTCCTTAAGCCATAATTTCATTTCCCAGTCCTGCTGGTTTATAGCAATGCTGGCAAACATCAAAAAGTCAACAAATTCTGAGGCAAAACACATTCTGCTGTGAAAAAATTAAATTATCTAGAAATATTTTCAGGTGTTCTTACACTATACATTTTGCTCTTTTCCTGGGACTGAAGAAGGAAAATGATCTACTTGTTCTCCTTTCCTCTTAGTCCCAGCCTTCTTCTGGAGGTTCTGCAGGTTACCAAAAGAAGCTGCAGAGGCATCAGGCTAACATTTGTTTACTGTGGATCTCCCTTTGAAGAGTGATTACAACAACATCATTCTGCATATCCGGAGGGTGGATTTTCTTATCTCCCTGAAGGAGAAGGAGAACAATCACATATTTGATAAATTCAAACAAAAGCATACACAATTATAGGAAGTGAAATGTTTGCTACAAGAGGGTAGTTTATACAAAACCCATTTTTATAACCTCACGTATATATTTATTTTGCGACAGCTTTCAAGAGCAGTGCTCAGTAACTCTGCAGTATCTTCGTTTTGTGGTGCCACATGAAATATTTTCCATTTGAAAATTGACACTGAAGGGGAAACAGTCATTGCAATAACTTTGCTCAGCAGCTAATTTCACCCCAACCCCACCTCACACTCCAGGGGAACAGGGTGTAGGTATATCCACACAGGCTGCCCTTCCACCTGTAGGAACAGCATGAGAAGTGTGCAGGCAGGAGAGGCACTCACTTCCACATCAGCTCTGGCAGAGAACTGGCAGAAATCCCTTCTCTGCCCTCTGCTACCCCAGCACATCAAGCACCCAGGAATAAAGGTTACAGGCAGCTTGGTGGGATGGGGAGGATGCACTCAGCTGGCACAAAGGGTCAGGGTTGTGTGGCTGCAGGATTGGAGCAGGCACTGCTGAAAAATGGCACTCATACACACAGGGCATCATATTCCGAACGTTGAGGCCTTTACCAAAGCCATCCCACTCTAAAAGGATATTCAAGGATGTAGATTGGCTTGACATGGAAGTGACACTCCCAGGGTGGGTCCTAAGCCATCCACACTGCAGACAGCACCTGGGACTGGTGATCCGAAGCTGTTTGGATTGGATTATGAGGGAGAGAAGAATTTCTTCCTGATGCAAGAAACTAGAAGAGAAGGGAGACTTTTACTCTGCCTTTAATGGTTTCTGAAAAGCACACAATACCTCTGTGTTTTAGACAGACTTTTTGTCTGTGTCTGTTTCCTTGCAGCAAAAATGTATTGGCTTGTAGTAAGGACTAAGCCAATCTGTAGTTTAACACAAAATGTTTTCCATTTTATAGTGTTGGGGGGTTTTCAAGCAATTTTGGAACACCTTACTAGAAATACAATTCTTTAATTTTTTTTAAAATAATTTATTAATACAGAAACCTGAAAAAAACATTACAAAGCTGATCAAACTCTATCAGAGTTTTACCCAGGAGATCATAACCTGTAAAATTAGACCAAGGTTAGGTTATGCTCTCCTGTTTTTCAGGATGATTACTCTAGATCAGAACTGAAACATTTTGGTGAGGCAAAACAGCAAAGCTTATGCTGCTATTCTCCATGTTGTGCCTGCTCTGTCCAGGAGAGAGTCTCACAATTCATTGATCAGTCTTCAAAAGCAATATTCAGGTATCAAAATGAGAGGATCAGTATAAGAGCTACGAGACTGTAAATTTGACATGAGTCAACTGAACAGATATTTGTTTAACTACTGTAGCTTAAAAATAAATCAGTGTACGGCAGATCTGTCTATACTTCTATAGACAAAACAAACTAGATACAGACACACAAAAAAAGAGGTTACAATGGTTATTAAGTTCACTGGGGATCATTCAAGGATCCATTAAATATATTATATAGTTTCCACATAATGTTTCTGTTGGAAAACTTCATTAAACATATGATATACTAATAGAAATATCTTCATGAGAGAGGTTTTAGAGCCTCTTGAATCTATCTTGTGAGTGTTTTAGCTGGCATAAAAGAGCTAAATAAACTGTTAATTTCTGGAGGGTTTTAGTATCTGTTTTCTAAGTGCAAGAGAAACATCTACAAATGTACTGAATTAAAAAAAAACAAAAAATAACAACAACAAACCCCACCCCAACATTTCCTGCATTGATTGTCTAAGACTTTGGTATTATCTTTAGTTTTTTTTCTTTTCCTTTTTTCTAATGCAATCCTCTATCCTGAAAATCCAGACTCTAGGGATTGTAGTGTTTAATACAAAAGAATAGTAGTAACATTAAAGAGATAGGCATAGTGCAGCAGATCTCAGTAAAGTGTATTTATGCCCCAGTTACAGTTACAGGATGCCCCAGTTACAGGATAAATATATTTCTGCACACACAGATAAATCTAGTCAAAGAGGAAATCAGTAACACAGGGCTTGTTTGGATCTGTATAACATTAATGCCTTACCTGTGGTTAGTATTTGGAAATGTTTGATGACAGCAGTTGTTTGGTGACCACAAAAAGAATGTGTACCACAGGCTTTGTTCAGCCTTCCCTAACACTGCTCCTTTATAACTTAGGAGGACTGGGGCCCCTTCTGACTGAACAACAACCCTGTTTCCTGTTTGGAAGTCATCAATAGGAGCTGATGCCTTCACAGTTTTCACAGGAGCTGGGGAAGTTAACCTAAGGACCCTGACCTGACTGTCTGCTGGGAAATAGCTCTGCAGTGCTGCCTTCAGAGATGTTCCCCACATCTGACATCTCACTATGCAAAGGTAGTCTTCTGTACACAAGTCTTTTTTTGGGATCATTTATGGTGAAAGACTTTTATACAACTGTATAAAAGCACACGTGTGCATCATTACCAATATTACATTGTTTTAGACAGCTTAGAGAAACCTTCTGTAGATAAAAACTTCCATAAAGACAATGGCAAAATCAGTTTACATTTACATTAAGGCTTTAAATCCAGTGAACCCTACTCTCTTAAAACCATACCTACATGTAGGTTCACTGTGGCAAACATGTGCTTATTTTTCTCCATGGGTTTAAAAGTTTGCAGATTAATGTTTCTGTAAATAGAAATAGGAATTGCCACCTTCCTGCGTGGAATATTTAAGGTATTCATTGTAATCAGGGAATACCATATTTTCTGGTTTATTATCTTAGCGTTACACCACATGAAAAAAAAAGATTTTAAGGGCTATTCTCCTGGATGCTAATGATTTGTGTGCATATGAAAAATGGCTGTAAGTGTTCACAGAATCAAGGCAAAAAAGGGACTATTTTAGAAACAAGTATTTCTTTTGCTGGAAAACTTCCATTTCTCTTTTTAAGTAAGGCCTGAGTGACTTACACCGAAATGTAATGTTGGGGTTCAGTCCTGATCCTACTGTGATAAAAGGCAAAACAGTCTTTGGCTTCCAGACATAAGTTGTTTTTCTGAACCCATTGGAAGATTCAAAAAGTGAGGATATATGTTACATTTTAATGCAAATATATTAATTTTCTTCCATCATATACAACTACGTGAAACAGAGACACTGTTGCTTACTAATTTATGCAGAGTAAGTGGGAAAATAGTGCACAGAAAAATATCTGCCTTCCTACACACTTACATTGATTCTTGCCCTTCAGCACACAGACATCCAAATAGTATTTTCACTTCCAAGTTTTCAAAGTTAATGATTTACTTTTGGTTTCCTGTAGCTACGAAAAATACTCCTGCCTTTCCCAGAAAGGATAAAGCATTTTTTTAAGTTTCCTTTTGTTATACAACATTCTACAACTCCCATCTGTTGGAAAATACAACATCCACTTCTGAAAGGTGTAACTGCAGGGAGTATGGAAGACAACACAATCCAATAAAGTCACCCAGAGATCATATTTGCTTGTTTTTTCCTTCTTTAGGCAAGGTTTCCATCAACAGAAGCTTTGGCATTCAAGAGGCTGTTAGAATAAATTAAGGGGACAGAAGTGTCATCTGGTTGACACTCTTAAGTAAAAGCAAAAGCAGTGGCATAGACATAAAAGAGATCACAGGTATCCTACTATTTATGATGTGATTGTAAAGTGTAAAGTGTGCTACAATCTTAAGGCAATATATGTTAATTGCCCTCAATAGATCTCTGATGTTATAAAAGTAATTGCTAAGATCTTCTCTGTATTGCTGATAACTATACCACAGCTTGGTTTGTTTGTTTTAAATTGCATTTTTATAAGCAACAGGAACTCTCAACAGCATAATTCTACAGAAATATATATTTTGTTAAGGTTTAAAACATTGGAACATATCCAATAGGCCCTTCACTCTGTTCATCAAAAAGAAGACAGCAATCTTTCTGGGGCAAAAGTCCACAAATGTACACATCAGGTTTGACCCTGTGCTACCAGCAGCATGGAAAAATTTCCTCTAAGCCTCCAGGAGAGCAAGAACAACCTATAGTCTATCAAGAGCACTCTCAGCATATAAAATTTACCTAGACAAAATTTCTAAGGTATGGTTTGGTGATTGTAAGCAAAATCCCAGCTGCAGAAGTGAGGTGCATCTAGGTGGCTACATACCTGTAGGACTGAGGATAATTACTTCAGAGAGCCTATATCCCAGACAGGCAGAATTTATTCTGGGCCCCAGCTGCCTTATATGACCCCCAGAATTAGTAAGTTACCCCAAAGCATAGTCTGTTCCCCACGTCCTTAGGAGTAAGTCAAAATTCCTCCCCTCCCTGCCAGGAGATCAAAGACTCAGCATTTGTTTCCTAATAGAGCAAATGCCTGCACTTATGCAAAAAATTATTCAAATAAAATAATCTTATCACACTTCTCATACAACACTAGAAGAAGTGAGTACATGGGCTCTCCTATGATGCAAATAATGCGTGGGTTAGGAAGAATGAAAACACAGGCTTTCAAAAGTTGTTTAGAGAGGTAAATAAACTATTTGTTTTCAGGATAGAGTTCACCATTAATTGTTATCCATTAGTTAGCAAGTCATCCACTCACTGGTACCCACCACCTCTCATGTAATGCTACAGCTAAGATGAATTGACTTTCTATTATCTTTAAGTCTGGGCAAAGGGATTTTGTGAATATTCTGTGTAACTCATGAGAGGGACCCTTTTTTCAAGAATTGATAGTTGTGACCTCATCATATTCTACTTGCATGTGTTCAAAAGGGCAGAAATAGAAACAGAAAAGATCTTGTTAAATACCCCCCTCCAGTTAAAAAAAAAAAAAAAAACCAAACAAAAAAGCAAATATTGGCATTTACCTCATATTAATTTATATGTATGTATATAAATTGTAGTTATATTAAGAGGAAGAATGCCACTTACTTATTCTGGGTTCAAGACTTGACACCAAGATCATGTAAACAGAATTATTTGTTGGAAAAGGAACAGGTATCAAAAGATCTTTGTCATAGAACAAGCTACATAAACTCAAATGAAGCACAGAACAAATCTCTGCAATATTCTGCTGAAGTAAGATGAGTTTGTGGCAGCTCAGACAGTTCTGAGAATATTTAGGTGACCCAGTTTCAAACAAAGCAGTTTATAGGGATAAAGCAAATACTGCATAAATCCAGCCCTGTCAGACAGAGAGCTACACCCAAGGGGCAGGACTCCCCAAACCTTTCTGCACAGTCCTCCCACCCCAGCAGTTCAGCTAACCAGAAAAGGGCATTGCATTCTTCTCTGCACATGCAGTTAACTTCTATGAATTTAAGGAGGGCATGTTGCATTTAAACAATGAAGTCAGCCAATTAATCTCAAAGTTGGCTAATTCTTCCAGGACTGTAGCCTCAGCCCAGGTCTCTGTATAAATGAGGATGTTCATCGTGAACTCCTGAGACTTGAGTCAATAACAGTCCTTCCAGAGAGTGATTCCACTGGTTTTAGTCATCTTAATTTTAGCTTACTCTGGCATGAGTGGAATACCCATCTCATAGACTATACAACCATCAACATGAATGGCAGTCTCCTCATGGACTTTAGAATACTTGCTGGCCCATGGCCACAACCCCAAAAAACAAGAGTTTAAGAGGTAATCACAGCTCCTCCTCTTCTGTCACTCAGTACAAGTAGGAAGGAAATTGCTCTTAACATCTATATTTAGACAAGCTTCTTCACATTAATTAGCTCTCCTCTAATACTCACTACTTTAGTTTTTCTCATTATTCCTTTTTAGAACAGGATTGGCTGTGACTAACTGCATTTTTAAGGGAATGAACCAATGTGAACACTTGGTGCTGGGCTTTTTCTCTTTGCTAATAGCTGAGCCATTCAGCATGGAACCTCAGCACCCTCTGAATTCCTAAGAAAACTGTGACTCATCCCCTCATTGCTCAGATGGCTGTACAGTTGGGCATTACTGCCACCTAGTTTTCAATTTTTATCATTTATCATTACCTACACTGTTTCATTCCCCATGGTAAAAAAGCACATCCATAAAATCTGAACATTTTTGTTCTAGTCAGCTTATAGAGATCCTGTGATGTATTTAACAGTGCAAAATTGTGCAATGATAAACTCTTACTGAACAAATCTACATGATGCAATCTTGAAATACATATTGAGCATACATAATTCCAACTCAAATTTACTGGACAGGATCAAAACAATTGCCAAGTTTGCAGCACCAGAGGAGTTTGTTGCTCTTTGACAGCTGACACTGAGTGTAATAACTTTTACTGTGGACTTCTGTCACTGCAATTGAGTAAAACTTTCCCACTTAACGCAGATGCTGTACCAAAAATCTTGCAGAAGGGCTTTGCAAGACTTACCAGTGAGGTATGATGTATTTTCATTTTGAAATGTACAAAGAGAACCTCTATATTGCAAGAGTCCTTTTTAGACCAGGATAAAAGCTTAACAATAAAACACAGGGAAATGTGAAAAACCATTAAAATTATTTTGAAACCCTGTATAAATTCCATTTTGTGGTCTGAGAAATGAACTGTTAAGATTCTCCATTCTAGTGACCTTTTTGGTTTTATGCAGGTTCTGTGGTTTCTGTCTCCAACTGAGTGCCTGTGGGAACTCGTGGAAGTTGGAGGTTAAATTCAGAAGCCAGCTGAACAACTTTTCACAAGATGTGAAATAATAAATGTATTGCCAGAAGCACGTTCCAGTTTTGGAAAAATAGAAATTAAAAATGCCCATAACATTTCTTATAACTGATAGAGCTGTAGCTCTGTTATGCCAGAACAGAGTAACACATTTTATAATTTATCCAGCAGAATTCTACTAAACTAGATGAGGAAAAAGCCCATTCCTTCCTGTAGCTGAATTTTGTCCATTCTTTTAAAAAATAGCACTGCAAAAATGAGGCCATTTCATTGTGTTTGTGTGCAGTAATCACACCCAAAAGCAGCTCAATAAATCTCATAAAGGAGCCTGAATTCTCCTTCATGGAACTGAGACTTGTGAGACCATTTTTCGTGGCAGCGAGTACTGATGTTATGAGACTCTATTTTAACCAAAAGAGCTGTAATGAATGGAAGCAAAACAAGATGTTTGTGTATTTCAGGCATGATGCAATCTGAGGAATCTCACATGCTGGATGGGCTGACAAGGCATGATTCTGAAGCAGTCTCTTTAACACAAAACTGAGACATCTATATTAATGCAGGTTGAGAGGCCACAGATGTCTCCAAACACTCTCCCTTTTTTAAATTGTTATTGAGAGACAAAATTCTATTTGAGCTCAGATCCTAGGCCCCTGGGCTTGAAAACCATCTTGTGCACCCCCCACCGTGCTCAGGTTAAGTTCACCCACACTGTTTTATGCAGCTACAGTATGGATCTCACTCAGTTTTTCTTTTTCCCCTAACAGGTTTGTTTCTGGTCATAAATTCTCAATCAGTGGGCGAGCCACATTGTACAATTTAGTAAATAGTGTAGTTAAAACATGTTTAAAGTCAAAAGAAAAAGAATCTGACAATGGAGCATTGTCCCCTTTTGCAGAACTGAAGTGTACCTTCTTTGATTCAGTAACCTTGCTGCACTTTGGTATGAAATTGCCCCTTTTTCCATCAAACTTGCATTTAAAGTGCCTCATTAGCATGTCTCACTGGATCAGTAACGATTCTGCTAACCCAACACTCATTTGAGTCAAGCCACCATGGTTTTTCTATCTGTTTAACATCTAAAACTCCTTGACAAAGTTCCTTTTAAAATTTACTCCTTTTGTTTCTCCTTGGATTTTCTGCAAAGATCTTTAAACTTCGATGTACTCCGAGATGACTCCTGAACAAAAATCATGTCTAGCCCAGCTAGTAAATCTAGCCTCCATTCAATGGGATTAAATAAGTGCTTCACGGCTATTGTAGAAGCCTCTAAAAAGGATCTCACATCTTTAAGAGTTTCCTACAATAAATTAAACACATCTCACCCATTGTAAAAGAGAAGAAAAAAAAATAGAGACTTGATCCAGCCCAGGGGAACCACTGTAGACCCACAGTGATTCCATACTTCTAAGTACCAAAACACCCAGAGATGCAGCAGAGCCTAAATTAATAGCAACAGGCAATGGAAGCAGAATTTTATTTCTTTAGGAATTCAGACCTGAAGTTCACATCAGTAAAATATAGACAGCAAAACATAGAATATGCATAATTAAATAAAAATCTGTAATTATATGGGTTATTAAAAAGGAATACGGCAGGATTTTAGGCTGAATTTACAGTACCTCAACCAAAAAGATTTTCTTTTCTTATATGCAAGATACCTCGGGCCCAATGTTCAGATTCATTGTAGCATCTGAGCCCTGCTTTAATATACATGAGTAACCCTCCTGATATCACTGATATTGATGCCCTGCTTAAAGTTAAGCTCCTGCTTAAGCTCATAGCCAACACACTCATTCAAACCTCCAGACCTTTCTGCTCATTTCTGAACTGAAATAGAGAAAAATCTGGAGGTCTTTTAACCATAAGGGTGATTGAAAAAAAAATGGTGAAAAAAACAGACTTAAAAAAAATAAATGTGTAGAGAGTTATCATAAAAGAGATCGACCATAAGGTGCTGTATGCTCATAAAAGGCTACAAACCTTATCAGAATGACTCTGACCTAAATGAACACTCCTTCCCTTCCCCAGTTTCTGTCACACATATCAGGTGTAACACCAGGCACACAAAAAGACCTGCACACATACATACTGACTGGCAGCTGCATTTCAAGAGAAATAAAGCCTAGGTAGCAACCTCATTATTTCTAAAACCAGTAGAAAAACCTTATTATATTATTCAAGTCCTAATTTTCTTTAAACACTCAGTAGAAGCCTCAAAATACTTGAACATTTCAAACACTCTACCAACTAACAGAAAGCAGTATAATATTTTAACAAAGGTGCTGAGGTTTTTTTATTGGTAGTATTTTCATCCTTTGGTTCTCATTGTTATTATCAATGACAGATTAATCCCATTCTTGCTGGTGCTATTGTTATTATCATCAGATGTAATACAGGGGAGGAAATACCAAAATAGCCTTGTCTCTACAATAGCACAGCCCCAGCAAGCCAGCCTGGATGTCACTGGCACAGGAGGAGATGTGCATGGGTCAGCAGCAGCTGCTGGAAGGCTGCTTCATCCCAATAGGAGTTTTGGCAGGCACCCAGAAAAGGACCTGGGGGTCTGGAGTTCACTGCTGTTCAATGTCTAGGACCAAAAAAGAGCAGCCTTAAGACTACAGTTTTGCATGCAGTCACTCACTCCCCAGGTCAGATCTGCCTAGAGAGGGAAGAAATGTAACCCAACAAGTTCAAGTTTTTCCAGAACACCACAGGGCTAATTAACCATGGAATATTAGCTGGATACTCTGCATCCCAAGTGTAAATGCAGTGTAAGCAGTGGAAGAATAGAGAGCACTTTCCTCATTAGCAGTGATTAAAGAAGGCTGAAACAAAGTGCCTTGAGTTCACTAGCCAAGAAAATGGGGAAGGAGGGAAGGAAATGCTTCTTGTATAAACCAGGCAGGAGAGAAGATTGCTATCTCCATTCCTTTTGCTTTAACCCACCAGAGTTTACTAATATTATTATTCAAGCAACAGGGTAAACTTAATTTGCTCTGTGATTTCCCAGTGTACGTGGTATAATCCTCTTCTCCCTAAGATCTGCCAATGTTCCAGCAAAGCTGAAGGCAGAATCAGTCACATTCAGTCACTTTTCCTGTCCCTCAAGCCAGACAGAGTTTGCAGAGCTGGTGATCATGGTACAACTCAGTGTCCCTTTCCTCTGCAGTCACTCTGTGATCCTGGTCACCCAAGCATCCTCCTTGCAGGGATCCTCCTTCCACAGAGGTCAGCAATATAACTGGTATCCTTTTCCACAGCTTTACTGGAGTTTATTGGTATTTTCTGATAGGTCCTGATGATGGTCTTTTGCCATACAATAACTACCTCCTTGCAAGTTTCAACACTTGAAAACATTAACTGATTCACAATATATTCTTGCTATTTTTAAGCCAGTCTCATCCTTTCTGAAGATCTAACTCACCAGGTTTGAATGACTGGTGCTTGCAATATTCAGTCAAACATCAGCTGATGGTAAAACAAACTAATTCAGCTCGCAGGTGGTGAGCCTTTTCCTTAAACCAAAAGCATCTACAAGACAATATCTCCTTTGTATTACCTGAGAAACATTAAATTGTTATAGTGTTATAAGCACTGTAAGTGCCAGCAGCTACAGCTTCTTTGGAGCACAGTGGGCTACTCCTCATCCCACTGCTTTCTCTTGGTTGCTGCACTCATCCCCTCCAACACAGACCTTACATACCCTTCTGCACTTAACCCTGCTCACAAGGTCAGCTGTCAGAAGTCACATCCTCTCTACCTCACTCTGCAGGAAACAAAAAACTGTATTTTCTTTAGTATGGCAGGACACCAGAGTTTACCATCCTGACCTGAAGACAGACACTGTTCCTTCTGGCAGCCTCCTGCTGCAATTACCAACAGAACAAAGTAATAGGAAATGGTTTGCCTTTTTCTAATTCCACTGGGTATGTCAAGGACAAGCTTCCCTGCTCTTGCCTTTTTATAGCTGATAATTTATGTGGCCACGATTTCTACAAAAGAGAAGGAAATGCAAAGCTGTTTGCCAAAATACAGTAAGCATGAATTGAAAAAAAAAAAAAAAAAAAGAGAGACAATAATAAGATGGAAAGGAACTTGATGCCTTGTAACAACAGAAGGCTGAACACGAGGCTTCCACTGTCCACCTTCTCCTGCCACGAAGGGTCAAAACTGGGCACCACAGTAAATCAGTCAGTTCAGAGACCAACAACCACAAGTTAAAGCTGGAACAAGGGAGAAAATTATAAACCATGGCAGTTGTTTTTGATTCTAAAACTAAGAAGGCTGAATCAAAGCGTTAGCTTAATTTCTTCTGATTTTCTAAGTCTAATGTGATAATGACCTACAGCACCTCGCTCCTCTCAGCCTTCCTACAGGGATCACATGATCCCCAAGAGTTTTTAACACGGGTGTAACTTGGCCAAGGTCTCAAAGTGCAGACACCTCATTGATTTAGTCAAACCTCTAAACCACATAAAAAACAATTTGATAAATCAGGGCTACATTTTCTTTCTACTTTTTCTTTTCTGTTGGTCAAAAAATTGCACTGCCTTTTTCTTACTTCGGTCACTAAGCATTTCCACAATATTCAGAAGCATTGTTGAGTAATAATTTTTATTACAAGAAGATCTTTCTGTTGCAGCTGTGTGTGCAAATGAAATGATCAAAGGAAATAATTGCTACAGAGTACTTCATCTCCATGTTTTCTGTATTATTATTTTTTATTCCACTTGCTAAATTTCTTTTTTAAAATGATGAATAGTCTTCTGAGCAGGGAAAAAGGCTTTTCAGCAACTCTATAGAATACTTGTAATCTTGTAGGTGCTGTAGAAAAAAAAATTACTATTGTATTTCCCTTATTTCAAGACCACTTTGGAAATCATACACCAGAAAGAACAGGAAATCCTGTTCCTGAAATGCAGATGTCACAGCAGTAGAATACAGATCCTATAAACACAGGACACTGAACAACACATTAGGATAAAATCAAAGATCAGAACAATCAAGTAAAATATACAGGAGGATTAACTGGCAAAAAGAATTCATTAATAAAACTGAAATTCAGAAGTGACACACTAAATCCTGAGGAAAGAGAGATAAGCAATACAGGTACTGAATTCAATGCATTTGTCTGACCCTTAAGCAGAAAAACAGATTACTTTTAATAGGAAACATGAAAGTAAAATATACACAAATTAAAGTTCTCTTCCACTTTGAATTTCCCAATTAATTATTAAGTCAATTAATAAAAGCAAAGGTAGATTATTTCTGTGGTGGAACAGTAATTTTGATCCATATTATGCTTGATGACACCCTACCACCAGATAACTGCACTCAATAAAAAAAGCTCAGTTGTGTGTAGGTGTAGATGAAAATTCTGTAGAAAGACACCATTAAAACTCTAGCCAAGCACAAAATAATACAAGTGCTATTTCACAGCCCAATAGAAAACAAAATAAAAGTGTTGTAGTCTAAACTGTCTGAAGAAGCAGGTTGATCAGGCAGCACCCTCCTCCAGTTTGGGGTCATGGATTTGAAGCAGCCTGTACCAGATTGCTAGTGACCAAATGTTGCTCCCAACTGACAGGCCTTCACTGATTTACTTGAAAAAAAAAGTGGAAAGCCTCCGTTTTCTTCCTAATGGACAGGTGTTCCCCTGACACAAAAAACCCAACCCATCGTTACATTTGGTTGCTAACTGGAATCCTTCTGGGTAGCCTAAAAGGAAAACAATGGGTGGAAATGACCATGGAAAGTTAATGACTCTTTCAGCCCCACAGATGGTCACTCTAACTCATAACTCCAGGAAATTGTCTAAAACTCTGTTATTCAATTAGAACCCAAAACGTAGAAAATCTCTCTATGAACAGTAAATTAGATGTGAGTTTGCCACAGGACAAGGCGTGGAAAAAGGGACAAAGACTTTTTGATTCTTACTTAGGCAGGAAGAAGACATTTTACCACATCACAGGGCAGGGATTTAATAGCCACCAGTGGGCTGTCATGCAGTAACATTTGAATTTTGTATTCTTTTATACATTTCACCAACAACCAAATCTTGTCTTGCTGGCAATTGTTCAGAAAAATGCAATAAAAATCATAATTTAGCTGGTTTGATAAGGGAGGTCTGAATAACAAACTGTAGATACTTTTTTAAAAACTACATGGAAATAATATAAATGTATGAATAATTAGGAATTTGCTAAATCAATCCCTGTTGTAAACACATCTCCTAACAATCAAAGAGTAAAATCACTGAGGATAAATGATTTAACATAGTGAGCCCAGATGAATAGCAATCATGCATCAGATGCTGACGTGACAGAGTGATCTTTTAAAAGAGCTGATATATCTTGCAGGGAAAGGACAAAGCATATTTTAAAACAAACTTTTCCAAAAAATGTGCATGATGAAACAGCCCAATCTCAGTTTCAGGAGAGACCAAATAGCCCAAAATCTTATTTACAGAGATTTTGCAGTACTAGGTACTTTACTTTCATTGATTTTAGAGGGTTAAAAATGACCAGTTCAATGGTTATAGGACTTTTTTGATAACTTCAGATAACACCTAAGTCCTACTATGTTCAGTGGGAGCTAAGAACTTACCTTTATATTCAGATACATATATAAACATAATATATTTACATTTCAGATATGTCTGAAAAATGTTAGCAAATGCCCAACACACATTTCTGAAATATTTCATAATATTGGTTCAGACTTGTACAGGCAGGGAATAAACCAGAAGACCAACCATTTTGAGACCATTCCTAACATATATTATTTTGTGAGACCAAGATACATATAAAGAGGTAATTTTTACTGCTGTCAAATCAACCTCTTAAAAACAGAAAACAGAATCTTGGTGAATTCAAAAGACAAAACCAAAACAATTAGGTATCCAAACACAGTAGAATTACTCCTATATGGGGGTGAGATGATTAAAAATCAAGTTTTGTTCAGCCATTTTTCAGAAGAAAAGATTAAACCCACTTTTCTTGGTGAATTGGAAAGATAACCCTATTCCTTAGACTTAAACCATATTCCTCTGAGGTGCGTTTCGATCTCTGTTGCTAAAGTCTGCATCCTGAGACAGACAAATTTAAACTCAGTATGCTGGACACCCTACTTATTTTCCATGGGGTCATTGTGTTTGTTCTGCACTTCAAGCTGCCTGACCTGAAATTACCAATTTATCACACCTCCCAGTTAAGAAAAAAGGGTGACTGTACAGTGGAAAATGTTGCTGAGGGTCTACTTTTGTTGCCAAGCTGTACCTAAAATCCCTTCTTGAGCAAGGTCCAGCCCATTTTATTTTTATATCCTTCATAACAAAAGAGAAACAACTTGGCAGAAGTCTGCAAACTATTGGTGGAAAGACAGAACAGCTACTGGGTACCAGAGTATCTGGCAAGACACAGAAATGTTCCCAGACAGAATCATCATGAGCACGTAAATAAAAAGGTCACTTACATAGAGCACTGCCACAGCCCGAGTGCTTTTCAAATCCCTCTCTGAAGCTGTGTCCATTTGTGCCCAGATCAACTGTGGACAAATGAGAAGCAAAGGACAATATTGGTTTTGCTGGCAGAACCCAGAATTGCAAGTCCTTCAGCTTGCAGGTGACAGTAAGCATCACAACCAGAAGGTGCAGGAGAATGTTCTGAGTGACAGGAACACAGAAAGTGTTAAAGCTCACTGTCTTCTCTGTGGAAGTGGGAACCCAAAGGCAAAATTAAGAGCATTTTCCTCACTATTCCAGACTTTTCCAGAGACTGAATAAACACACAAAATGTCAAACGGTGATAAATGCCCAGAACCAACCTGTTAGACATTACTTACATCATCATAGGTTGAAGGTTTCCAGACGTTAGTCCAAAAATGCACCAGAATCTTTCCTTCCCAAATCCAGGTTTGCTGCCCAGAGCTTTGGTTGATGTTACAGAACAGTGGACGTTGCTCCCCAGAACTATCAGAACTCTGAGGTAGATCCCTGTCAATATCCTTCAGCATCCACTTGATTTTTGGACACAAACTGGTAAGACAAGGATAGTTTCCCACTAGAGGAGAGGAAAAAGAAGCAAACAAACAAACAAAAAACCACAACCAAACATAAACCCCAAACACAACAAACAAAAACAAGCCACAAAAAACCCAAACAAAAATCAAAACCAAAAAAACCCAAAATAACAAAACCAAAACCAACCAAACAAAAACCAATCAAACAAAAAACCCCAACAATCAAGAAAAAGTGTGACAACAGTATCCGACTAAGACCTCTGAAGTTCAAGTGTTCTTAACAGCAAACTTTGTTTCTGACAGACTCAAGAGGCCACAGGCCAGTTTACAGAGTCAGTCATTTTTTTTTTTTGGAGCCTGAGAAAGCTGGACAAAAGCAAGGAGGTTCAGCATAGTGTGAAAAGTGTGGGGAAGAGTTCAAAATCACATTTAAACCTTGTTCAGCACATTTGGTTTGCTAGGTCATCTGTACTAAGAGACAATTTGGCATATTGAATAAATACTACAACAGACTGTACCTGCTCCTACTTTGATACGAGTGGCAAACCTGATTTGTATTTTACTCCATCATGTGGCAATATTTCAAAGGAATAAATATCTGACCTTTATGCCAGTATGCCTAAAATACAGAATGAAAACTAGTCTTAAATAATGAACCCTTTCAATGAAAACCTTGACCTGCATTAAACAGATAATGCCCAAAGTTAGAAAATTAATTACAGGTTACAAGAAGTCCAGCTTCACCCAACAGAAAGAGATCATAGCCAGAGAAGGAAGTATTTAATTTCTGTTGGCTCAAATTATTAATTAAAATAAATATAAATATTTTCAGGCTCAGACAATTTGTCTGGTTTTGGTCTAGAAATGAGCAATTATCTTGTTTGTGGTGAATCTCAGTAGGAAATTTCTGAGGGGCAAGGGCCACTTTGGAGACACACCAGGTAATGTGAGCACCCAGGACTGTATTTGAGCTACTTTTCTGCCTGCAAAGAGCAACTTAAAATTATTAACCTTTTCCAACTGAAAAGGAAAGGAAAAGAATTCAGGTATGTAAACTTATGCCTGACTGTGTATCTAATTCTAGAGAGCCAACAGATTACTTCATATCTTCCCCTTCCTCAGTCACAACCTCATAATTATTTCACAAACAAGGACTCACAAATCATACATACAAACCATACTCTGCCAGCTTCAAAACAGGGAGAAACCAAGAGACAATTTTTCCTCCTGGCTCTCCTCAAAGTCCTGGTATTATCCTGATTCAAAGAAAATTTATTTTAAGCTTGGCATAACATATATTGTTATGTGCTGTGTGTACCGTGTGGATACAAAGCTTCAAGACCCATTTATTCTACAGTAACAAAATTAAGGAGATTGAATTACCTGCACTGGCTGAGTGGGAAGACCAACTTTTCCATGACACAAGTTCACATCAGTAACTTTACAGTGTGTATTAACCAAAGAGTTTCCAGAGACATGAATTTCATGGAGCTTTCCAAGGATTCTGGAGGTGGAAAAAATATGTTCCACTTTGGAGTATATTCTGTCTGTGCCTGCAGTAGCCAATACTTTTTATACATCTTCATCTAGATTAAAGCATTCATCTCCAACAAGCCTGACCAGGGACATCAAGATGTTCCAAGTTACTGCAAAAGAAGAGGTGTCTGGTCAATTTCCATGGGTATTTGAAGACAGTAAACTATCATCTCATATAAAACCAGCATTAACAAAGACTAATCCATGACCATAAAGCGAAGCAGAAAAAATCAGCTAAAAAAATAAGCCTTGCTTCAACCAAGGCATCTCCTCTGTCTTTCAGTATTACCCAGAAGGTCAGCTTCAGTAAGTTGCACAGTACATGTACAACAGCCAGAATTTTGGAAGGCTTTTCTGGAAAGTACAGTAGTGCACCTGGGAGATTCATGTGTCAGACGTTCCCTGTTTGCACCGTCTGTGATCTTGTTAGTTTTGATTCATGTATCACAGGCTTTGTAGTAAATACAGCTGTTGGAAGCATAATGAAATATATATGTTAAATCTATTCTATGTGTTAAAACAGTTCTCCAAAAAGGTTATGGCAGCTCAGAAAAATGGACTGGCAGGAATTGGCCAACTGTATATTTTACTGAACCTCAGGGCTTTGTATAAAGGTGTGATGTATCAGAAGCTCACCAGTGTCAACACTTGTGCAGTCAGGATAACATTCCCCTCTGCACTCTGTCCTCATTAGATACAGTTCTAACAGCCTGATAATAAGCATACCTTGGATTTACCAAATGTATTAAGTCTTTATCTGGAATGCTTGGCAAGGATCAGAGCACGATACTTGTTACTATTATTATTATGTATTACCCAAGGGTGCCAGGCAAATAAGATTTGAGATAAATTCCCAATTCTCTTGAAGATCGGAAATGTTTCCACTGGTTTTGACTAAGCTGTGATTTCACCCCTGATCCCTGGCTTTTAATTTTAAAAAAAAAAAAAAAAAAAATCCAAACAATAGACAGCACAATGCTAGGAGGTTGAGAAGAGATAATAGCAAATCCAGAGACAGAACAACATGCTTATGCAAACTTCTTATGAAACATTACCAGGCTTTTTCAAAGTGAATCGAATAATGACCCAAAATAGAAGGAGTGGAATAAAGTGTCAATGACTGCATTATCCCACTTCATAAAAGGGAGCACAAAGATTCACAGAGGTCTGCATCAATGTCTTGGTTTTATGAAAACCAGATTACTTTGCAGATGAAGCAGAAAGTTAAAAAGGAAATTCAGAAGCTGAATTCTTGAGAAGGAATTTAAGAAGGGATAGGTAAGAATTCCCTTCGGACAGTGAATTTGGAAAATAGAAACTTAACTAACTACTTCCCAAGGTCAGTTCGTAGGGCCTTTCATCATGACAGGGTTCAGATTCTGAATGTTGAATTCTCTCCCAGCCCCACATTCAAAAGAGTAGATATCAGAAGAACAGGAACTCTCTAGATTGTTATGCTCATCTACCTGCCCTGGTTGTACCTTTGTGTAGAACAGAGGAACCAGAGTTCTGCTCACCACTGATAATTTTATTTTTTTTTTTTCAAAGCAGACAAGGAGAGGGAAGAACTCAAAGAGTCTTGGTGGGTATCACCAAACTCCAACACAGAACTGCTCATCAAAGTCTGAATTTCCCTATTGTGGTTGCGCCAAGATTTATTAAAGCCCAGCATGTGTTCACTTATTTCTATCCAAAATGAACTGAAAAGGCACTTTGCATCTGCCCTCAGGAAAAAAGAAAAAGTTTGCTTATTTGGCAAACTTTGTTTAAAAATCTGTTTTCTTCCAAGGTTTGTCTCTTTAGTTCTTTTTGTTTGTTTGCTTGGGGTTTGGGGGGCTTTTTTGGTTTTGTACATGGGTGTGTAGCTTTCTTCCCCTCCTGTACCTCTCCCTCCATCTGTTGACCTCACTTCAGCACATAGTTTCCCATTTACTTTGCCAAAAATGTATAAAACTTGGGGCGTCTGCTCCAATTTCTTTGTGACTTGTAACTGTATCATTAAACTAACATTTGCTCTGTTGTAAAGAAGTCTCTGTACCCGTAATTAGGCTCTTCTGTTCCACTCGCTCCTGCGCAGTTGTGAGTGTGAAGTAATTCTTCCACATGGAAATGATAGGGAATGGTCTTTATTATAAACAAGCTGTGTGAAAAGCCAGAAACCTCAGTACTGAGTTTCTCACACTACCTAGTACTACCCTTTCTGCACAAAAGATGTTTTCCTGTGCAAAATAATATTGTCCTTATCTAGCATTTCCACTGCAGCCCCTTTCTCTCCCCCTGTCACCTCTGAATTCTGCTCTCCTGTGGACAAGCATATTCTATATCCTCTCAGAGGACCTGGAAAAAAGGCCATTCCTCAAAAATTCACTTTTCCAGTCATGGACATGGACCACACAGCAGCTCGTTAGTCCCTTCCTTTCCACAGTTAAGTCTGGGGCCTCTAACACAACTCTATTGAGTCTCAAGAGTTGGATTAATTCCCTGGAAAATAAAGATTTCATCAGCTAGATCCTCCTGCATCAGAAGCACAAATACAGGTTGACAATAATCATACATCTGAAGCAACATTTAATGATTAGTTGTGGAATAAGTACGAAAAAGAAAACAATAACAGAAGGAAATGTCACTAGTCTCAGAATCAGAAATAGATCTTATTAAAGTGATTCTTTGCTAAGTATGGAATATACAGTTAGACCCTGAGGATATGGTGGTTTTTACCACTTCAGGCAACTCCCTATTGTTGTTGCCCAACTAGAGATCATGCAGTATTTCAGGGAATATTCTTTGAAATCAGATCTAGTTATTTTTGTTGTTTTATATCTGCCTCAGTTAACGTACTTCCTCCAAGAAGTCTTGTTTACATGCCATGCAGTTTGACATAAAAATGACATTATTTTACCTTTTGAAGGGGATGAGGACAGCAATACTTCCTCTTCTGCTCTGTGATTCCTTCTCATTACAACATAATTCCTTAGTCACATTTTTGTTTATATGCATGCAGCAAGATGTTATTAATATCCTGCAATAAAGCTACAAAAAAGTGTTCCCTTCCATCACACAAAACAGAAACTCAGAAGATGTGGTTCCCTGGTCCTGGGGGAAGTGGGGATCCTGCAAGTAGGTGTCTTAGGAGATAATCTCCAACCGTGATCCCTCCCAGCTCCAGGCAACCCTCTAAGTGTCCAGAAGATAAGAGAGAGACTGTCATGCCAAGAGTTTTCTTCTGGACTCTGAAAAGGTTCAAGTAGTTACCTTTGCCACTGTAAAATTCACCACCACCTCAAAATTACTGAGCAAACAGGACTGAGATGGGTTCACTTTGCTCAATACTCAGTTGGTGACAAGGTATCTCCAGGAATCTCTTGTGCTCTCCCTACAAGCAGAGACTACTTAGGAAAAATGGGTAGGAGTTGTTTTTTCACTTGACACACAGAGAATGAATTTTCAAAAAAAAAAAGAAAAATGTGTATGAAAAGGGTATATTATCAAACCACATGAAGTTCCCTCTAAAGTCCTCACAAACACACACAAAAAGAGAAGAGCACAATAGGGTAATTTCTAAACAAAGGGCTGTGCGTTTTCCCATTTTAAACTGTTTATAAAAACTAAAATCCAGTCAAATTATACTGAGAGTGAGAAAACAAGGGCTTTCAATTCATCTGTGTTTCTTCCTTTGAGCGTGTCTTTCACCATCTAAGAAAATCCCAAACAATAACAAGAAACTAAAAAGCCTAAACTTTTGGCTAAGTTTCCAGCTGCTAATTTTGTCTGTCATGAGCTGCTATTGTCAGTGAGAGGGAGGGATTGTTCCCGACTTCAAAAAAAAAAAAAAAAAGAAAAATAGAAGATGCAAAATATACTCAAAGTAACATCTGTGTTTTCTGATTTTATTAAAGCATTTTGTCTTTGTTATACAGAAATAACAAAACACTGAGCCCTTCCCATCAGTATTCATGACGTCTGCCTTTTCATACAAAACCCTCTGAAAGAAAATTCCCCCTGGAAAAAAAAAATACTTTCCTTATAAAAAAACAGATTGTGAGACAGATGATTGCATTGTTTAATCAAATTTCCATCTGAAAACTCTTTTCCTAGTTTTAGATTTAGCTCACCCAGTAAGGCACAGGCACTAGGAAGCACGTGGAAGTATAAAGTAGCAGCTCCTCCATTTTATTATCTCCCTTGAGCTTTGCAATTGGCAAACGAAAAAGAAAGTGGGGAACAAAAGTAGTGGACATAAATTAAGCCCTGCTTTTTCAAGTTCAAACTGAATTTTCTTTATTTTTCTACAGCTGTCAGATAAGCAGGGGAAAACCACTAATGCATGTTTAATATATAAAAACTCATAATGTTCAGTAGTACGACCTCCATTGGAGACATTAGTTCAGGCCAGTGAACTTGGAGCAAGCCAAGTGTGGAAATGTGGAATTGGGCCAGTGACCCCCACCAGTGCCTGTCATATCTGCTGAAAGCAAACTTGTCAAATATAGAAGGGGCAGAAGGAGGACAAGAGTATCCTTAAACCAGGGAGCAGCAACAAAGCAAAGATGCCCATCATCTATTCACAGTTGTCTGTTGTTCTGTAATGGCTCTGGCCCTCTCAGGAACAAAAAGTCTGGTTAGAGCCTCAACCTTTCAACCTTGGCCAGTCTGGGGGCCTTTCATTTCACAGGCTCCCCAAAGCTGATGAGTGATCATAAAGCTATGATATGGTCCTTGCTGTTATCATCTCTTCAAATGTACTCAGTACCAAGCAGAAGAAGAACAGAGTATTCCCAGGACTGCTGGCTTGACATAATAAAAGAGCCACTGTTCTTCCCCTTCAGCTACAACAACAATCTCTAAAAATAGTTATCGGTTGTATTAGTAGCAATTCCTTAGGATTTATCTTGAATATATATAAAAATCAATATCATTTTAAATATCAGCCTTGCTTCCTACCATTGGTTTTAGGCTGCTCACTGTATTCTTCTCCTCGAGCTCTGGCTCTGGCCTTCTTTCTTTCAGTTCCCTCAGTTTCATTTACTCACTTTCATTCCTCAGCAAAACAAGTTGCAACTGCAGGGGAAAGTCCACCCTGAGCATGTGATTTCAGAGACAGGGAACCAGTTAAACCCCTGTCATCAGCAGCACAAGACAGAGAAGCCACACTGACATTGTAAAAAAAAAACCTCAAGAAGTGTGCAGGACACACATTGAGCTCTCACATCAGGAAGCTTTACTGACCTCATTAATGATTTACATTGCTGCTATGGAGAGGAAAAAGTGATACTCCATGGTGCCTGAATGTGTTTGGTGTGAAATGGTGAGGGTACATGTTAATGCCTCAGAGCTGACACCATGGTTCTGCATGCCACAGGTGCTTAAATCCCCATGACAAATCCTGAATTGCCAAGCCTTGGACTCCAGTGGATGCCCCCCAGAGCCTTTCCCCTGCAGAAAGCAGCAGCTTCTGGCGGGTTGGCAGTGTTCTGCTTCTGCTAGGTATAGACTTATCCAACCTGCAAAGCTCAGAGCTCCCCCACTTTTACCTGGAATCAGGTGCTTCTGTCCTCGAATGATACCACACTGTAACATCTTGTCTCTTTGTTAGAAAAACCTTGGAAAGCACAAAATTACTACAGCTCGTCCACAGCCACATATTCATGGATATGAAAACACATTGCTACAGTGTTTGCATATACAAAGTTGAACAAAATACATCCTATCAGGTGTATAATTCCTGGCTTCCGCCCCAGAGATTGGTAATTGAAGAATAATCTACACTTTGATGAGAATTCTGGGAATGTAATTAACACAAAATTAATCTTTTAAGTGATTAATTTTAATCTTAAAAGTAAATTCTGCGGGCTATGTTCATATTGCTACCTCTTTATTGTTTCCTACTTTAAAATAAGAAGGAGTAATTATTGGCTACTGTTAAAATACTCACAGCTTCCCGAGCCCTGGGGGTGATTTCAGTGCACTCAGACTGATGAGGACCTTTATCTGCCACCATTATCTCTCAGATTCATGACCTTGTTGCAGACTCTGAAAAAAAACCCAGAAGATAACCAGATTCCAAAGATGAGCTTTCAGGCCAGTCTGGTAATGTTATTATGAAGCTTAGTTTGTTATTTCTCATTGTCATTATTATATTATTTCTTATGAAATTTACAGGTATTACTGAGAACATTTTGAGGGTCCTGAGAGGGAAGACAATTGGCTGGAGAAGGGGACCATGGCAATTTGAGATGGAGAAGAGCCCAAGCCAGATTTGGTAACTACCTGCCACCATTTGATAACACACATACCCTACAATTTATGTTATGACCAGAATCTCTGCAGCTTGACTGGTCTTTGCCCTCCATTTAAAACTTCAGGCCATGCTGATGGACCTGTGGTTGTTTCAGAGTCCAATAGGTGGGAGTATTAATAATATAAGTTTGCTTTTTTAAATGTAGGAAGCTCCAAACAAACTTACGGAAAACTCCAAATACAGAGGCGTTGAAAAGATGGCAAGATCAAGTTCTCAGAATTCAGAAAGCTTGAAAAGGCAGGATTAAGGCTGGCCACACAATCTTAACTGAACCCTCTGTGTGAATACATGAAAAAGGCACTTATCCTATTGGTGAGCCTCTAGCCCTCTCATTTATTACTCACCTTCCAGCTGGTCAGGCTGCAGTCTTGAGACTTCAGTGCTCAGTTCAAGCTCATTCCTGAGTGGGTCTGCCTTCTCAGTGAAAGGAAGCAGAGGTCCTGCAGAAAACCCCTGCCTGGTCATGCCATGAGAAACTGCAGCACATTACAGCTACACAAGTGGTGCCAGTTCGTGGTCAAGAGATGACCAAGCTGAAGCCTGGTGGGTCTTAAAGCCTGAAAGTTTGGGTTTGGCATTTTATTGTTCAGGCTGTTTTGTCCATGTTCCACAGCCCTGTCGAGCTCTAAGAGGCATCCCTTTGGAGGGAGGGGATGCTTTGACCACACAAGCTCCTGTCACACAGCTGGGGTAGTGTGGAGTACTTGGCTCCATTTCACAAGCAACATGTGTGTGTGTGCCCTTCTTTCCCTTTGTGTTTTTGGTTCTGCCATCCGAAGGGTCAGAGTACATTACAGACCCTAGTGAACACCTCTCCACATCTGGGTAGTAATCTCTTCCATTTCACTGCATGTAATACGGATTTTTTTAAAAACCCAGTGGTTTATTCCATTTAAAGGTCACAATGTGAGTCTCCAGAGGTGGGCCCCCCTTTTCCTGGAAGTATTCCTGGACCTTCCTAAATCTTGGAAGGTTTAGTGATATTCTTTTTGCACATCAAGTTTCCCCACACCCCTCCCTACTCCCCCTAAGATTTGTTTTCAGTTTACTTTTCTGCTAGTAATTTGGGGGGGGTGAGGTGGGAAGTGCTTGTTTGGTTGTGGAGTGTTTGTCTAGGTTTGCTGCATACTTGAGTCATTTCCCATTACGTTGATATTAAACATTCCTGTGAACCCCGATGCCTTTTCTTATTATGTTCCTATAGCTCATTGACTCCAGGTTTTAATCTGGAAATTACTTCCTTTCTGTGCTACCTGTTTATCCTAACTGGAGACCTCATCAGTTTTCAAGGTGACCCGGTAGGCGAGCATTTAAAATACAGGAGAAAATTAGGTACATTTTCAAGGTTTCAACAAAACATGAAAATTGAAAGGCTTCTCACAGTGGTGGTTTCTGAGGGCTCATCTCACACAAGGGCTGTAATAATACTTGATTTAAGTAATCAAGAATTACATAATTCTTTTTTCCTGCAAGCTTGTCTTTCTTGTTTTTAAGTTTGGTTCTAAATCTGATGCAATGCATTATTTTTTTTTTTAATGAGACATTTATAAGTCTGTTTCAGTGTCCAAATCTTCATTGCTTGTAAAGTCTTCTGTCTTCTATTTTATGTTATAAATTGGCAAACATTAGATAATCAAACTTGCCTAATAAGAACAATAATATTTACCTGCAGTGCTGAAGTTTTTCTAGGATCTGAGTTCCTCCACATATTACAACCAAGTTTTTTTCCTATCTGTTGATGTCTCAGCACCACTCAATGGCATTTCTTATGAAAAAAACCATATACCTCATGAGGAATTTTATACATTGTCTGCCACTTTTGGATGTACAACCACTGCCTGGATGAGATTTGCCTACCTCAGACCTGTTAAGCAGCTCTGAAAACACTTGAGATCTCTTGTATGTCAGCAGTTTAAATCCTAACAGTGTAATTTTTCTTCCTGAGCACCATTTCCCCATTTTGTGTCTCTCTGCTTCTCCCCTGTACCACAAACATGTATCTCATTAGACTACATAACATCCATGTTTAATTATCCTTAGCAGACTAAAATTTGCCAGTTTCCATATGGCTGATCTGTTCAATCTGCCAGGTTTTTCATGATTTATTCAGTTAAAAAAAATTGGCAATTTACAAAAACAAATTCTTTGTTTCCCCACAGAAAGACCAGTTTCTATTCTCTGAGCCAAAAAACTAGAACTAAACAATATGTGCAACAGAAGCAGATGCAGCTATTATAGTGTGGCCTGGTGCTTTGAGAAAAAGGACAGCATGAGTAAAATTAATGCATCAATACATTTCCTTCAATGTGTTTAACCATTTCCACTTAACATCACTCATGCAATCCTTCTGAGTGTAAAAAAATTTAAACTTCTACACCCTCATTTGCTGGTCTGCAACCCCACCACTAGAATCAGCATTGTCACAAGTATAAAAAGGAAAACACCAGGAGCAAATTTCTGAATGCAGTCAGTGGGAACTTTCACTGGAAGCAGGAATCTCTGTTGTTGTCAAATTCAGCACTAGAGCAATGGATCTATTTTGTATCAATACACTTTAATTGGTTTTCTGGATGACATCTCCACAGAATAATGCCAGGATCAGTAGTGAGTACCAGGGCTGTATTAGCAGAGTAAACATTAAGTTATTATGTCCCTTTCAGAGAGCACAAAAGTTACTCTAGCTTGAAGCCATATGGCCTGGAAGCATGTTGACATATCTCAGCAATAAAGGGTTATGTTACAGAAGGGACCATGTCGAGGAGATCAGAAAAGCTGGATCAGCTACTTGACCAGTGTCACATCACTGAACCCGACGTCAAGAGCTTCAACAAAATGACATGAACTCATCTGTGACCACTGTCTAGGAGCAGAGACCTTTAACAATGGCAGCACCTGCCAGATCTCCCTTCTCCTCCCCAATAAAGTCACCAACAGCCCCCTCACTGTTCTGTCATGTGCCTGGCACAAGGCCCCTATTGTTACCAGCCACTCTCACTCCAATAATTTCTCCTCTAAATGACACTGCACCACCACAGGTCATTTCAAGGGGACTGAAAAGAAAGATTTTGCATCTGTTTTGAGTTGTAGGCACCAAGGGGGAGGGGGCTCAAAACCCCTTGATAGCTGGCAAATGGTAATAGCAAAATGTCTCTATTGTTTGTGTCTGAACAAACAACCATACTACATGAGAGTTTTTATTGTCCTCAAGGCAATCTGCCACGAATGCTCCCCTTTGCCCATGCTCTACAAAGAGAGAGAGAGAGGGGGGAAAAAAAAAAAAGGAAAAAAAAAAAAGATCACCACAATAGTCACAGTTAGGAAACCTTAGTGAGAGTTTAATGACCAGCTCCCAACTAATGGATGGTGAGTAACATATGGCAGAGCTTGGCCTCTTCACATATTGATTGAAAATAATTTAAAATTTAAAACCACGTTTATTTGACAAGGTTCCAGCTTCTCAGCAGCCACTGAACAACCTGAATAAATCTGAAGTGGAAAAGCTTGAATTCTAACCCAAGGCAAAGCAGAACAAATTCATTGTCACATTACATAATTGAATCTATTACATCGACCCAAGATTAAGAGCCAACATTCCACAATTTTCTCCCTCTACCTAAAATATTTGCTGATGTAAACAGCAAAGCAACTCTGCAATATTTGGTAACTTTTTAAGAGTGCCTTTATTAGACCCTAGTTATTAAAAAGAAACATCAATGGCCATAAACTACACCTGTTAGTCACATTTTAACCACATAATATTATTTAATGCAACAGAATGATTCTATTCTTGGGTCCATGAAGCACAACTCAAGTTAAATGATCATATTTTTATACACATCTTTGTGTCCTTTCCTACTGTAATGAATGTCAGAAGCTGGAGCACTTGAGATAATTGTTCCTACTGAATGGATTTAAATACAGTCTAACTGGATTACATTTTATTTGCTTTCAAAACCAGCTACACACACTATAAAACAGATCAGACAACAGTGGAGAAACTACAAAATCTATCTCTACCAAGAATCAGATGTGCAGCTAAGAAGATTCTAAGCAAATGCAAGGAACAAAACCATGGTGATACTGAGTTTTAGATAGTGATTATTTGAATAAAGCAAAAGGGAAGTGTCCCATAGAGCCCAGCTATACACACAGTAAGCACCTGGATGAGGACTTTGGATACTTGGCAGCTGACAGAAATTGGTGGCTACAGCACTAAAGTGGCATCAGAGAGCTGTAATCTGCTCCTCACTCAGGTGCTGAACTGCTCAGTTACCTAAGCCATGACACTTCAGCTCCAGCCTCTTCTTACTCTTTTTGCAGTGGCTGGTACAAAACCTTTGCCCAGGCTCTACCTGTTAAAGCAACACAAAAAAGTTGCCAAGAGGGTGGAGAGCTAAAAGTTTCCCTGGTCTTCAGCCCTGCTACAAACATGTCCCTTACATGACAAAGGTACAGAACAAGTTTTTAAAAGTTAAAAAAATTTCTTTTGGGGAATGTGACCCTTCCAAGTACTCCAGAGAACACCACTGCCAACCTGAAGTAGGGGTGAGCCAAAGTACCTGCAGGATTTTCACAGGTGAGCATGAATCAGCTAAAAAGACATGAACTTTGTAGTAGGTGGTGAGCACAAATCCTGACAGATCATCTGCTTCCTGCAAACCCTTGGCAGAAGACAGCTACACCCAGAAGCAATGCTGGGGACTGCACTACAGGTATAAAGAACTGGTAGGTAATGGAGGGGAGGTGATAGATAGCAGAGCACTGGTGACATGATGGCATTTGTAAAAGGACAATAGCAAAAATGATGGGGAAAGAAACCCTAGGTCCTTTTGCTGAGTAGTAGTAGTAGCAACATCAGCAGTGTGGATGCAGACAGCACAAGGCTGGAGATGCAGTTTGGCCTTTTACCAAGAGTTCAGTTGATTACATGGTTTAGAAAAGTGACTTGAAAATTATTTAAAGAGGTTTCAATAGATTACATCTGCTTATTCCTCTTAATGGAATTTCTAAAGTACTCAACAATAAATTATTTATTTATTTATAGAGCTTTTTGATTATGTCAGCACATTCAGACATGACAAGAACTTTGAAAGGGATTAAGATACACACTGGTGGAGACAGAAATAGAGCTCCACAACTGCCACAGGAGGTAAGACATGACTTGTTTAAATGCTTTTGAAAGAACAACATAAAAGTACTAGACACCAAAACACCATCTTCAAACATGTGTCAAAACCTGTCCAGCACCCATGCATTGTAAACTGCAGAGTGCTCCTCAGAGATAACAAAGAATGATTGTTGCATTTTACTGCTTGGAAACTGGAATGCAGCAAGAGATTCTTCCGAGGTCACACAGGAAAATCTGTGTCAACACCAGGATTAGAAGTGAGATCATCTGGCTTCCAGCTCCATAAAATCATGCTTCCTCTCAAAAAAAAAAAAAAAAATTACTTTTATTTTCTATTAATAAAAGCCACTACAGGAAGGGGTGGTCTTCTGTTTTTGTCTTTTAACTTCAGAAATATAAGGAATGATCAACTCTAGTCCTTGGGCTTCCTAGATGCTTCCTGAACTCAGGAAAGAAGAAACAGCTCTATTTTCATGTCATTCCTTCCCCGTTATGCTCCCAACCAGTAAGCAATATAAATTAGGATTTGAATCAAACTAATACTTGGCACACCTGTCCCTTTTTTAGATGTCTTTGTGGAATCTGACCACATCCCAGTCTTCAATGTATTTTTCAAATCTACAAGGGACTAAGTCCTGCTCTGCATCAAGAGATGGGGAACAGAGATATAGATGAGTAACTGACTGAAAATCAGACACAAAGGCTTTTGAAAGGCAATGTTTCCCTTTTGGATCCACCTTCAGCTCCAAAGGCTGAAGGAAGTAACTGGGACTCAACATAGAAGCCAGGATCATCTTTTAACTCACATCAGCCAAGCATAAAACCCCAAAAGTATGCAAATTTGGGGCACTGTCAATAGAAGTTGATATTTGTTGTGTATTCAATATACAGAGAGACCATTTTATATATGTTTGGTTGGTTTTCATATTTCTGATATGTGTGCCACATTGGCATGAACACTCACTCAGCTTCTGCAAGTTTGCAGCTGACATTTGAGCTTTCTAGCAAAATGTGAGTAGTGACTAAATATCTGCTGAAATTATTTTTTTGATACTGTCATATCAAACATTTTCTAAATCTGGGATTTCAGCAGGGAGTAAAACTGAGGAGCTTGTAGAATTCACATAGATGCTTTCCACAGAAAATATGCTCAGAACATGAAGTGTTCCACCAGGTCTTCCCGTGCAATTCTGCATTGCCCACAACCATCACTACAGTTTATGTGCACACAAAGGATCTCTGAACTATTTGTCATTCAAGTTAATTAAAATCTCCTGTCTGAAGAGAAAAATAAATAATATGACCTGGGATTGCATTTGGAAGCTATTGTGGACAGTCCTTGTGCTCTGTGGGAGGGCACATGGCGACTGGAATAGCCACGTGTGAGCTCAGATGAGGAGGAGCAGATAAACACAGGGCTCTTGGGATGGGCAAGGGAAGGCAGAAAAGAAGGGCTGCAGCAGTTGGAGTCCTCAAGGGGTCTTTCTGCCCAACATCAGGGTGCCAGGAAGGCAAATATTCTGCAAGAGGAAGGAAAAGGCAGATTAAGAAATCCTGAGTGAACAGGTCCAGTCTTGCAGCTTCCTGAGCACTGTGAAGATCTTGGGCCTGGCAAGGAAAGGAGAGCATTCAGCACTGCCCAGGGAAAGCCAGGGAATCACAAGCATTTGCATAACATTTGCAAAAACGGTGTTTGCTGCAGATATTTTAGGGCCAAAGCAGACTTCCTCCTCTCTTCCTTGCCCCCCTCCTCCCAGCAGGTCAAGAAAAAGTCTGCTGCCCTGAGCCATCTTTCTTAGCAATCTGATTAACATATGGACACACTCTGGCTTTCTAAAAACAGGAAATTGATTTGAAAGGCAAGACAAATATTATTTGCTTTCTTCCCATCTGCTGTGATATGTGAACACACTTGCTTTCAGCAGTGATACAGAGCTATTGATTTAGGGTATTTATAGTGTATCTGGCGTTATCAGGCCAGCTATCAAAGGGCTGTAGGAAAGGCTGTCTGACCCCACAGGCTATTTAAATATGTAGTCACTTCTACAAAGTCAGGTTTTCTTATTCAAGTTGACAGCAATACTATTTCATGTCATGCCTCAAGATACTATTTCCTGCTTTGCCATCTACTTCTGTTTGATTGCAAGTCAAATTAAATGTAATTGTTCCAGGTCTCTCCTGGATGCATGGTGACCCCAATGCATTTCCAGGCTACTGCTTTGACCCCGTGGGTCTGCAAAAAGCTGGTTTTCACAGAACCATTGCCTTTTTACCCATAATCAGGCTGAGTCACTTTGCTAGAGGGAACACAGAAAGCCAGGGGACCCTTTACCATAAGCACAGACAGTCTTTTAAACAGACAGAGTTTAAGAAGTCTATCTATAAATAATCAAACCCAATAATTCTGAAGTGGCCACAGATAACTATCTAAAAATAGATAGCACAGTGTGCTCCCAGGGCTAAAATATAAAATACTGGGTTGGATCACTACTGAGATAATATAAGCAATATCTTTCATAATAATAATGCATTCGAGCCGTAAACACTTCTCCACAATGCTCAAGCCTTACAAAAAAAACCTCCAAAAAACCTCAAGTTATCAGGGCTTGTTTTGCAATGTGAACCAAATTAATGAGAGCATCCTGAGTCTCTGCTCTTCTGATTTCCTGGACAGCCAGCTCATCAGTTCCTGGAAGATCCTCTGGCCCAGTAAGTATTCTTAGCAGAAAAAGCACCTTTTAGGAATAGATTACTATGACTGATGCTCCTGCAAGCACTGGGCTTGCAGTTCATGTGACCATTTGTGGACACTTCCATCCCTGTTTTCTCCATCTTTGTATGGCAGGAAACAACAGGAGAAAATTCCAAGGTACTGAAATATAAACTACAACTGACTATATGTTAGTTATCAAGTAAAGCATTCAACAATGATCATTTGCAAATCTGTAATTATGGATAGAAATTAAATAGTGAACATTTCATGCAGACACTGAGTTGAGACACAGACCTCTATGTGGCTCTTGCTTCTACCCAGGACTTCCTACAGTCATTTCATTGGCCTCTTAGGGTTCTCTATATTCCATCTTTCACCTACCAAGGCATCTTACTAGAGGGTGCAAAGGATTGCAGAATTTTTTAATTATAAACATAATTTTCAAGAAAAGTTGCAGACTTCATTTCCAGGGTTGGGTAACCCTCAGGTCCAACACATTATCCCGGGAACTGCTTCTCCTGACTGGAAGAAGCAAATAATAGGAAATCCTGACATCTGGAAGAGCACATCTGGCAACCACAGTGTTTCCAAACTAGCTGAGAGTCCTTGTCAGCCCTTGACATCAAATGATTACCACCTTCCTTTACAAGGTGGGCCCGTATCCTTACCTTTATCCCATTGAGCAGCATCAGTTCTATTGTAATCACTTGTTTATCTGTAGCCCAGTCAAACTTTTAAGGTGTTCTGGTGCTGGTGAAAAGTCAACAAGTTTACAGTGACTTGCTTCTTAGTTGTTCAGAATTACATGACTGTTGAAAATATCCAGTCCAAGCTAGTAAAAAGAACACATAAATTCTTCTGTTTCATGCCTTAAGCCAATCTCTGCCTACAGGGGACAGGAAGAAGCCCTCGTGTGCACCCAAAACAACCTGAGTGAGGTGTCTTGAATGTTTCTCTGGAGCATCCTGGGTTTGCTGCTGTCAAGCATAACAAGACAAGGCCATAAAGGAATCTCTATGATACTTTTAAGCATGACAAGACCATCTTTCACACATGGGAAAATAAATTCACAGGGAAAGAAGGATATCTCTAAACAGTAACAGAGCCTGTCAAAACAAAAATAGTTTCTGCAGCCCTTTCAGCAAAGCAAATGGTTTTGGTCCTCAAAGGCACCTCATTTGCAAAGTTGATGTGACTTTTTCTCTGTTTAAGTCTTTTTCTGTGACCTTTTACACTTATCAAACCAAGCTTCTTTCCTCCTAGCCCTACAGTTCTCTACCAGTGTCACTGAGAGACCACCATCACGTAAGGATTTGTGTCTCTCATTCTGCCAGCTCCTCACTGCCTTTCAAACCCATCTTTTCATTCAGTGCTGCTCTAACTTGCCAGCACTTCACAGCTGGAACTGTACCTCTGAACTTGCTGATGAAAATCTAGTACAACGTTTGTTGGCAAGGAGCTGATATATAACATAGAAATCATGTCTCCACTGTCTTGTGCACAGCAACCAAACATACCATTATTACTCCAAACCTATATCAAAAAAATTATCACAATTCTTTTCGCCAAAATTTTTTTTTTTTTACTGCTATTTAATCAAGCTTTCTATTAAGCCAAGAACAAAGTAGAACCTAGGACTGGATGTCCCTATGCCTGGTCCAACAGCAGTTCTTATTTCTAGATGGACTTAATTGAAAGGAAATGAGTCATATTTACAATACTCTGTGCATCTGTGTAAAGCTCCACTAAAAATACAGTAAGTATGTGATGCTGCCTGGTGATTCACAGAGCCCTGAACCAACTAAATTGTTGGGTTTCATTCCGCAACTCCAGGTAATTCTCCTCACATATTACCTACAAGTACCCATGCCTCAACCTTTCAAGAAATACCAAAGACACTTTCCCTAGCTCAGTGTGTGTTCCCCATGCAGACAGAGGGCATTTCACAGGAGTTGATGGAAAAGAAACATAAACAAACCCTGGTGCCCTGGTTAGGCCTCTGAAGAGGAATGCCAAACACCTCCCCCCTGCTCCCTGTCACTGATACCTCCATCCCCATGGGTCACTGCTGGTGGCCACAGCTTTTAATCACATGCTGGGCCTCCAATGATTTATCACCCCTTAATAGTTTTTGTGTTGAGGATTCCCAGTTGGCAGCTCAGCTCCCCTTCTCCCCCCCACCTTGTAGCATTACCCAAGAGCACCAAAACCAAGCAGGAAAATTTATTGGCCATGTGGAAGCAGTATTAATGCTGTTTAAGAAAGATATCTCTTACTGACAGGCATTTTTAGCAAATAAGTAGTGACACCAGGGAAGATGTTAGAAAAAAAGTTATAAAGACTTGAAATCTAGTTTAGTGTTCCCAAGAGATTTGATGGTTATCTGTTGGCCTCTGCATAGTACTTTCAAAAACACTCTCTCAATATCAGTCTTGCTTTTGATAAACTCTTGCTATGAAATTCAGTTTCATTTTCAGCCCCAAGTTGCTCCAATGGAACTTCTTTCCCATTTATAGCAAACAGAAACACTGTGTGCAAGAAAAACTCCAACACTTACAGACTGCCAGCAGATGATGTGACATTTCTGACCTCAGTACATAACCAGGACTTGTCTCCTAGGGAAACACTGATGCAGCATTTTTCACTCACAGGTCTCAAAAGTTTCCTGCACTTAACCTCATGTCAGAGCTGAGCTGACTTTCCAGTGCACAGAGTGGGATGCAGCCCAGACCAGGGCTAGAGCCAAGCTACCTTAGTGCCCAAAAAAAAAGAAAAAAAAGAAAAAGAGGCTCTGTGACAGATTTAGACATTTCTCAGGAATTTATAAACTTCTTCCATTTGTTCAGACTCATTGAGAAATAATGGTTATGCTTCCACTTTGAACAGAGAATAAGCAACTTCACCCCATACCGATTCCTCACACCAATGTCTCGGTTCCAGAAGGAAGGGATTCTTGGGATTCTTGGATTCTTCCCACTCAGGTGGCAATAATCTCCACAGGAGCTGGTGCTGGCAGCAATGAGGATAATACTGGTCCATCTCCTTCTCTGTTGGAGTTTGTCTGATGGATCCAAACACTCCATCTAGCTCATTTTCCTCTAAAACAAAGTGCAAGAGTTGGGGGTTCTGAATGCAGATAACATACATGTTGTGCACAGGAGCTACATTATCTCAGGCATTGAGGAGAGGAGTTAAAGCATTTATGAGGATGATATAGCCATGGAACACACACTGTCATAAGAGCTAAGAAATACATTCAGATGCCTTATTTTTCATGTAAAGAGTTAGCAACATTTTGAAGGTTCTTTACATGCAAGCAGCAATTGTTATGCAGAAGTGTATTCTTGATACATTTAAACATGATCTCCATGGGCTCAAACTTAATGAACCTGAGCCCTCAGAGCCATAGTCAAAATCATGTCAGTCTTGGTGATTATCTTTTCTAAACATAAGAGCAATGCACCGTTACTATCTGCAGAACAGTAACTTGGCATGTATCTAAAGATGACTAAATTCAAACAGGATTTAATTCAGGAAACACGACCTGCCCCACAACTTCACAAACAAGGATGCCCATACACAACATCTGACTTACCCAGGACAAAAGGCACTCCACCTCTGACACAGGATTCCCATCCAGGCTGCCTCCTCACATCCAGTAGTGCAGATCCCAGCTCTCCTCATCACTGCTGGATCGATTTCCAAAGGCAGGGAAGGACAACAACCAAATACAATTGTTCAACTTAATTGCTAGCACTCAGGGTATAAATAGCATTTTTGCATTAGGTCATACAAGTACCATTGCCCTACATGGTAACAGGCCCTTAACAAATAGGTGTATGAGGATGAAGGCAGAACCAGAACCCTTATAAAGCAAACTGCTTTTTTTTCTTATAGTTTTACCACTTGCCATAGGCTGTGACAGAAGTGTTAAAATCTCAAGCACACACACAGGAGGTTTGTTTATTGCATTGTGTGGACCAAAGAAGAATTTCCTGCTTATGACACTGGAAGCAGAGTCTACAAAAAATTTCCTCTGGAGTCTGCAGAGAGCATTGAACAGACCCTCCTCTGTATTAGCCTTTTTCTTGCATAACTGTGTTTCGAATTTTAACACAGCTGAGACAGAAGACAAAAAAGCAGCACCAATAACCTTGCCAATTGGGCATTCAAATGTCAGAAACAAAGGGAAGTTTGGTAAGGAGATGAGTTTGCTGTGGGCAATGACTGTGTCAGCCAGCCAGTGACATCACTCCCTGTGCTGTCTCCATCATGATTTTCCAGAACAGAATTACAGCGATGACAGATTCCATTCCAAAAGTCCCAGACAGCTCTTTACATAGATGTTAGCAGAACAAAAGCATTACATGAGATTTCCTCTCTCCTTTAAGCAGCATTTGATGTTTTCTAATCCTCACCTTGGGAAAAGCATTCAATAACCATATGGACTTGCTGGAATCACACAGGATGTCCTGCCTTGTAGCTAAAACTCAGGAGTTCAGGAACCTTTGTGGGACATAAAGAGGGGAAAAAAAAAAATAGGTTCTGTCTTTTATTTCCAAGAAAAGGGCAGGGATAGCCCCCAAATCCATGCACATCACTGTCAGGTACAATTGCTACAGATTCCATAGAAGACTATGCTGGTGACTGTATTGCTATAATGGGGGATAGAACACCAGAGAAAGGATCAATTCTATTAGAGAATTCTTCAGTAGCCAGAAAGAAGTGACAAAAAATTTAAAATGTTTCCTACTTTCGTCTTTAAAAATTCAGTCCTCCATTTTTACAGAATTTTGACCACAGCTGCTTGATTCCAGAAGTGTAGGAAGTCACAGAACTTGACATCTGGATGGAAGCTTTCATTGAGCATTAAGAACCAGCATTTTAACCAAAATTGATTCAATGGTTAAGAATTTCTGTGTTCAGTTAATCTTTTCCAACTCAAGTATCTGTTGATGTTCAGCTTTGGCAGGAACCTATTCAGTAATTCCAGTTTGCATGGAAACTCAGTCCTTTTTTGTATCTGTTGTCCATCATATCATCTTAAATAACATAATCAGCATCAATTGTCTGCAGTCTGCTCTGTTGCCCTCCACCTGAGGAGAAACTTTTTCTCCTCCTTCTCAGAATAAGACTCGAGGAGAAAAGGAGCTGTTTAAATCATGTGGTTTTTTAACCATGCAATTCTCAAATAACATTTATCCCATTTTTTCATGCTCTGTATATTAGAGGAACGATGGAGAGCTAAAAGCAAATAAAAATACTAGCACACATTCTTTTAGAGTTACCATTCTATAAAACTACCTTTAAAGTGTCACAGTTCTTCTTCTCATCCTTCCAACATATTCATGCTCATATTCAGACCTCTCTCCATTGGTGTTTAGTTAACAGAAAATCAAAGGAAATTTAACAGGTGTTATTGTAAAGAACCCTTTACACTTGAGACAACTGCTTCATGCTCATTATCTAAGTATGTGTCTCATGGTTTGGAGACACTTGAAAGTTTAGATTTCTGACATTACCCAGTCCTCCCTTCCCTGCAGCAGCCTCCTATTTATAACACCACCGAGGATAAGGTGTGTGCTTCAGACGTGAACTCACATGAAAACACCTCCTAATTCAGAGCTATCTATTGATTCAGGCCCACCTCTGCCTGTCATATAATTATTTTGTCCCCTGTTGCATCCTGGGGCACCCTCTGCTTTGTTCCACTGATCTCCCAAGTCCCTGAGTTTTACCCAATCATCGTTCATCAAAAAGGGCAAAGAATGATCTGTGTGTGTATCAGAAACGTTTTTTTACTTTTAACTGCAAGCAAAGGGTTGTACAACAAGAAAGTATTAAATTGCCTGGTATTAGCAGGCATGTCACTGCAAGCAAAAACAGTTTCACATCTTGGGTAGTTTGAGAAGCAGACAAATACCGTGACTGTCTTTTTCTGCTTGATGTCCTTGTATAATTGATCTTGAGCTCAGAACTTTGCATTCCAGCAGAAGCCTGGATTAAAAACCTAGACCAACAACAGTCAGCCATCAATCTTGAGGCCATCTATCCTATCTGCAACCATTTGTATCAGCCATTAGCTATTTAGGAACTCTAAGTCTCAGGGAGAGAGAGATCATCTTTCAAAGAGAATAAATGCTCAGTGCATATCCCCATTCATTCCTCCTATTCTTTTGCTAATTCCCATCTATTACTCCCTCAGCACTTGCCCTGAAATCTCATGCTTATTGCTTCAGTCATATTTATACATCACATTACTATGCATCAGGAAAGAAGAACTAGTTGCTTTCTTTTTCCAGATACAGTTTCCTTCGAAAATTTAACACCTTCAGCTTGCATCCGTAGTGACTCTCACCTCTGTCAGACTGATTTCTTCCACCATTCCTGAAGTTCAAACGTGGCACCAGGGGCAGCAGAATTAAATGTGCCCTCACTAGAAGGGCTCTTTCTCCTTGCCAAAGCAGTGTAAAATGAAATAGATAAATAGAACATAAAAAACCATAAGGCCTTATAATCAAAACCATACATCTGCATAAGAACCTCTTTGTATTTTCAGACACAGAGAAAACAATCATTTCAGATACACAGGTTTGACTAAGGAAACATCACAAAGCTGCATTGAAATCCTCTTTCTGCTTTTCTTTAGTCCTCAAAATACTCCATCCTGTGACCCTTCATCATCACAAACTACCTCACCCAACAAGGCAGTGTCTCATCACAAACAAAATTTCCAGGGAATACACATTTATTTAAATTAGCTCATGATTTTTTCACTGACTACACCCTGTGGAAGGATTCCTCTAAACGCACCAGAAAAGGTGCCAGCAGTGCAGGGAACAGCACCCAGCTCTCCCACACTCTTCTGAAGGATTTTTTTTGCTCACAGGAGCAGAGACACCAAGCTGGAAGAACAACACTCCTGCAACTGAACTGCACTTCTGCAATCCAGCAAACTCAGGCACAGATTGATAATAAACCAAAATGTCTGCAGGTACTCACATCACATTCAGACCTTTAACTACATTTCCAAAGCACCATGTCCACAACACATTCTGGCAAAGCTAATAAATTACTTCAAGAGATGCTTTTTTAATTTTTTTTATAAATTGAAATCAAACAGATCAAGCCCCGATGGGTGGAGTTTTCAAAAAGTCAAGGTAGATAATTTGGTGTCTAATTGTGTCAGAGAAGTGAAACCTTACAGACAGCTCTTTAAATTCCTAGTCTACACAGTCAGATTCTTAGCCAGAAACAGCAGCACTGGAGTCAAGAGGTACATCTTATTTGAAGTTTTTTCTAATACAGAAAAGAAAATTAATTTTCTTCTTTTTTTTTTAATCTAAGAAGCACACACTTTCTGGTTAGCTTTACTTTAAAAGCATTTCATATGCACAATTAATGTATTAAGCATGGGCCCAACTATGTTGTAAGGAATTTAAGTGTGCCAGTACTGGCAAATCATTGGCCCTTAGCAGTTCGGCCTTTAAAATCATCATAATTTGACTTCAGAGCACTGCAAAAAGCTAAGAAAAGATTTTAAGAGCTGGGAAATGACTTCTTTTGAGATTGTTCAGAATACTGTACATTCATTGTACTTTTGAAAGTGACTTGTGAAACTGGCAACGTTCCCATCTGTAGCTTCTTAGAGATATTTATAGCACATGATATTTTAATTGTCTGATGACAAAATTATTTGGAAATATATCAGTTTCAGAATGTATTTGCTTCATATTTTAAGCAAAAATTATGAGGTTTGAGTAACACTAAACTCTGGATATAAGCCCAAGAAAACAATACAAACATTAGGGAAAGGTGTCCATTATCCATCACCCTGTGTGCATCCATGAGCCCATGTGCATGAGGTTAGGTGTTGGTAAGGATTCCAACTGCCCCAAAACTCTCCAGATGGACAGGAATCATGGGGGAAATCCATACTCCCTCACTTCAGCCTCAAGTTTATTCTAGGCCATGTCCTCTTAAGGGTGGTCTTCTCAAGGGAGCAGTGGGTGCCAGAGACCAGCATTTCTTTTTTCTGGTGAACAAAACTCAGTGACTTCTAAATAACTACTGCTGCTTAAAATATGGAGCTACTGCACAAAGAAGACAGAGTTACTGAAGAAATGTATTGAGTTGTTTTACAGTCAAATGACAGAAATAAGCTCTGATTTGCATAAAGCAGGCCGCAGAACTTCATCCAACAAAGTGGTTTTTTGGGGCATATACAAAGAAAAGCTTTTTAAGTACAGTCTCTCCCTAAACCCAGAGAACATTTATTATATTTTAATGGGGTGTCTACTGCCTTCTGAACAGAGCTTGCCAGCTTTGGTGTGTAAAATCTTAAAATGGCTTTGGAGACACCTACTTATGGGACTGACTTGGACTCTGTTGCATTGGTAAACCTGGAATCCTCTCCTTTATAAGGACATGACCATGTGGGCAGATTCCTGCAGTTTGGAATCTTTCTATAAACACATACATATGGATAATCCCATCTGCTAACGCCTCACCAAAGGATTTGCTGTTAATATCCCATCTTTTTATCAGGAAGTCAGGAAAGTTGATTAGCTTGGTGAGCATCTCCAACAGAGAGGGAGAAAGAGGAAAATATTTCAGTTATTACATTTTGTTGCAGCTTTTTAATAGGGAAGATCCCTCCATTTCCTAAGTTTTTGTTTGCTTTGTTTTTTAATTATCTTGTCAAGGCATGTGGGTAACCTTACAGGACTAATTGAAATTAGAAAAAAGGAAAGAAGTCCCTCCAATACAGTCCACATTTCTACACTTGAAATGCAGTATAGAGTATTCTGCATGTGCAAAGGCTAATTTCGTGAGCTAATGGGGTTTTTTTTGTTTTATTTTCCATGATCAAAGGCCTATTAGCTGCACTTGGTAACTTGCAGATTTAGGTCCTGTGGAAATAATTGAAAGCAAAATCTCTCACCAATATGAACTTGATTTACAGCAGCTGAAGATCTAACCTGTAGGCGAGTCTCTCATCATTACATATATATAGGAAAAACACGTGTCCCACTCCTGAACTGGGATTTTACTGGTGCTGTTGCACAAAAGGAGTCACCCAGTGCTGCTTACAATGTCTGAGATCAGGTTTTGTAAATGGTGTCTGACCCTCAACTCTACCAGCCCTAGTAGGTGTCCCCTATAATTTATCCCCTAATGGGATTTCCTCTCTCTGGGACTTGCCTGACTCTGTGGCCTCGTTTATCAGTTCAGGAGTGCTCATAACCAACCATGCACATACCCTCCCCCAGGCATGTCCCATCCTCACGAGGAGCAGGGGTACCCAGACACCCTGAAATGTGGAATGTGCATTAGCAAGCGTGGTCCATAAAATTTCAAAGCCTGAGACCTTTTCACAGCCTGACAGATTTTCCCATCTAGCTTTCCACGTTCCTAGTGTAACCCAATACAGGCACTGGAGGCTGAATGATAACCAGAGATTCCTTCAGGAAGTCCTGGGAAAGTGGAGCCTCAGATTATTACACTTTAACTATTCCTCAGGTGACTGTAAAGGCTGCATAGCCCATTCTTTCAACTCAGCAGAAGACAGGGAGAAAAGGTGAGAATGGGACAAAGCAAGAAACTAACAATCTTTGTTAATGAGCTGTCTTGCTTGAATACAATCTTTTATGGAAAATAACAATATTTCAGTATTTTCAATCCTTAAAAAAAAAAAAAAAAAGCAGTGTTTCATCAGTGCAACTACTTACAAGAGACTTAGCTGAAAGCAAAAGTACAAACCAGAAAATCACCTTTATCCTGGCCCAAACCAGGACAATCAGATACACAAATATGTATTGGTTTTGCATTAAGGGAACCAGTAATTTTTATTGTAAAGTGGGGTTAGAAATACTTGCAAACCATGAGAAGGGTGAAAGCACATTTCTATTACTTTACTCACTTCTATTTCTTCTATTTCCCAGCTGCATGCTCGCCAGCTCGAGCTTGGACATTACAGGCCTAGCCACAGGCAATGTGCATGCAACACAAACAGTTGGAAAAAGAGAACACACAAGCTCTCAGCTGCATTCAGACTGCCAAAAAAAACCTGCCCAGAGCAGAGCCAAGGCAGGTACAGACTACCAGAGCTCCCCAGACCATGAGACTGGCTATCCTCCAGGTCAAACCCTAAAGCTGAGCATCCTCAGAGCTGTTCTGCTTTACATCAGCTGTCAGTGACTTGGAGCTAGTGCAGTTTTCAGGCATTATTGGGATGTTTTGACCATACTCCCTTGATTATAGCTTTGGACTGTATGTAGAGTGGGAACTGTTACAGCAGCAGAGTGACAGCAAAGGCTTAACCTTGCTCATGGACTGTCCTTCATGGCACAGATCCAGCAGCCCAGTGCAAACTAACTACAGCACAGCCAAGAACCAGGGCCAGGATGACTAATGATGACCTTCTGAGCAGCCACAGCACGTAGTAAGAGCACAAAGGACAAAGGGTTTTCAAACAAAACAATATATAATATACCACAGGCACTATATTGTGCCCATATTAGAGCTGGAAAAGCAAGCTTCAGTTTTCTATAGCTCTTGTGATCAAAAGAGAGCGTAGGCAGCTCCCCATTTTACAGAACCTGCCATGCCTGTCATTCAAAATTACCTGCTAAAAAAGATGTCCAACCATACTTGTGACCATGGATTTGGGCAAAGCACTCAACTCCATCAGACTGTTCTTTCTTGTTTAAAGCAAAATCAGATTGTATGTGACACAAACAAGAAGGATTTCAAGACAGCTGAACAGTATTTACAGGCTGGCAGCTACAACCTGTAGATTATTTTTAAGATTTCAGCTGCTTTTAGGGGTAAAAAAATGTATGCAGGAAATATGCTGCCCCCACCTTAACTTTCATCCATCAAGTGCAAGCTGAGCATCTTGAGCTCCTCTGAAAACCAGCTTGGGTACCTGCATTGTGAAACAAACAGTATTTGAACATCTGGATGCCCACTAAAGTGAACATATTAAATCAATAAAATACTCCAAGCAGAATTCCAAGTTGTATCCAAGGTCCTAGCCTGCCTTTGGACTGGCAACCCAGCTAAAAGAGAACAATCAGACTCCATTATTTGACCTCTGATGAAGCAGACTTCAAAACAAAAGGCTCTTGAAAGTGACTGGATTCCCTGCCCCAATATTTCCAGTAGCTTCTTCTCCTATCAGTCATGTACGATGGAGGGAAAAGGCCTGACTGACTTGAGGTTACTAACAGTGAATCCTGACACAGAGATTTTTACTTTAAAATTCCTCTTCGTGTCATTGTGAATGCTCACATGCAGACTGAGGGAGGTAAGTAGGGCTTTTTCATTTTTTCAAGTACAGTTGGCAGCTGATCCTACTCATGGTCAGTTGCTTGGCAACAAAACAAGTTTCTCTGGCTACAAAATAAATATTCCACATCTGAAATATTTGAGAAAACACTGTTTTTCCTAACTACATTCCATAGTACTTGGGCCATGGGGTTTCCCAGAATAGTCTAAACTGTTAACAGGGTTATACAAAGGACGACCTCCAATTAGATTGTGGCTCTGAGACAGATACAGATGCGTCCCCTTACAAAAAACTGTTCACATATTCCTAAAATAGTCTGTTAAACCTACTCCGTGGTCTGGAGCTCATGTAAAGTAGTTTAACTGCCTAGGAACAAATTAGCTAACTGGATTCTGTGCCCTTTTAAATGCAGGCGTGGTGGGAGACATTTTGCAGGGACTAAAAATCTGGAAGTCACTGTATTCGGTCTGAGATGCATGCCAAAGAAAGCATGTCTAAAGAAAGAGCCAGTGAGCACAGACATAAAATCAGATATCTCATCAACTACCAGAGCCACAGAGGTATGCTACTGGAAGTACCTGCTCTGGGACTGGTATAGAATGTGTTAAAACAAAGTCTCGTGTCTCCAGGTAGCTCACAAGTCTCATTGCCATCTTTCTCTTCATCCATTCAGCACAAGGGTGCTTTGCTGAGGATACAGGCAGTAGAAGACAGTTCTTCCACCCTTCAGAGTGTTCTTTCCATTCTAAAATTCTAAAATTCATTTCCATTCAACTCTAAATAGTGACATTTGTATTTTCAGATGCAAAGTAGCACCTGAAGATGGCTATTTGGGAGCAAATTTCATTATACTGTGTCCTGGAGCAGCAGAGCTGCTCAGCTAACTGCACCACATCCTATCATGATCAACAGTAGATGTGCAAGAGGAGATGAAGGATAGGACAAGTCGTGATGCTTCTTTAACATCACCTTCAACACTCTGTTGCACAAGGATTTTCTGTATTTAGTAGCCCTTGATGAATCCTTCTTCTGTGAATCTGTCTTCATACCAAAGCTATGGAGCTTCTTCAATTTCTTCCTAGCATCCCATTATCTCTTTGCTCCAGTCCCTTTGCCTGAACAGTCCTTGGTTCTCACCACCAGCCCAGCAGCTTTAATCCACCCTCTTTACCTCTGTCACTCACTCATAGTGCCAATCTTGCTACATGGTGCAGTCCAGCTCACTTTTCATCATGGTCCACTGTCCCTCTTTACCTAAAAACTCTTTATAGTTTGGGTTTTTTCTGCCAGTTTCCTCATCTTCATTTCCCCACATCAGGTCTGGTCTTGATCCTCTTGACCATGAAGTAGGTAGTTGGATAATTTTCTTCATGTGAACAAGAGTCACATAACCCCAAAGGGAGGGGTAGTGGTGTGGAAATCATCTCCCAGAATAGGACAACTACATCTTTTCAGGGAAAGAACATTGCCAATGTTTTTTTAGCATGGGTGAAACAATGTCTTTTTCTCTAGTTGTGTTCTTGGAAGATGTTAAATTGTTCTGGCTGAAACTTTCTGAAGATAATTCAGCCTGAGGCAGACACTCAATGCAACATGGAAAAATTTAGTTTGAAAAGCTACTTTGACAAAGTTGTGAACAGCTGAAAATATGCTTTAAGAACTGGAAGTGCCTGGCAGCCTTAGGATTAGATGCTGCTATCAGCCCTGCCTGTAGTGAGAGTCAAAAGGCCACCTTATAAGTTCACCCACTTTGGTGACAACCAACCATAAACCAACTGCATTTTACGAAGGAAATCTGGGTTCCTGCTAAATAACCAAATCAAGGCTTGTGCCATTCAATTGTTCAACAGTTTGATGTCTATATGAATCCTGTTAGAAAGATCCTAACAATACTTTTCCATTGCCTCAGGCTGTGCCATGGAAGATGAAGGCAGGAAGCAGTGCTGGTTCTAAGATTTGCCCTGAGCCTCAGTTTCTGACGTGCCAGTTCATTGTAAACAGTTGGCAGACAAGCCACCAGGGCCCCAGCTGCTCAGATTCCTCCTGTGAGAGTCAACATAATAGCAGCCCTACTTGGGTCTTCATCTTCTCCTCTCTGAAGTTTGCTGTAATGGACCTACCTAAAGTAATGAGACCACCTGTCACACCGCCAGATCCGTTTACTGGATCCCCTTCTGCACTTGGGTTTACATGGTTTGACAGTAATTGTTTGAGTGGATGCCACTGTAATGGCACTGCAAAATGAAATAGAAGAATCATTTTAATCAATAAATAAAAATACACACTCCTCAGACCATGAGTTTATCTCGTAATGCAATCCATAATGCCAACTTTTCTGCATGTTACAGGGTGTCGGGGAGAAATTACATTTGGAGATGACAGGATATTTAATATCATGTATCATTTGAGTTTTTGCAGCCCAGAAAGATTTTGAGCCCTGGGGGAAAAAACAAAAGATAAATTTTAAAAGTATCAGTTGTGGAACCTGAAGATGGCTATTTGGGAGCAAATTTCATTATACTGATACCACTGCTGCTAGGAAAGCAGTCACCATACATTAAAACTGTCCTAAAATACCCCAAGTCAAATGGCATTTTGCAACTTCAGCTACTTAAGCAGCTAAATCCAGGACTACAAAAGATTGGGTATAGCTATTATTGTAAGATATTCAAATATTAACCTTCCTATATGAAAATGTATGTGCACAAAGGTGCTGCACACATTTACTGCAACGTGCAGTAAACTCTCTACATTTATAAACTGACCTTAATGTCACCTGCCAGGTGACCTTCAGTGTCATACTGATCTTGTGGAGGAGGAAATCCAGCCATGGAAGTTATGATAACCTTCTTAAGGTACTCACAAAATGAGACATGGTGCTTACGTAGGGACTTCTGTGTTTCTGTTAAAACAACTGGCAAAACCCAAACAAAGGATAATCCTATAGACGTAAGAATCATAAAGTTACTACATCACAGTATCAGTTCTGCCTTCATCCATAGTGCAGTTTTCTTTTTCTTTTAGAAGTACAAATGTCTTTTCTATGTAGAGAGACTATTAGATAGGTAAAAAGTATAGCAAGAAATCATTTCACACAAAATGAAATTTTTATGAGTACAAGAAGGATACTTGAGAGTTGTGGGGCTTTTTTAATTGCTTTACAAGTGGCTTATAAGCTTCTGTTATTACACCTGATTTTAGCAGTGCCTCAACAGGTCAGTGTCAGCTGTTGGTTACAATGGTGCTGCAGCATTATACACAGTGCAAGAAAAAAAACATAATTCTCTCTGTTTGCAGAATCACAAAAATGTTATTTTTTTCCAAAACCAAATTAGAACAGAATCTAACCCTGTCTTAGAGGCTTTTATGGAGAGTATCTTAAAGCAAAAAGTGGGGGTTTCTTAACAGATGGCATGGTAATTTTGGTCACTGATTAGCATATTTATGAGATAAGTTAATACATGCAGAATATATTTTTATATAGTGGATTTTAATCTGTGTATATCAAATTTAATAATTTTCCATTAGTAAAAAGACTTTGATGTCCTAATAAACCCCAGATCATTCTTATAATCAGAGTGAAACTGTGCCACACCAGTGTCAGTTCTGTATATCACCAAATGTTACAGGCATTATGTATATATTATATAAATGTTATATATATGACATAAATGTTATATATTTTATATAAATGTTACCACAACTTCACCTGTACCACTTCTTATTATATCCACATTTTTAAACAATTAGTTTGCATGTGAGAGTCAGATACAATTTCAATATAACTGAAATAAAGGATTAGAAGGTTTGTTTCTTAAGGGCACTACCAATTTACCTACAAGCTTTGTTTTGCATACGACTAAGAATAGTGATGATTAACCAAAAGAAGAAAAATGGCTCACTGTGCCTATTTTCCACTTGCTTATTATTGAAGGTACAGCAGCACATGCAGTAGACAATATCTCACTTTCCTTTTGTGGTCTGCTGGGGAAACAAAAAAAAAGGACAGAATCATCATTGAAATTAAGAACCACAGAAAGGGACAAGGAAGTTAGTTCTATCTATATTTAATTTATTGTCATCTGGCTAGATTTCAAGTCACTGACATGCATCTTCAGGCATTTCAGGCTGTTTTATATGTTGGTCATCCACCATAAATAAAGTCTGAGGCTGAAATCAATTGACATGACATTTACACTCTTCAGCAGCATAAACACATACCAGCTCTCATGTCTGAGTTTTAGCAGGCTTCAAAAGATAATTTGATAAGGGCTGATTAACAGTTGCTAATGAGAGGAGTCTGAGTCATGAATGGGCCAGAAATTCTTTATGGGACTGCTGCAGGTTTTAACCTAGGCTAAACTCTGATATAATCATGTGAGTCACCAAGAGATATAAAAGGCAGTTTGGGAAGTGGTAACCTTCACTTTTACATGAAACAGAGAGTTATCAGCGCAAAAAGGACTAATTTTTTTTTTTTCTTTTTTTAAGTGACTAGGACAAGGACACTGCATTTCTCAGGCAAGACAATATAATTTTCAAACCATTACTGTAGAAGAAGCAAGTTCTTAAAAGCAGATGTCCAACTGAGTTGTAGATACAGTAACATGGATTAACTTAGTATAACATCCACCTGAAAGCAAACAGCTTGTTTAGAACAACTTATTTCATTTTGCAAGAAGAGCTAACAAAAAGATCTCTGTATGGCCTCAGGCAACGTGTCATATCCTTTGGTGTTCTAGTAGACTCCTTATTAAAGGTTAGAAATGCAGGAGCCTTGCAGGGCTTTGGAGTCAAAACTCACTGTGCACCATGCTGAATGTGTCCCACTCCTTGCTGCTGCTGAACCCCAGCTAGAGTCCATCAGACAATCTCTGAGACACAGATCTGTTTTTCATGGAACAGACTACTCCAGAGGTGCCCAGCTCAATCTGGTATTCAGCTGTATTGTTTCCTAAGAAATGTGAATATTCAGCAGGTTCTTGTGAGTTAAAAACACACAGACAGTTTCAGATCTGACTGACTGAGAAAGAACCGGGAGGAAATTGGTGACAAATCACCCAACCAGGTAAAAATCCACCTTTACACATCCACAGCATGGCACGTGGGTACAGAGCAGGACAGTAACCTTCAGCTTCATTCAGGCACCATCAGTTACTGCACCCAGGCAGGCTGTGCAGCTGACATCTCCAGGCAGAGCCTTGCTCTCAGGCCAGCAGGCAGCAAGCCATCACATTTCACATATCAAGACGAGGCCACTGGCACTCTTGGACTGCCCAGCAATAGGCTTCCTTCCAGCTTGTCCAGATCATTTAATTGGCAGAAGTCCACGAGTCCGTTCCCAACAACAAATTCATGCCCAAGTTTGTAGGAAGTCATTTGACTCAATCAGTTGTCAGTTTTTTCCCCTCTGTCAGCATGAGGCTTTCTGAAGAATCTTCACTCAGTTGCAGTCTCAACAGGTCATTTCTCTCTCATCAGATTCCAAAGTAAAATTTGCTCCAGCTCCATTTACTTTATCCAGTTCTCCCCATTGTCAATTCAAACCTGAACAAGCCTTTTGAAGTCTTAATTCTCTTTTCTTGTGTCAGGAAACCTTCGGGACAGTTTATAATCTATATAAGCACTAAGACAGGACCACAAAATGAATCGTATTAATATAATTATGACCAGTAAAATCATCAAAAGGACTGATTCCATATTTAAGCTAGAATAATGAGGTAATGCAAAAAAAAAAAATAATCTGGGATATCTAATTATATAATGTTGCATTCAGTTCTGCATGGCCAGCCCAGCAATTCCTGTAACATTCCAATCAAAAGTGATCTCACTAGCATGTGAGAGAAGAGTCCAGCTGACAGATTTGGGACATGCAACGTACTATTTAGTCAAGAGGCCCCATGTGCTATTCATAAAGAATTAACAACTCTTATATTGACAATGACAGTATTGTCAGAAGACCTTTGGGAGAGGGGGAAAAAAACTCCATAAACCCCGTCTCTGTGAAGTTGGACTTTTTTTTTTTTTTTTTTTTTTTTTGCCCCTTTTTTCCAATGCTGATGTAATCTCCAAACATCTCCAGCAGCAGCTGCTCGGCGAAACCAGGCACCTTCTCCCTGGTCCCTTTCAGCAGCACACGCAGCACTTTCCAGCTCCCTGAGGACAATCAGGGCCTTTCTTTCACCAATTAGCTATCACTTCAAGAGCCCTGTGCTGTCCAACGAGCTCTTAAGAATGGTCTTTGCAGGAAACAACACTGGAGGAGGTTTTTTTCTTTTTCCTAGACAAATTAAAAGGGGAAGAAAGGAGGGAGGGGGAGAGGAAAAAAAAAAGAAAAAAATTAAAAGCACAACAAAACAAATCAGAACACAGAAGCTGTCCAAAATGCATCACTCATTTAGTACATTGACAAATGCAGAAATGTCCTCAAGAGCCAATGCTAGAACGAGGCAGACACAAAAAAATTGCCCCTGCTTTCTTTTGGAGATAGGTTATTTAGTCTAATATGTTAAACAGGTTTCATAGAAAGAAGGGCTCTTGTTACAGTATGTCTCTGAACTATATGAACTACAGAGCCTGGAAGATTATTTTGTATTTCCTTCTTTGGCTCTCCAAATGCAAAGCAGCATTATTTGAAGCAGACATTATAGGAAAGAACTCAGTTTCACTTGCATTAAATATAGATGGATTGATGAAACGAGTAATTACCAGAACTGCTGAAGAACTTTTTGAACCTATTCAACTAGCAAACTCCTTTCCCCAGAAACCACACTTTCCATCTAAGAAGAAATAAAAGCATGATCCGATGCATGGAGCTCTGAATTTTACATTCTTTTCTGCCTTAAAATCAAGTAATAGGTAAAATAATACCTTGAGGTGCCGTGTTGATGAGTAAAACAATTACAAACCCTAGGATTCTGTTCAAGAAGAAAACAAAGACATTTTATAGATGCTTAAGTAATACCTAGCCTGGAATTCAGCAACTGGACAAGTGGAGTTGTGAAGGCAAAAAGGTGAAAGATCAGTAGTAGGTGAAATGACTTGGACAAGGTCCATGCAAGAGCACAGTGCCAGGTCTGCTTCCCTGGTTTTCAGACCTCTGCAGTAACCAATTAAATCCAAACAGGATACTAAAACATTGAGTGTCAGTATTCTCCTATAGTACCATTTTCTGGTCCTGACTAAGGTAACCTCATGAGAGTCAACACATTGCCTTCTGCAAGGACAACACAAATCCATTCACATTACAATTAAAGAAAAAGAAAATAATCTGTTCCCCTTTATTGACTATGTACCAGGAGCAGAGCTCCAGGCTTTGTAAACAGCTCAATGGCAGGGCAAAGCAAATACTTTCAGGTGTTGCTGGAGTTTGTTCACGCTAATGGGTGCTCTTAACTGCTACAGGGATTTCTAATGGAGTTGGAAAGTGTCAGAACTGTTCAGAATGCTTAAAAGGGAAGAAATTCTGATGAATTACCCCGTGTGCATTTATGAAGGAATGTGAATCAACTCAAATTCTTCTGCAAAAGAAGGCTCAACCAAGGCATGAGCCATACAATCAGGATTAAGAAGGAATCTTTGTGGAGGTGCACCAAACAATGAGTGTCCTTTTATACCTGCAGACTTCAAAAGATGCTGAGTTTGAAGAGACTATTCCTTTCAGCTAGCAAAGATTTTGCCTAAAGAAATGCAGCAGGTTGGAGAGAAAAAATATATAAACATATATGTTACTAGGGTCACCTGCAGTTAGGGGGAAAGGATGAAAGGGACCCAAAAGATCTATCAGCTTGCCCTAAAGTGAGCTCTGCTATGCCATTCCTGACAGCTGTTTCTCTAACCTGTTTTTTTAAGAGACTTACATCCACACAGATGAGAAGAAAGGAAATCTTCATTTTATCTGAAAGGGATTTAAGCAGGAAAAGCAGTTTGACCAATTGTTCAGTGCCTCTATCTGCTACAATACAACCACTGTAAGCCTATGGCAGGGTCTCTACACTACATACTCACCTGGGCAACTGGCTCATTTTATAGCTGTAATTAATTAGTTGAGACAATGACATCTGTCTTTTCTCAGAAAAGCACAGATCTCTGTATCTGTCTTCTCTGGGTGGATACCATGGCTATGCCTCAACATCTCTCTTTTGTGACATCCATCTTCCTTCATCCTGGTGCATTCCTGCTCTCCATACACTAGCAGAATCACCAAAAATGACCAGCAGGATCTTACCAATTTCAACCTTATCTAAAGGGACTGTCATGCAGTACAGCACATCCTACACCTTGTCCAGCAGCTCCAGCTCCCAGTGGCAGAAGCCCAGTGGTTATTCCAGGGCACACGGGGAACGAATTGGAGGTTCATTCCAGTGCCAAGTGAACAGGTGCCTCCTCCCCGGGCTCACAAGTGCTTCTTGGCTATCCTGTCTCCAGCATTCCCCGAGAGGTGTCAAAGCCAGAACAGAAACCACAGCAAGCCTGGTGCCTGGTGCCAGGTTCTACTTGGGCCAGGCTGACATAAAGCCCAATAAGCTTCCACGCTGGCTGCCTGGTGAATAGCAGTTCTATGGCTCCACATGCCACGGCTGTCAGCTTGGCAGTCTTCATGGGTACTGCATTTCTTCACACAAAGGAATACTGCATTTCACCTGCTGAAGATGGAAGGATAGTGCTTTCCTGCTTAGATTTCACTTCCCAGGACAGATTTCCTCCCGCGGAAAATTAATGGCCCAGCATAAGGAAAGGGAATCCATGTGCCAGATGCAAACACAGTCTGGCTGGATTTTAGCAAGTGCAGTATAATATGGAAGGCTGTTCTTCCTTCCTTTGTAAAGAATTTTGAGACTGAGTGAGGAAAAGCACAATGTAAAGCCTAGATATTGATAATTATGATCATTGGGGTTTTCCCGAATACACTTTTTTGCACAACAGATGTGACTAGTGCCTGGCACGATTTTTAATGATCAGCCTTTTCAAACAATGTCTGCTGTATCACACACAAAAGCATCCTCTCTGTGCACAGTTTATTTTGTCAGAATCACTTTCCAAGTAAATCGTCCCTCTAGAGAACACTTGCACAATAGAAAAGTATTCCTGATGGGTGATATTTTATTACCAGCATATGTTCTCTTCACATAACCAATATTACCACCCCCTGCTGCTATAAGTATTTATTAAAATCCTCTAATTTGAAACTATTTCCAAGGCAAATTCCATACTTTGCTTTCAAAAAATCACATAATTCATTGTCCTGGTAGTCAGTGCCCACTGAAGGAAAAAAACATACATGGTGTGCCTTCTTGTTGATACTTAATAAGTAAGGCAACAGTTTTCACATCTAATTTTCTAGTTCCAACTATGAAGCAGTCTATCTCCTAAAATATCACTGTTTCTAAAATTTTTAAAGTGAATTTGCAAGCAAAGCAGACAATACAACAATAATCCTAAAACATCCACTGTCCTCATCAGTTTGAAATTTACCCCCAAACATAAATAAATTGGAATTAAACAATAAGATATTTGACTTACTGTATTTACCACACATTGGACAGTCAGGATACCTACAAAAGAAAGCAGCAAAGAGTTGCAGGTGTCAGCACAGTTAACAAGGAGTTCTCAGTTCATTGTTAAGAAAAAAAAAAAATTCAAGACCAGCACTTATCTCAGAATCATGTGCCTTCTATAGTTATCAGAGTCAGAAAGGCACCTTGCTCCAGTTTACATACATGAAATCTCCTGAACAAGCATTTTACATGGCTCTGAAAACAAAATAACTCTTAGGAGCAGTCAGATCAAGGTGTTCGTAGCTTTAGAGGACAAAATCTGACATTCAAAGTCAATTCCTGCTTCAAATAGCTTGCGATAATACACACATATCAAGATCATTCAATGCTGCATTGAGTCAAAGGAAAGCAAACACCAGCTCCTCTGACTTTCTACTGGAAAATCCCCAGCAAACATACTCCTCCCACTAAAGTCTGTTCAATATGCCCGTTTCCATGATCATTACAAAAAAAAAAGTCAGAAATAAGACCCTTCATTTATGGCATATTTCTTCTCTTCAGAATAACTTCAGTCTCCATAAGCAATTGCAAAGCTCCAGCTCATCCTCAAAGGCAGAGCAGTCAAAAGGGAGAATTAAAAGTGGGGAAAAAAAAAAAGAGCACAGGTAAAGCAATAAAAAAACATGATGGCAAAAGACTAGGAGAAAATAAAACAAAACCTAATTTGTAAGGCTTAAAAGTGATTACCTGAAGAGATCTGTATTTTGAAAAACGACTTGATGAGACCTTTGCAGTGAGGGAGCTGTCACTCCTTTATCACATCAGATCCACATATTTATCAAGAGCTGCTTTTCAGATCCATAAAATTCTAGATAAGAATGAAACAGAAACACAGATCAAGCTCTTCAAACCATTTTATAGTTAAGGCACTCTTGCCTTAAACCACAGTTTGAGTCTTTTGACAAGTGCTTAGCCACTTGGGCTACTCCTGAGACTCCTATGACTTAGAAAAACTGTTTCCTTCTCACTGTGTGCACAACCAGACTGGGACCTGAAGAAATGTCACAGGATGGAAAACTCAGTCCCTCCAGTCCATAACAACACATCTTCAGCAGATTAAGCACTTCTGGAAGGTGATACTACAGGCTGTTTCCCCTGGTTTCATTCAGAGGATGCTCCTCCTGTGTTCTACCAAAAAAGACATCAGCTCCAGACATGCCTCTGGGTCTACAATTAAATTTGGGTATTGTAGTCATCACTTATTTGTCAGCATAAGCCAGTGAAGTGAACAATGACACAACTGCAATATCCATACAAGGTTCAGCATGTGACAAATTTAACTACTACATAAATTTAAAGCAAAGAGTAAAGTTTCCAGAAATACTCAGAGGCATGGAGTATAAGGCAAATATTTCACATGCTGCACTGATACAGCTCTGAACTTTATTTTTCTGTTTAAAAATGAAATTCCATTAAACCTTCAAGTAAAGGTTTGCTTGAAAACTGAGGGGTTTGGAAACTTCGCAGATAGGTGATCAAAAAATATGACTGCATTCAACAAGGTCCTTATTGAACACATGTGTAACTAGAAAAAAAACTTCTATTTTATTATAAATGAAACTTTTATTTTATTATATAATATATATATTCTATGAAACTATAAATAAAATTTTTATTTAAAGCCATCTGAGTTGTAATGAATTATCAGACCTGCTATTAGCATACTACATTTTAAAAATAAATAAATGTGGGATTTCATGGCTTAGGCATTATGCTTTGGCTTTGTCTCCTTAATTGTTTGCTTTCTGTAGACTCATTTTGAATAGCTACATAATAGCAGATTTACAATAAACACAGACTGATCTGACCATTTATGATTTTGAAATTTTCTATATTCTAAGTCTGATCTTTGCATCAGAGGCTTTGTGGTCAGACCCGAGTCAGGCATTCAGCAAACTATATTGTTTTGAACAAGTTTTTCATTCTGCTATCAGGTTATCCTGCTTATTTTTAAAGTCTCTTTGCACACAAAAAGAAGGGGAGCTGGGGCAAAGAAGGAAAGAAAAGAGTCCATTTGAAAAAATTACACTGCTAGATTACAAGAGTTGAAAGCTGGTATGTAACTTTGCTCCGGGTGATCAAACTGCTAATCAGGAATGCTGTCGGGAACAGAATGGAATTCCAAATAAATTAGCCATGTCCAAGAAGCCAATACAACACAGGATTAAGGCTCACAAAGAAAACAAATTTATTCAGCCTACTTTATCAGAATTCTTAATAACGTGTACGAGTTTTTCTCATCGCAGTCTGAGCTCTTCCACTGGAACAGTGTGGAGAAGGAAAAATGAGTCACACTTCATAAATCTCCTGCTTGTACAGACACCTAAAAATGTTATATAGAACAAGACACACAATGCCATTATATATAAATATATATGCACATCACATTTACAGTAGAAATGTTCATATTTATGTCTCCATATTTATTTCTAAGGCACCTGACCATGGAAAAGACACTACATGCTTCTGTGAAAATGTACAAAGCTGGAATAAAAGGCAAGAATTGCACTGATCTCTACATCAAAATTAGTATCAATATCATCATATGTAAACCACTGAATTAAATAACCAAGTCTGAGAATAAATCTCTCTCCCGTATGACCATGCCATGCATCACATTTTTTATCAAGTATAAAAAAAAAATTCAGATGTCCACACACTGCAGCAAGAAGTGCTGTGGCTGAGGTACTGTCTGCAATTCAAATGCACATTCTATTTTTGCTTCTGATAGCATTCCAGAGAAACTTTTCGGAATATAGTTTATGCCAAAATCACAGGAACATTAAAATATGTGTTTAATTTTTTGTGTTACCTCAGATTGGGATTTTAATCTTTATCAGACTGTTTTTCCCCCATCTGTGACACAGAGATGATGATAGGCTCCTATCTATACAGTTATTGAAAACAGAACTATCTTTATTTTTGTAAAAATAAAAACAAATTTTAAAAAAATTAAATGGAGAAAAAGTACTTGTGAAATTACTTCAAGCAGAATCTGGGCAGATGTAGTAAAAAATTGCCCATATATCTGAACACAATAAATAAATCACAAACATATTCTGACTTTAAGCCATTGTCCAGTGCATTTATTCCTTGGAAAATAAGAGACTGAAGACAGTTCTCCTTGCCTTTACCTGACTCTGCCATATTACCTGGAGAGCTCATGCTTGGCTTGCCTGTAATAAAATTCATCAAGCAAACCACAAGCTGAGTGTGAGTGCTGGGGATTCATTTGCCTGGTGGTTCCCAGACATGGCAATGCTCTGCTTTCCAGATCACCAAACTGCACCACCAATTTGATAAACATGGTTAGTGTTAGGTATTTTTCAAAGGATTTTCATCCTGGATTTGAGGGACTCCCTATTAGACACCATTTGTGACCTCTTCCCTTCCTATAATGAAAATAAATACAATTTACTATTATCACTGTATCTATTATCTTCTTGAAGCACAAAAGCACATGTTTCTAACAGCTGTGACTTAGTGTAAAAAATGTTTTTGTCAAGTGTTTATATCTCCCTCTAAGAAGATATTTGCACCAATATGGAAAGAAAAGCATAGCTCCCCCAAATCCATCTCCAGAAGTTAAGGGTCAAGTGATGCAAACCACTGATACAGCTGACTGGAAGGATTCTGTCTGTGCCCCAATTGCCTCCATTAGGGGCACATAAATAACCATTTGAGTTGAGCAAAATATTTTAGAGGAAATACAAATTACATTGTTTTCTCAGGAAAATAAACAAAGAAAGCAACAAGCTCAAAAAAAAAGCTTCTCATGAAGGCCGAGGAAAAGTGTTGATTTTAATTTTTAAAAGGGTCCCTTCAAATAGGAAACAGATTTGTATTAGCAACTACTGAAAGAAAAGTTTTGATTCAAGGGACAGCAGAAAGACATTTTTCCAGCTAGAACAACGTACCAGAGCTTTGGTGTGCACTCAGAAATAGCTTTAAATCACTGGAGAGAAAAATTGTGGTGAATGAGTTACTGGTCTAAAAAAAATGTTTTCCCTGCTCTACCTTGATCTGCCAAATAGTGCTGTATGCATTCTGTATTAATGGGCAACTCATGTGCCTAAGCTAAGCATGTGTGCAAGTGCTTGCAGAATTGGGGTGGATTTCTACATTTCCAGAATACAGACACTGAGAGGTTTCTGAGAGAAGAAAGGAAGATGCTCATGGGCAATGAGCAGTGGCTCTCCACTTATTTGCTCTTGGTTTCTCACAGGCCAGAGAGACTTTTCCTGGTGTTCCTACATTAAATATTTGGCTTTACAAAATATTGCCATGAATTATAGTTTGGTCAGCAAGCATGCTCCTCTTGACCCCTAAAAACCAGTGTGCTTGAATTACATTTGAGATTTTTTTTTTTCTCCCCTTTTAAAAACATAGAAAATAAAGCAAGTAGGTGAAAGGTAACTGTATCACTTTACAGACACAAGCTCCCCTCTGATTACAACTAATTAAGATCTTCAGCAGCCTTAAAACAATACCTTTTTTTAATCAATGAACCCAGACAGCATTCACAGCTTTTTGCGATGACAAATGCCCTTTGAAAGAGTTAATAGGCAAAGGTTTGTACTGGCAATGAATAGAGCTACCTTTAATTGATCCAAGAGCCTTAGAGAGCAGTCTTATAGCCTGATGATGTATTTGGGTTGCAAATAGGCCAAAATAAGCATAAAGAAAATCTGTAAGACCATGAGACCTTTCATTTTTTCATTGCGGAGAGGAAGGGAGGGTGGGGGGGAGCTGCTGTGGANGTGGGGGGGAGCTGCTGTGGAAAATGAGAGAACTATGATGGGCTTATCTTTGTGCTCTGGCACTTAAAATAGATAAAACGACAAATTTTGAGGAAAAGAGAGGAAGTGATCAGGCCATAATTCTGATAATAAATGTCAGGATGCATGAAAACAGACAAAACAAGGCTTCTTCAGAAAAAAATAAAAATAAAAAAAAATAGGAGATGACCTAATGGTATAAAGAAACATTGATTAAAGAAATACCCTGAGGGAGAAAGATATTCCAGCAGCTTTAACAAACATGGCATGGCTCTGCATTCCCTCTAAACTTCTTAAGTGAGGGGAAAAAAAAAAAAAAATGCCTGGAGGCAGTCACATGGATCCATTTATAATTTTTCCCCTCGTTCTTTGTTCATCTTTTACATGGTTTTGTTCAAGATGTACCAGAAATTTGTACACAAGTGGTTCACAAAATAAACCTGATGGGTTAGTAATGAGCATTCTTCCCTGAGTAGCCAAAGAAGATGCAAAAATCCGTATTTATAGACAACATGAAATAATTTTTTTTTTACTTTTTGAAGATTATTATATGCTAATATTACCCAAAAATTTTGAGGAAGCTCATATATCCATACTTAAACTTGCCTTTCATCATAAACTCATTTTTAGCAAAACCTAAACCAATTTCCCTGAACTTTCACAGGTGGAAACTTTATGCCAAGGCAGATTTTTTCAGGAAGTCTGAGACCAATCAAACAAGGAAATTCCTAGACCTAAGGATTATTTTAACATGGAAATATTGTGTAGCCATATTATCAATAACTCAAACTGAGACAAGATGCTCTGAACAACAACACATTCTCATTAGGAGTATTTGCTTCCTGCAAGGGGTTTTCCCCTGTGGCACAAAAGTCTGAGGAAAAGAACAGGTAAAAATTTCCTGTCATAAGTTCAAGACTTTTTTTTAAGTGTTTATTCTAAGACACCAAACACCACAGAAATACAACTACACTTGGACAGTGACAGCAGACTAAGGAAAGCATGTGCTGGGCTGTGCACAGCCTTGCTTACTGCTGTGTAGAGTCAAAATATTGTGCTGTGTTTGGGGTTGTTTTCATTTTTTTAAATGAAAAAATATTCCTTCTATTTGCTTTCAATTCCGACTGTTAGAATCTTCCTTTGTAACTCAAAGCCAAGATGTTTTCTCCCACTGTATGAGGTTAAGTGTAAATTCCAGATATCACTTTTCTAAATAATTTTAAAATATATATATAAAAAAAGGAAGTACAAGATGTCTTTAAAGGACATCAAGTTCTTGAGAGTCACTTCAAAATCAACCCCTTTTTGTAAGGAGAGCACCAGATAGATTACCCATCCCACTCCTCCCAAGCATGGTGAAGCACTACTGTTTTATAAAATAGTTTTCTTGTGATGCTTTTTATCCTATGTCCAGTAGTCTTGTATTTGACAGAAAAAAAACATGGCCAAACTCTGCTATTACACTTCTAGCTGGCAGAGGTTTGGGAACACAACCAGGATTTCCTCCAAAGGATTCATCCATCAAAGCTGCAGGCTTTAATGCCATCAACATTCAGAAGGGCTCTTCTATGGTTATATACCAGCAAAATCCTTACAGGCTGAAACTGACCATTAATGCCAAGAGTAACCCTATATCCATGAGCTTATCTTTGACCAAGCAAACACTATACTGATGAGGAACTGAGGCAAAGAAAGTCTGAATAGAAATAAATCCCAATTTTCCAAGCAGCATCTATTTTACAGCTGTCTCATGAACTTAACAGCAACAACATATTTTTAAAACCTGTTCACATTTTCCTCCTAAAGGAATATTTCTGGATTTGGTTAATCTTCACCCCTGCATTCACATGAACACACACACCTGGAACAACTGAAAAATAAGGATTTAAGCATGAGGGGAGCTGATGCAGATAGTGAAATGGGTTTTCCAATGCCAGAGATGGACTCAGCTTCAGAGACACCATCAAAACCCATTACTTTTTCGTTCTCAGATTAATGTCCAAAAGCTTCCCAGATTCCTCACGAATCCTTCACTATCCAGAATATTTTTTTCTATTAGTCTCCAGAAAGTTTTACTTAAAAACTAGTCGAGTCTCTTTGCAAAGTGTGCTGTTCAGCTGAGCTTTGTTTACCCCCTTTGCCATCTACAACCCCAAGACCAAACATGGCACACAAGGAAAAAACACCCACAAGGTTTTGCCAAGGGAGGCAGAAGAAGCTTCCAGCTCTGCAAGTATAAATCCTCAGCAACTCCGTGTTGATGGAAACCTCACCCTAAAAGCCCTGTGGGCTCTCCTCAGCTCAGCTGGTATACTAAGAAAGAAAACTTTGATCCTTTTTTTTTTTTTTTTTCTAAAAATCTACTTCACGATTCAACATCTTGGATGCAAACCTTTTAAAAGACTGAGATGGCATCAAGTCAGGGACAGGATGGAGGGAAATGTGGTTCCTTCCGTGGGGGGACCATTAGGAGGAAGGTTAATAGCCCTGGGCATGCGATCAACTTAAGGTTTGTGCCAGTTTCCCCAGGGTTTCCCTCCATCACCAGCTTCCCTAGGCTGGGCAGCTCACCCTCATCTTCCTACCAGCGACAGCTCTTAAACAGAAGCCTGCTGGGGAGAAACAGAGAGATAATCACATAATTAACTTATACGGATAAAGTATGAAATAGGCACAGGGAGGGAGCCCTTTGAGTACCTTCGCCTTTGGGGAGATACAAACTTGATGTACGTTCAGCTTGAAAGATGGGGAGGGAGCAGGGATTTAGACCTTCCTAAACATGTGGACTGCAGGATGGAGGCAGCAGGGATTCTGAACAAGGCTGGAGTTAGCATGCAGAGCACACAGCCTGGCAGAGTATGGGAAAAGGAGAGAGGAGCCCAAAGAGCTGGCGCCACTCGCTGACGAGCAGAGCGCAAGTGATAAAGATTTACTGCAAGAGAGGAGGAAACAGTCCACTGGCCCGATTAGAGCTGTGAATACCGAGTTGTTCAGGGAGGATTTTGCAGCTGACTGATCACAGGCTGTCGGAGCAGGCCTCGGACAACAGCTGCAAGGCTTGCTGGGCTGCAGAAACAAAGGGCGCCTAGCACGGTGCAAAGAAAGAGTTGACAGGTTGTTGTTAGCAGTGGCAAATGTGTGAGGTACGGCAGTGTGTGTGAGACAGGGTGGGGTGGGTTGGTGGGGAAGAAGGAGGGCAAGAAGCACAGGCAGAGCTCAGAAAAGGGAGGGGGGAGGGAGCAGAGAGACAGGCTTGGTCAAAGCATTTTCCTAAAATCAGGCCGGTGTTTGTAAGGAGGACAATCACAAGGTCTGTTTGCTGCTGCCAAGCTGAATTAGCCCATCGTCTCATTTATAGGACGAATCCGGTGGCACAGACTCCAAGGTGCATGGCATTAAAGGGACTAATTAGACAATTCCGGCAAATCTGAATTAAGACCCTTTCTTTCTTTCTTTCTTTGAAAGCTGGAAAGCATTTCTCAGGACTCGAGTCAGAGGCTTAGGTTTTGTTGGGCTTTTTCTTTCTGTTCCGAGAAGGGATATCTTGTGCGGTTCCTAACTCACTAGGGTCTGACCCTGTGCTTCTAAATTCTGCCCTGAGCTTCAAGAACAGTTGTTAGGAAGCTGCTGGCATTTACATCATCTCTAAAAAGGTCCAAACCAAAATCCTGGATTCTGCAGGAATTCAGCTCCCAGTCCAGGGACATATTTTGCAGCTGGTCCCTCCTGTTAGAGAGACTAAACCAGAAGCCCACATGTGAACATACCTGAGCTAAGAGCCTACAGCTGAATTCTCACTCACACAAAACAATCTAGGTTTTCCAAAAGCTGACTTCTCATCTGACATCCACCACTACCCCCCTCCAAAAAGAGCATCTGTAGCCAAATGCTTTCCCCAAGCAACTCTCTGCTTTCTGGAGCCATGGCTCACTAAGTTTGGGAGTGCTGGGTAGGAATGTATCAATGAAACTCCAGAGATGATCAAAGGCAGAAGCTGGAGAACAGGAGAGCTCACTTTCAGCTCCCTGTTTGGCAGGTTTTAAGATTCAGTTCTTGAAATCTGGCAACATTTTACTCCAATTGTGACATCTCTGAAGCAATGGTGCATGCTGTTTGCACACAACCACTATACTACAGTGGTCACTATTAAAATGTTTTGCAAGTGGTTAAGGTTACCATGGTGTTCACAGTATAGGAAGGGAAAGGAATACCATGAAAATCACAGAAACATTCAGCACTGTAAGCTGCAAACATCAGGTGTTTCATAGTAATTAGTGACACTTTGGAAAGTATAGGCTTCTTGCTTTTCTACATACGTAGCTATTACTGTCCAACAAACAGGAGACACTAAGAAATTACAATGGTCTTCATAGTATCCAATAAACTCTACCAACAAACCCTATTTTGATTTTTCTCCTCTAAAGAGTCTCTGGGACTCTGTTACTCTAGTCCCAGTGGGCAGCACTTGATACACTGTAAAGGGAATTCAGAACAAGAGGCATTTCAAGGCTTCTAACACAGCACCATTCTCCCAAAATGTATTTAAAAAAAAAAAAAAACAAAAAAACCAGCATGCAGAATACTCCATCTAGGGGTAGAAATGTAACCTAAAATTTCCTTAGCCTCTGCTTTGACATGTGTTAACCTCATTCCACCAGGACTGAGCGCATGAGAAATAATCAGACATTTCACAGAGGTTCCAAATAGTTCTTCCTCAGTATGAGTCCCATAGATTTTTACTTTTTATTATTTTAAATACAGAGCTTCCAGCTTGAGTTTCCGCCTAAGAGTGATGAAGAACACAGGCACTACTTTTATGTGTCTACTAGTGACTGGATTATACTTTAAACTAGAAATATTACTTTAGGAACAATTTAGAATCCATCGTATCCATATGCTCAAAGTTTTCAGCTCAGTAAGGGTGGTCAGTGACCTCAACTGCAAAGAAAAATGAAATGTCTGAAGGGCTATTTAGGTGACTGTCTTTGGATATAATTAGGCTTCTACTGAAGTCAAAGCAAGGTCTGAATTTCACTTTAGGGGGAGTAAAAAGTACTTGTGGCAGAGGCATACTTCTCAGTAAGAAAGCCTCTCTGCTGCTGGATAATTTGATAGCATTTATGCTTAATATTAGCAGAGTTTGTTCACCAACTGTATTTGAGAACAATGTATACAGCAGACAGAAGCAACAAATTCATAGGCTCAGGAAACAAACAAACAAACCCCACCAAATTGAAAAGATATGATAATGCCCATTAACAGTTTTTCCTCTTGAGGGGGAAAGAATAATTAGAGCAAATATAACAAGCCTTTCCCTTTCATCGCATGCTTTCTGCATACAGATCTCTTTCAGCTGACAATTCCTCACTCATTTTCCTTAGTAAGCAGTGGGTTACAGCTCGTCCATGTTAAAGTTTTCCACTCCACTCTGTCTTGCTCTTTGTCTCTCTGGTGCAGAGTGGCTGCTTCCGAGGCTGGTGTAACACCCTCAAAATAACCAAGTTACTTCCTACATTTGCTCTCCTGAACACCCAAGATTTGATCACCTCCATTCTTCCCGCTCGAGCCTCTCCGCTGCGAACCTCATAAAAGCACAAGGTTAGAATTTTCTAGGCACCACTTTAATTTTTCAAATAGCAATCCAATTACTGAGCAAATTGGCACATGTGCCTGGTTACATAGTGACTTGGCACTGCCTCCACCCAGTGCTGGCAGTGATGAATGTGTTCCCCCTTAGCCCTCCTCATCTATCTGCTCCAGCCTCCCAGCCAACACCAGTGACCACATAAGGAGAGTGCCTGGCAGCTGCAAGCCCGAGGTGCCAAGAGGCAGATTGTGTTCTGTAGCAGCAGGATCTGGGGCTGTGACTGGCTTCCTGGCTAGTCTTTTGTAAGACCTTTTCCATGGCCTCTAGGTTGGCTCTAATGAAGCCTGTAGAAATGCCTGCAGGGAGCTGGTATAGAAGTGAGTTAAGTCAAAGGTTTAATTTAGTTTCTAAAGTGAAGCGAATGTATATTGGCCTTCTTTTTCCACCCTGCAATTATACTCCTGCCACATTTATGAGAAAATACAGTATTCACTTAACAATAGGAGTGCATTCCTGGGGATGTCTGCACCTCACATTGGGGCAAAGATCCCCAAGCCAACCTCAATTAACTGAGCTGCAGAACCAGAAGCAATATAGCTGTGTTTGCTCCGTGTGACACCCGAGCTAATTAACTATGTATGGCAGCAACAGAGCTTTAGTGTTTCTGGCACTGAATCTCTATCCCTGTGTGGTAACCTCCTACAGACATCCCAGCTCCCTTGGAGGTCACCTGAGGGCTCCCTAATCTGATGTTGCCTTGCATTGCAATGATACACAGAGGAATCCTCCAGGAACTGGCATGAATTTGTCAACCCCTTCACATCATGTGAGAGTGGTGTGGCTACAGATGTGGTTACAGTAAATCTGGACTGTTCCTCTTCCATCCCATTCACATTTTTTTTTATTACTCACATCATGATGGTTTCAGAGCATCTCTAAGTAACATGTTAAGCATCTTGAGCAACATCTGTCACATGTGCTGCTTTCTCAAGTTCTTACTTCCTCCTCCAGGGGCAAAAAGCTGGATGAATCTTCTAAAGTATTTCTCAAAATTGTATTTTCTGGCTTTTTTTTTTTTTTAGAAAAAAAAATAATAAAAGGAAATTTGGATCTTAGCCCTTAAGTGAACTTTTTTGGACTATTTAGAAATCCATTTTCAATTATTTCAATACAGCAGATAAGAACTTCCTCACAAGAGGATATTTTTTTCCCATCCAGATTTTCTATGATTGCAAGAAATATTTCTTAGAATATTTCTATTTCTTAGAATAAATGAGTACAGATACCAAAGTCCAGAGATGCACTATGATAACTGAAATGCAAACAGGATGTGGTGAAGCCAAAACTGAACACAATAACCTGTCAGCTATTCCTCTTCTGGAACCCCACCTCAGGCATACCAAGAAGCTACTGGAGAGAATCAGAGTTATTTGTCCAGCAACTTTCTGATGCAGCTAGTAGACTGAAAAATATCTGAGTGGACTCTGAACTGCACTCAACAGAATATTTTGCTTGGACTTTAATTACGAGTACAGTTGTTTGTTACTGATGGAAATTTTTTTTACCCTTTTTTTTATTATTATTTTGTTTTAAACAAAGTATGCTGGCAGAGGTACTTAATGAGATCTCTGAGCTGTGATTGTTACACTATATTTAATTAATTTCTCCCTATTTATCATTTAAGAACTTCAGCAGCTGAGCTGCCTTTACTGGTGTTTATCTCACTTGGGTCTTCTGTTGATCTTCCAGATACCAAAGCTGAGTTGGAATTCCAAGAAACACCATGAGGACCTCAGAACTTCCCCTTCAAACCTTATCATCCTCCTCTCAAGACTGACTTTTCACAAGGCAGGAAACATAGTGGTAACTTTAAACACACATACCTCAAGACCATCCATCAATACAAGCTCATACCACTGCAACACAGCAATGTGGATTTGAAGTGTGATATCTGAGTGTGCCACTTTCCCTCTGCCACAATTCTGCATGGGTTACTTGAGGAGTAATTTTTAACAGGCAACACTAAATTCTACACTGGCTGTACTGGCCATATATTTAAAATAGAGGTTTAAAGCAATCTGGACATTTATGGACACCTCATTATATCTAGTAAATCTACTAATCTCACCTATAAGGAAGGGTCTGTCCATAGAAGCTCTGGTGACTGCAGTACTTTACAGACACCTTCATAAAAGCAAACAACACATTTTGATTAACAGACTTTTATACATTTATATTTAAGACTTCTAAGCTATGCTTAGACTATGGGAATCCTTTAACTTACTCTAGGGCACCAGGGAAGGTAAAGCACATGCAGTATTGGTGGGCTTCCTAAGATTATTCAGGGGTTCATACCTCTGTATTTCAGTGATGTTCAAATGAAGGCTTCAAACCTCAGAGGAGTAGCTGATGTGAAGCCCTGTTGTCATCTTCAATACTTTCTCCAGCATCAGGAAACTGAGGTGGAAGCTGGACTCCTACTCCTGGCTACAGGCCTGCAGGACACAAGAAAGAGTTATCCAGAAGGGCACATAAGCACGTGCTTAGCACTAGGCATGTGAATACCACAAACTCATAAAAGCTCCCAGGCCAAAGTTAGCAACACTGCTGCAGCCAAGCTGTGCTGGGAGCTCAGCATCCACTTAAGAGCTTTGCTGGATGGCAGCCATTTACAGATGTACAATCAGTAAAGAGACATGTAGGCACAGACTTCCTTTAATGGGTCCCCTGAATTATCTTCTCGAAGATACGTACTTGGTTATTTCAATTCATATATTTATAAACCAATATACTCCTTTTTTAATTACACCTCAGACGCTGGCACATGTATCCTTTTGCCTGGAGTACTTTGCTTACCACGCTTCTTAAAAATTTGGGGCCAGACAAAGAATTCGAAATCAAATGCAAAAAGCAGCTAAAATCTGATACTATGGAACTCTACCAGTTCCTGTTCTACTTTTGTTTTGTCCTTGATCTGTTTGCTTTGAAGGTGCTGATAGATGCCTGCCCAAACAGAACGATAACTCCTAACAGCAGCTTGATGAATAAAAGAAGAGAAAGTGGAAGAAAACAATAGGAAAGGCATTAAGGTCACTAAGTCATTCTTTCTGGGATGGGCATCAGACATATGCTTGCTACTCCAGTCACAGTGCAATCAAAGCTGTCTTGTGCCACTGCCAAAACCTGCAACAGGTGCCAAAAGATTACAACATTGGTTAAATCCACTCCTAAGGCACCAGCTCAGGGACTGCTCCAAATCCCAGAAGCCCATGAATGTCTTTTCCAAGACATTAACTCTTTCGGAATCATTCCCTCTTATTTTCAGGATGGTGCTGGGTAGGGGCAGGGGGGGGCAGGACAGGGCACAAATAAATTCAGCTGCCAGGAGGCAATCCTCTCATTTTGCCACTGCAGGTCTGGAGAGGTGCCAAAGGCAGGCACACAGCCTCCCAAACACATTTGTAAGGTAATTAATATTTTATATTCACAACTATAGGAAACCTTCATTCACGAGGAACTATTAAGACAGTTTCTGCATCCATTCTCCCCAGCACATTACAATGACAACTCCATGCCAGCAGCAGCCACATGGCCTAAAGGTGCCAAGCTGGCAAGGATACACTCTCTCAGCATTTGGCATCTAACCCCTTGGCAAAGCCCCCAGCAGTTGTGCTTGGCTGCTTTTGGATCCGTCATGTGGTTGGGCTGCTGATAGCACAGGAGGGTGCTGCGTCCTCTGGGCACCATTTCACTTTAACACCTGTCTGATTCAGAGGAATGTGTGCACATGGAGAGCAAGATCCCTGCACAAATCCTCCCAGAGACCCAGAGCATATGCTCCATTTGTTACTGAAAATGGTCTTTTTTTTTTTTTTTTTTTTTTTCCCCTCTCTCCCCCCTCCCTTTCTCTTCCCCTTCACATATCTGTCCACAACCCTTAGAGGGTCCTACATCCTGCCATGCATTCCACATGTGCTGGAGGTTTGCTCTGTGAACCAGGAATACAAAACATACCCTTTTTGTATATAATGAAATCTCATATTTTATTGTGCTCATATAAAGCCATTTCTTTGTGAATAAGACTTTTTTATTTGTGACATTTTAATGATCTACAAATGCTTGGTATAGATGAAAGGAAATTATTATTTCCAGGTCACCTTGCAGTAATACTTTTTGATAGGCACCATAATTCCGATTAAATTGAGTAATAAGGGAGAGGGGAAACCCTTCAAACATTAAGTGCCACTGAAGCAAAAATATTTTTAAAGGAAAACACAAAACCAAGCATAGATCATTTTAAAAGGCACAAAATATCAGAGAGGAGTGTAGATAAGAAAATTCAAGGCCCTTTTTCTACTGGGGACTACTCGAAGAAAAAAAATTAAAAGTGGCTCTTAGGACATGGAGAATGTAAGAAAACCCCGTGCCCCAAAAACACCACGTGCCCTTGCAGTAAATGCAACAAGTCTTCACGTCACAAGACTGGGTCTGACTTGGGTCACAACTGCAGGAAAATAATCCCAGTTCTGGTGCCTCAGAGGTCAAAACCCCAGCTGTCACCCCAAAGGTGGCAGTGGGGTTCAGGGGTGCTCCCGGGGAGGTGTGGTTAGGTGTGCAGAGAAGTGTGTGGAGATTTTACCCAGCACCTCTCCAAAGCTGCACCTCACGTTTGCACTGCTTCACCCAGTACATTCTGACACTTTTGAGCACGGTTATCTTTGGATCAGACACTCTCTAAAGGCTGGGAAATAAATTCAAGTCTTTGGTTGCTAAGCTCAGGGTCACAAAATAATCACTGCTATCGCTGGCTCCAGCGGGGAGGCTCAGTGTACCCGGTTCACCCCAACTGGAACGTGCAAATAAAAGCCAGGGCTCCTGTGTTCTCCTTCAAGCCATACCATTTGCCTGTCACGTTGTTCCTGCAATTTTTGTTTTGCATCAAGGCCCACAGACACCACCAGCCAAGGCCCCCCCTGTGCCAGGCAGAGCACTAGCACAGAACACAAACCCTGCTGCTCCCTGCACGTAAGTTTGCACCTATCAGTATTCCCGAGTTACTTTTTATAAATAAAATTTTTAAAGAGCAAACAGAAACCAAACGGACACTGATTGGAAATCCTCACACTAAAAGTAGTACAAGTTTAAACATGATATCACAAAGAGAAGGTCACAGATAAAATTATTTCCAAGTGTCTTGAACAGAAGATAGGATGAAGCATTAAAAAAAATTACTCTTCTCATACACTAGTACCAGGTTAGCCCCTTATTATGAAGGAGCTGACTTTGGTTTTTTCTCTGGGGCTTTTTTTCCTTCTCGAACAGTTCTTCCCTTCTTATTTAGAAAAAAAAAAAAAAATGTTCTCTCCTTCCCCTCCTCTGAAACACATGGTGTCTTCAGAACACTAGGGTGACATACAGGATGGACACTGGGACCATGACAAATTTAAGATCCAGCATCTTGGAGGCTTTCTTGGCCACAAGCCAAAGCTTTCTGGAATGGAAAAGCTTTTTTCAATAAGGCATTTTCAGTAACAAATTCACTATTTAACGCTTGGGAGGTAAGCAAATATCCCAACTTAAAATTGTTATTCCATTACTTAGGATAATGTTATTTTAGATCATTTTTAGGAGCTTCTGTAATTACATTTTTTTCCGTTTCTTTTTCTCTGTGACCTGGGCAGTTAAAAAATAAATACCAAATAAACATATAAAACTCTCCAGCAACATTCCTGAAATAGTTTTTCTGTAAAGTACATGCCATGTTGAGAACACATGATTTTGTAGCACAAAGATTTTATTGGCCTCACTGCTCAGATTCATGCCAATTAAACCTACCACACCGTATCGTCATTTATTTTCCATCCCTGTGTACACACATACTCCTTCTAAAAAAGAAGTTCCCAAATCCTGCACAAATTCACAAGCTGACTGCATGCTATCCTATTTTCCCTTGAAAATGATAGGCTAAGAAGAAGGCACCAGATGTTACTCTTGGGAAATAAAGGGGCAACAAGTAGGTGCAGGACTGCAGAAAAGGCAGCAAAAGAACAAGGGGAAAGGAGGATTTGCATTCAAGAGGTTCCTTGCACCTCCTTTCTGCAGCAACCTGGTGTTCTGTACCTGCAGCAGACTTGCTCCCACATGGGTCTCAGCTGGACTGAGCCCTGGTAGGAATGCACCCTGAGCACAGCTTATATACCAGTTCCATGGGAGACCAAAGAAATAATAATAAAAAAAAATTAATGTCCAAGTCAGAAAAGCTTCCAGGTTCAATTACATAGACATAAACCTTCTACATGAACAGACCTTGCCAGGTGTTTCCTTATAATACACTTACCCTTATTAACATGACTATATAAATACAATCAACTTACCCAAATCAAGCCCTGATCATTTCCCCATTTAAAACTTAATGAATTTTCTGAGGTCTCTAAGGTCAAGAGCTTCTTCATAACAACATGCCAGATTGGGACCAACATGCCAGATTGGGACTTTTTTTTTTTTTTTTTTTTTTTTTTTTTTTTTTTTTTTTTTTTTTTTTTGTAAAAAAACAGTGATTGTGCCATGACACAAGGGTAGAACACTGTTTTAAAGGGCTGCTGACTCTGGACAATTTATATGCTAATTTCAGAAATGATTCCTCTTACATTAAGTAAGGAGCTGAGGAATGTTCCAAAGGTCTAGACAGACCACACCATTAACAGATTGGGTAAATCAAGGCTAATACTGCCCACAGCATATTACACCGTGTGAACTTTCTTCACTGTACACACTTTACTAATTTTAGTTCCACGTGGTTCCCCAGCTGACTGGCCAAAATATAAACTACACCAGCTCTCTAAAGCCTCCCAGTGCCCATCTTGACCTTGGACTTGCCTTTAATATTAAACTTGAGGAAGAAACTAAATGGTCAGACTGCTTTCTTCTGGGTACATTTATAAATGGTTTATAAAGGGTTAACAAATGATTACTAGATTATGAGAATGCTGAAGAAGGATGGACAGCTGTGAGCAGCTATGATGCTAAATGATCAGCTATTTGAGAAAGTAACAAAGAGGAGCCATATATTCTAAGCCTGAACCTCACCAGGGTGTGGCAAACAATTCCAGTATCATCAAAATTATTTGACCACTGACAAATCTACCAGCATTTATTAGAAGTGTTCTAAGGCTATTATTGTTTTAGAGGACAATTCAAAGCTGGCTCCAAATTTAGACTTTGCACGAACAAGCTGCTCTAAAGCCTTAAAATAACACAAAGATTTCCAGTTTTTATTTTACTTCCAATAAAAATCATCATCAGGCAAGTTCTCACGTGCTATGTGTAATCCTGACAATGAAGAATTGAAAAACTTCAATTAAAACAAGCATCACTAAATCAAAGTAACCATAAGATACTGAGGTCAACCGAATTTTTAAAATTCCTTCTGGTTTATATCTCAGTTTACTAGCTACACTGCTGAAATAAGGCAATGATTCCAAATGTGATGCTGAGTCTAAAGTGCTTAGTTGTCACAGGGGAAAAAAAAAAAAAACGCCTCACTAGTGATGAAATTTTGGTTTTAGAAATCAACTTGAACTGGCATCCAGAACATTGACAGCATCTTATGTATTAATCTGAGGTAATAAGTTCCTGCAAATTCACTTACTGGTAAACTTTCAGGTACTAAATAATATAAAGCACCTTCATGTGACAAAAATCTGATTTGTTTTCAGATGAAGAAGAGCTTCTCCTAGACTTATTCTTTTTTTTTCTTTTTTTTCTTTTTTTTTCTACTTAGCTCTCGGAGGATTATGCTAAATGCAAACAACTCAAACAATCTCATAATACCTTTCTTAATTGATAGTGTAATATTTTGGGGACACAGAGTTGAATATCAAGTCAAAAGAGCACGGGGCACAAACCTCCTCTCATTGAATTCAATAGATGAACTTCCACTGACTGCCAAGGAAGAGGATTAGGTGTTCTGTTTATAGTGTGGGTGCCAGCAAACTCTTCCCCCCTCACATCCCCATCACACACACACACACACAGCAAGTGATCAGTGTACTACAACTTAATTATATGGTAGGGACTCTCTCTGAGCAAATTACAACCAGTTATGCAATGCAGCCTTTCATAAACCAGTACAAGCAGGACCCCAAAATCTGAAACAGCTTTTAGATATCACACACTGCCAAGAACATGCTTCCCTATACATCAGACACCTCAGTGAAATGACTCCTGATAATGATCAGTGATGGTAAATGGGCTATTGGAAAAATTCCAAAGTTCACCTTCCAGCTACAGGAATGAGCAGGGTATATGTGTGACTGTGATCTTTGGCAGGGAAAGGTACATTGTTTCAGTGCTGTGGGAAAAATGCTTAATGCTCAAACATTTCCTTAAAATAAGATCACAATGAAACATTAGAGGTGGCATTATTAAGGATAATCAACTTCCCCAGCTGACCAAAAAATAACTCCTAACCCATCTCCACTCTGCAGAAAAAAAACTAAATTCTAGTGTTTTGTGCCCTTGGTTTTTTCTGGGCACTTCAGCAGAGATTCTACAAAGAGAATAGGCCCTTGTGTGCTCTAGCTCTTGAAACTCAAGCAAATTCTCAACTTACCTGTTCATTTTCCTCATCAGTGAATGAAGGAATTACTCAAAATGTTGAGGTTAGTCTATAACACTTTTGAGATACTGAAAACACAAACCCTTACATCCCAGGCTTATTTCTGAATGGGGTGTACGTATACAGCCTTAAACAGGATTTGGAGATCTCAGGAACCAAACTTGGTGCTGAATGCCATGACATACAGAAAAACTGAGCTGGTTTTATAGTATTTGTGTTGAAACTGCTGCAATAAAATCTTCCATTCCCTTACACTGAGCCAGAACTTCCTCTGAAACCACGAAATATTCCATCACTGACCATGCTGGAGTTTTGCCACTGCTACCATTGCTACCACCTTGCTCCCACAGCATAGGATGCACTAAGGAGGCACTGTGTGCTATGAGAAGCCAGGATCAAAAAAGCAGGTTTCCTGGATATTCAGTCTCTCATGCTTTTCCCATGACAAGAATAAAAATCTAGCATAATGCTAAGAATGTTGCTAAATATTCATAGAGCTCTGGTTCCTTGGGAAACCACTAGTAAAGGGCAGGCAAGCAGATGTCTGCTGTTGAGCACACACGTGCATACATACTTATAAATGTATAAAAAACACTCAACACTTCTCCACAGAAACAGTGATCACCAGTCAGAGATGATTTGTACATTCTGACAGCACTGCCCACCCATTTTGGAGCTGCCTTTCTCCTCCCCTTTCTCAGTTCATCCCAGCTTCATTCCATCATTTTTCACCTCCTGTGTAGGTTCAGCCAGCTCCTTTTCTTCACCAATCCACTTGGTTTCCCCCAGGAGATACCTCACCTCAAGAAAACACCGAAGTTAATAATTTTTATTATATCATTACTTCTCTGTATATCCCTTCCTTATGCTGCAGATTACAGTTTCTCTAAGACAGAGATTATTTATTATTCCATGAACTAATACAACAAAGCCCAAATCTTACCCAGCCCCTAGTCACTACCATAAGAAGTTGAGAATAAAAAGAAACTGCCTTTGCCCTGGGCAAATGCTCTCCAGAGTGATATCAATCATATCCATCTTTGCAAAAGGAACTCCAGAAAGCACTTAACAAACATGCCAAATATTCTAGAACTTTAATCACCAATTCTTTTCAAAATCATTCATTTCAAACAAATTTTATAGCATGAAATGTAATCCTTTTTATTCTAGGCATCCCTGAAATACTAAACCATGGTAGCAAATTTGTTGTTCTTTTCAAGTCTTGCTCATTTATCATTTCAGGGTACTTAGGAGTATCTGTTCACACCTGTTTGTAGTCACTCCTTTCTCCTCACTGAACTTCCTGGATACAATGAGGGAAACATCCAATTTGTAAAAATTGTCCTATGAGCAACCAGGTTTAGATACAGAAGAATTTCAAAAGACTGAGGAAGACATCCTGAAAACCATTTAAAAAAAATATTTCTGAACTTGTTCAGCATGTAAATATTTTTATACTGATAACTTTATAGCAGCCATTTACTTAATTTTCTTAGTGGCAAAGCACTTGGAAAATATGAGAAGCTAGGCTATAGGTATGTTGCCAATCTGCCTTTAGGGTTGAAAAAAACCACAGTGACATTCTCTGCTATTTTCATAATACATCACATGTCTGACCGAAACCAGTGGAAATCTTTCAGACTCTTCAGTGGACTTAGAAGCAAGAAATAATTCCTTCTTCTGCAGAGCAGCTCAGAAGTAACTTAACCACAAGTTCTGCTGAGTAGCAAATGAATTTCTACAACTCTTAAGAAAGCAGGAGCTCGGAGTCTCAGCCTTCTTGTTAGGAAAAACGTTTTGGGTTATTGCAAGGACTAACCCATTCTAAGATGCCAAAAGGATCTGTTTTCTTTCCCATGAAGCTCAAGTTTCCACCTTTGGCTACATTCTCAGAATACAAAGTTCTGTTTTTAACCCAACTCAGCAGGGCATGCAACAAGGAGAGTGGAAGACCTTCCCTAAGTGTGAACTGAGCAGTCAGCCAAGGCTGCTGGAGAAAGAGATGTTTCAGATCAAGCTAGACCCTTACAGCCACCTTATCTGAACATCTCCCCCACACAGACCAGAAACTATGAGGCAGATATAAGAAGCTTAAAAGTGCACATTCCAGAAAAGCATGCACTTGGCAGCTCAGAAGTAATACAATAATGCTCCAAAATGCCATAATTCTTGAAAAGGGACATCTGAAGTTTTTGCTGTGAGCGTTGCTCAGATCTGGAGAGGCTGCAGCTCCTTGCTTAGGATGGTATGCAGTACACACCATGTGTTCTGAAAGCACAGAGTGTTTTAGATCTATGGTCAAAACCTGGCAGGAACAGCTCTTTCAGGAGAGCAGTTTGAGTAGTTTATCCATTAATTTAATCTAAGTTAAGCAGGTGATAAAACCTTCAGCTCTGTGGGTGAACTGAGAGGAAACAGACAAAATGACAGAAAGGTTATTTTATGAATAATACATAATCATTCATTTCCTCTTATATAAGACCACATGAAATGCCAAAGGTCTGTTGTACACTGGAAAAGAGGCATAAAACCCTGATTTGTAACCACTTAACAAGGGTAATGAGTCAGGACTTAAACCAGAATGTTCACAATGCTAAAGAAGAAGCAGCAGCTCAGATGCTTCTTTGGGCATCTATAAAAATTCATCTGGAATGTCCAAGATCGTTTTACAGCAGAATTCATGGTATTAACGTAACCACATGAATTACCAACAGCTATTTCACCACATACAGAGACAACTGTACCATTACCTGTCAACATTATAGCTCTCACTCAGCATAGAATCAAAAGAACTCCTCTACAAGTTTTACATTTCCATTTCCCTGGGAAATTCTTTCTATCACGAGGACAGTATATATAATTGAACACCAGGGCACCTCAAGTTGTCAGATGTCACTGTTGGCCACATGGTCACATGAGCATTACTTTCCTGTCTCCCTTCAGAGGAAGTGCATTTCACCTCAAAGTGCCTCAAAAATACGTGAATGCTTTGATGACTCAGGTTGCACTTCTTCAAAATGTCAATACATTCCCTCCTTTTTTTTTTTTTTTTTTTTTTCCCCTCAGGAATGTCTGTAGAATCTTTCCTAATTACACAGTCTGAAGCCTTCTAGCTTACATGAACTTTCATTACAACAGGCAAAATCACTGAGCTTAAAAATCACCCTTTTAAATCCGTGAGGTTTGGATGCACTTTTGTTGAATTCAGGGCAGATCCAAGGGAACCTACAGGAATTCCTGCTAGCATTACTGGCAGATCTGACCTTTGGTTGCAGTCACCAAGGCTGGAGGGACTTGACACACCAGGCAATGCTTATCTTACAGATCTTCTATTTTGGTAACATGATGTTTTTATGTTTCCTAGAGATTTGCCTCAAGACAGCACCCTCTGCCACAGCCTGCAGAGGTACACATGCAATTACAAGCCTGCAAACAGCCTTTTTCCACTCACTGGAAAATTATCAAATTTCTTTGACACAGGGAAGCTTAACTGAGAGGAAATGGTGGTTATCCTCTTGAAGTAACCCCTAGAGAAGATGAGAATGTCATTGCAAGCTTGTGGGAAAAAAAGTTTTTCCATTGTCAGCATGTAAAATAGGCACAGGACAATAGGCACTGTGTTTTTTCTGTGATCAGGTTGACAAATCCCTGAATGGGAAGAAAATGAAAGTCAGGGGCAGTTTGTCCCAAAAAACTATTAATTAACTAAGGGTTAACAAAGTTAGGATTTAGAAAGCTGCATCCTCAAAGAGACAGAAGCAGCACAGAGTCTTAAAAAAGGATATAAAACATCAGTACTGGAACAGTTCTAATGGATTTATAATAAATAGCCTTATAAGTTTTTCAGGCATAAGCCTCTTTCCTCAGATAGTGTCTTTATCCAAAAGAAAATAAAACATGTACTATGTGTACTACAAACAAAAAATTGACAGCACTCCCATTAGTGGCCTCCATTTTGTACAACCCACCAATTCTCTTCATCACCACAGGCTGACATAATCTCAAAGTGGCTTCCAATAAATTCTCTGCAGATAAAAAGCTCAGTTTCTACCATCACGTTTTCACAGAAGACTGAATTCCAAGCCTGGGTGATAATGCCAAAGAGAGGTACCAGAGGAGTTTGTACACTTGACCTTCAGTACCATAATTCTGTTATTACCAGTCCACATCTGAACAGTCTGTAAAAGTTAACACAAAGCATGGAAGTAAATACAAAACAATGCATGAGGGAACATTTTCCCCCTTTTTTGGGAAATATAAATAACCACAGAGCTGTGTTGATACCACAATTAACAAGAAAATTACTTAAGAGAAGTGGCAAGGGGGAACTGAATTAACTATAGTTAACTCACTGCAGATATGATGAACAAGATAATCTAATGTGACAACCTCACAACATCTGGTTCAAACACAGGGCAGGAAGTCTCACTGCCATCATACCATCCTTGCCATCTTTTCTCATTCTCCTCTGTGTTTTTTACTGGGGCAGCTCCCTTGGCTGCAGCACATCCTTCCTAATTAGGTTCCTAAGTGAAGTGGTAACTTTTATTTCTCCCAGAAAGCACATGACTTCATTAGTGAGAGATGTGCTCATCCTGACCTACCAAACCAGGCTGATGTCTCCCAGCCTGCCCACCCCCACTGGTGTTCCCATGACAGTCAAGGGCACCTGAAGCATCTGTGCTTGCTCTGCTGTCCTGCCTCTTGGCTTCCCAAAGACAGAAGCACAAACACACAGAGGAAGGGTTTCATCACAAAGGATCACCTCTGGGTGCACTTGCTGAGGGTTGAAATTTTGGAGTTTGTTTCCTGTTTTGGGTTTTCCAGAGTTCACCTCCATGCCATGTCTTCTTGGTTGGAACAGGTGAATTAAACTAAAGAAAACAACGAGACCTCCCTGAATAGGTCTCATTTCAGACATTACTTCCAGCCCAGATTTTTAAGCTTTTCAGGGCAGAGAACACTTGATGTCTTTGCCAACTGATGTGTTAACTTCTAATAACTATCTCCAGCAGTAATATGTACAATCAAATTAATGTAGTTTTAGACCCATCTTTCTTGAAGAGTTCCAACAGTACTTGAAACAGGTTGTTAGAATAGGTCTTAGTAAGCTCTGGAGGAGCCAAAAGCCCTTTTTCCTCCCAGAGGCCATGTGCCACCAGTAACCAAAGGCTGAAGGGGCCTAGGGAGCTGATATTCAGAAAATGCTGCCTCTTACTGGTACAAGATAATTTTCAGAGTTGCAGGAGCAGGCACTGAATTCTGCAGCTCAGGTTGCAAACAGAGCAACTCTTCTTGAGAGGCAATACCTTGTTCCTACAGGTTGTGGGTCTTGGCTTCAGCAGGAATTCCCAAATCCATCTAAGCCTGAACTAAACAAAAAAATCAATGTAGTTCAGAATAAGACAGCTTTACCAAAGCAACAGCTTGAGCCCAGAGTGCAAGGATTTGGTAGCTCTCATTCAGCTCAGTGCTCAGCAGGAGCTGTGGACCAGAAATCCTTCTCTCTTGCAGGACATGCAACCCTCAAGCCAGCCTGTCTGTGATGCCTGTAGGACATCCCTGGGGGAAGTCTCTTAAACTTCCTCCAAGTTCCCCAGGTGTGGGCATTTGAACCCAAACTCCTTATATACTTGAAACCAAAATCTCTCTCTGTAGCACAGCTTTACATGCATTGTAGTTCCACCTTCACTTCTTGGAGGATTGCTTCCAGCATGAATTGAATAGTTAGTGGGACCTTGCAAACAAAATTCCCAAGCAAAGGAGCAAAAGAAGGATGGTAAATTCCTTTCAGAGTACCCACATTTGCAGACAGAGCAGAACGGGCAGCTAGAAGCTATTTATTTAAAATAGCAGCAACTCACAAACATCTAAGCAAAGGCTAGCAAATAAAAGTATAACTTCAGAACATGTATGAAGAGAAAGAAGCATGCATGTTTGAGGACACAAACTGTAGCATGCATACATACAAAGCCATAACATTCCTTTGTATGAGGTACATTGTGAGGTGTTCAGCATCAACCCTCTCCAGGGCTGATGTGACAGGAAAACACAAAAGAAATTAAAATAAATTCTCTATTTCTTCACTGAAATGACAGACACAAAATACACTTAGCTTCTAGTTACAAAAGTCCTCCAAGCACCATCCACATTATCCAGAAAAAAAAAAAAAAAAAAAAAAAAAAAAACAAAACAAAACAAAACAAAACAAAACAAAACAAAAAAAAAAAAAAAAAAAAAAAAAAAAAAAAAAAAAAAAAAAAAAAAAAAAAAAAAAAAAAAAAAAAAAAAAAAAACACAACTCAATATTCACCTTGCAGAATAAACATGGAGAGGTCAACTTCTTCCTAAAAGGATAATAAACACTAATTCTCCTATTTCTCTAATTTTATTGCAAGAAGCCATATACTACTAATAAAAATTACCAGTTTTGGTGAAAGTGGATACTGCTGGTCACATTCATAGAGCCACTTGACTCCTTCCAGCAGAAAAGTAATTTAATACTATTACAGGAACTGTCAGGGACAGGGGGTCTCATATGGGAGCTGGTTGTTGTAGTAATCACATTAGAACTCCTCACTGCTCTATTACAGAGCTAAAACCTACAGATGCCACACAGATACAGGTTTTGTATGAACCTATAAATAGATATATACATATATTTGTAAAAAAATCTGTTTTTTTAATATATATACACATATATAAGGATAGAAATGCAAACACACTTTTGGAGAGAAGTCTCCCATCTCAAACACAGAGCACTCTCTCACCATAGATACCATCCTGAGATCTCATTTCCAGTTTCCTCTATCAAAATTATGAGCACTCCAGTCCTTTCTGTCTTTAGCTTGCTGGGGTGCCACACTACGTGGTAAATACTCTGCTGCCACCCAATGACTTTCCCTGGTATTTCCTAAGGTCCTTCCCTCCCACTCGATAACTCAAGCAGGTAAAAAGAAAAAGAAATGAAGTTAAATTAAAGGCAGCACTTAGAGGTGAGTACTTGGCATACCTGGGGTGCCTTGGCCAATGTGGAACACGGGAACATCACCACCTCTCTTCACCTGCATGCAAATGACTCCAGTTCTTTTTATCACTCTGCCAACAGAAGCAAAACTTTATCTGGATTCCCAGTCACAAAAACATCATTGTGCTCTGGCAGTTAATTTTTACTGGTTTACAATGTACTTTCCTTTACACAAGAGATAATGCCAGCTAACCACAGCAAACCTTTCACACAGCTGTTATGCTTTATAGTTGATCAAAGCATTGATTTTGCAGTATTATGTCAATGCCAGACACGCTGATTCCCCTTCACTGTTTTCACTCAGGAACTGTTCAGTTCCTTTCTTTGGTCTCTTTACAAAGCACAACTTGTTTTAGTCCTTACTACTATGTCTAAATTAAGTCTGCAGTAGGCTAAAAACCCACCAGGTTTAAGAAAAAAAGGGAAATTTTGTTACTTGTATCTTCAGCTGCACCCCACCTATAATTAAGTCTTCAAACTCTTTAGCTTTCCTTGCATTAAAAATGTACATTTGTTGAATGCCCATTTAAAGAAATTCACCAAATTACCAAGGATGGTTTTGTCAGTGTGTATTTACACACAAGAACAAGCTGCTCAGTTCTGAGGAATGTGTCCAGAGTGCTAGGGCAGCAACATGTACATCTGCTCAAATTACTCTAATTTAACATTTGCGAGACCAGTTCACACAAATTAATTACTCTAAAATGTAATTAATTACATTTTTAATTATCAGCTTGAGATGATCCAAAAGCCACTGACTGTTCAATGGATGAATGTTGAGCTGAGAGCTTACTGTCACAGAGGAGCCACAAATGTAGGTTTAAAGGAAGAACCTGCAGTGCTCCATTTATTTTCACATATTTCACTATTATTCTTGTCTTGTCACAGGATGCCCCTGCAACCAGAACCTACACCTGAAAGTGCACCAAAAAACCCTAAAAGAAGGATGAATTAACTTCTTTACTAAGAACTGTCTACAAGAAAATGTGATCATAGTGTTCAAATGTAGCAGTTATTTTCAAAACATTTTGTCTACTGCTGCTCTCTGGGGTTCTCAAAAATCAGAGCTTGGTTTGAGACTCATTAGCAGTTAATTATATTTAACTGTATTTCATTCAGATGGGACAATAAAACTGGATTTGGCAGTTTGCAAGGAGTTTCAGTTTCTTACTCTTACATTTTCATGCTCCAAGCACAATCCAGAAGTATTCCAGATACAAATATTTTGGTACAAACAGATGTGAATAACTGATAATTCACTGCCTCAAAACATACCTTCTTACAATTTAGCCATAAAAGACAAAACCTGATTGTATTCCAAGCCCTTGATTTAGGCCCCAGCACTTAACTAAGCTGAGAATGTTCCATTAAAGTGCATCCAGAAGTGCTGCTCATACAGTCCAACCTGCATGGTCAGTCTATAATGAGGTCTTGGACTCCCTCTACAGGCTAAAATCACAAGTAGAGATTTAAAAACCTCAGCTTATCATGCCTTACTTGAGCCTGAACACCTTCACAGGGTACAAGATGGACAGATCTAATGCTACAAGAGTTGTTGGAGCACAGGAAGATATTTTCCTCAATCATACAATGAAGCAGTGGAGCCATCCCCAAAGGTCATGGAAAAGCAGTGTCAAGAAAGGCCACAGGGCACCATAATACCCCTTGAGAGTCTCATGTAAGGGCATGAACCAGTTTCATTTTGCTAGGGGTGAAAGCAACTGTAGGAATGTAATAGCAGAATTAAATCCTAGCCAATATTCCACCAAGAGTTTGTTTTGTAAAATGATCCAGTACAACCTTCTGTAACACATTAGTTCTGTTTTCTGTAAGGCTGTTAGCACACTCACACACTGGTGCCCACAGAAAATGTAGCTGTTAGTTGGCACAAATCTTCTGGAATTCTTTCTTATACAAGGAAATTGACTTCCTCTCAGCAGGAGTCTTACGAGGGTCACAACCCCTTTTATCTGAACCACCATCTTATCCATGTGGGATTTAATGTCACCCTTCCTCATTCAGTCAATCAGATGTGGCCCTCCCCAGACACCTGTTCCTGAATGCCTGGTGAAAAGCCAGGTAACACCTCTCTGTGCAAATCAGAAATCACACTCCTGAAACTCTGGGGCACTCTGAATGTTCAGTGCTCCAGATCTAAATTTCAGCAGTGGCCACCTACCCGATGGACATGAGTTTTAGAAAATTTAAGCCTGAACCCAAACCTACAGCCTCTGCTTTACTTCCCAATTTGGATTTACAAATCTCCAGAGAGCTGTATTAGGGTCACTCAGGAGCACAGAAAAGAAGCAAAGACTTTGGGAAATGTCAGAGGCAAAAGCTTAATAGTCACTGTGGAGGGTCTCAATCAAGCAGATGTTTCAAATGTGTGCCTAAATTTTAAGTGCTGAGTTTGATGGCAGTAGATATTACAGCAGGCACCAACCCAAAACAGAGTTAAGGAGGAAAAGCTAGCAGACAAAACAGGGGGGAAAGCAGAGCATGAAAAACATTTTTTTCACGTGCTCTATTAGTCTATGTAATCTCCCCTAGAGAGGCCCCAGCAAGCAAGTGAACTACAGACCTCAATTACAACATGTGGGCAAGTTTATTACCCAACAAAAAGTACATTAGACATTTATGATCTCATTTTATTAAATTCTCCTACTTATGACAATCACAATTGGGTGTGTATGTGTGCATGTTTAATACAAAAATCTATGCTAGATTTTTATATTAACAAGACTAAAAGCTCACCTGCATGGCAGGTGCTGCTGTGGCCACATGCTTGGGTTATGGATTAACCAACTCCTATCAAAAGCTGGGGTCTATCAACCAAATTTAAAGCAAGTGAGGCAGGTGCTCTTCCTGCTGATCTAGCCCAGGGCTCTGATTGAATTACAGCAGGAAAGAACAGCTTTGCTTTATTCGTGAAATCTGATTAGAGAAAGAGAGAGGTAACACCTTACACAACGTGGTGAAGCTTAAAGGACAACCTGCTCCTCTTAAGGCCCCTTCTGCTGGCTACTTTGATCTAAGTTTTATTGACTGGGTTTATCACATTCACCTTTGATTTATCAGAGAACTTCTTTAGGGATGTTTTTCTATACCAAGTAATTGTTCAAAGTCTTTTCAGAGAAAGCACCAATTATCCAGGATGATAGAAACGAAACACTGGTAGTTCTGGTGAAATACAAGATTATTTTCACTGGTATTAAACAGGTGAGGGAAGACACATTAAAGATTGAAGTTTTACCTTCTCAGATCGTTACTTAATAAAAAAAAGAACACTGGCAACAGCTCAGCACTTTGTGTGTGGAACCAATTCACTCCTAAATGCAAGAAGGAGACCTCACATAATAAAGTAATACAGGCTAGACTGCCTTTTCTGCTCACCTCTGTAGATGCTCATTGTACAAGGTCATTGTTCTACTACAGTGTTACAGTTTTGCATCACACACAAAATGGTAATTCTTTTCTGGAAGCTAGCAGAATCCAGTCTGACTTCAGCCAGAATCCTACACTGCAACATTGAACTTAAGAGCAGAAGGGATTTTGATTTTTATGCTCACCTGATTTAACAGACTGCATAATACAATCTTTAAAATTTGACTCAGCAATTTCTGCATCCAGCCTGGCAACCTGTATTGGCATCAGAGATTGTATTTTGTATTACACAGATACACACCTGCTTCATAATTGAGCCTGATCTGCACTTCATTCTCTATTTTGACATGAATTTCCACTCTCTTCCTCTTTCTCAAATGATGATTATCCTTTGTCAATGAGATCATACAGGGAAACTGGCCTCTTGAACAGTCTTACAAATTCTGGATGGCATTGCCAGCACTCATCAGCTCCAAGAAGTGGGACTCTTCACTCACCTCAAAGAACAAAACAGAAGCAGTAGAAAGGAAGGTGAGGCCAGAGGAAAAACTCAAGCATTCCTGAAGTGAATCTCAGGCTTGAAATCAGTGACTAGCTGTCAAATAACTGCTTCTTTAGGATGGTCATCCTATACTTCTTGCTGTATTTTCATACAGCTACAGTAGTACTTTAATTACTGGAATCCAGTTTACTTATAGGTACTAAACTTCAAACACCTGTGCCAGCCTCAGATCATCCCTACTAAACATTTATAAGTCAGAGGGCAAATCAGTAAGAGTTCTCCCTCCAGTCCTGGCAATGTGAGAAACAAGGGGGGTTGGAAGTTTAGAGGTTCCAGGATGTTTCTGCAATTTTGAAACAAAATAAACAAAAAAAAAGTTGCACACACAGGGACGGGCAGTAGCAAAATTATAAACCAATTGATGTGGAAATGTCAACACCATCTTCTAAACATACATCTAAAGTTCACAGCTGTTGCTGTGAAGGCAGTATTGTCTGCTAGCAAAGGCAAGGGGCAAGGACTGCAGGTTTTATTCCTGACTCTCCCACGGATTTCAAGTTCAGCTGTGGGCAGATCACCAAATTTCTCAGCTGATCATCTACAAAATAAGGACAGTAATATTTTCCTATCCCAGCAGGATGTTTTCAGGAAAGTACTTGGGAGGCACTCAAATAATGAAATGATAGGGGCCATGAAAGTATCCATACAGAACAAAGACAACACCTGCTGAATGAGCTTAATGGAAAAAAGATGACTGAGACTGTTCTAGGAAATTCCTAGCACTAGAGAAAAGGACAAGCTGCAATTGCCTCCAACTTACAGTTTGAATTTTAAAAAAAAAAAAAAAAAAAAATCAGCATCAATAAACCAAGCTTGCTCAAAGAGCTAACATGTCAAAGATGTAAGCATCACATAGTTTGTGACAACTCCTAGCAAGTACAGCTGAATCCACAAATTAAATATTCTCACAGAGGGAAAAATCAAGTTCTGCTCAGCTCAGCTGCCAGTGAGCACACACAAACTGGGAGAAAGGCAGCATACTCCTTGTCTTGGCCAAAAAGTTCAGAGATGTAGAAACAAGATTAAAGGGAACTCAGCAGAAAGAACTGCATGGAGAACTACAGGGAGACAGTGCAGGAACCAGAGGATGCAAGTTGAGTATTAGCAAGAGAACAGATCCAACTAAATCTCATCTTCCTGTTTATGATGGGAAGCTGAAGGAGCAAATTACTTCTGCTATCCCTACTTGTAAAACACTTGCAGGCTGTCAACATTTGTAAGCCATTAGCTAGAACCAACAGCACATGCTGTAACAACAAAAGCAAGGTTTGTTACAGCCATGGGAATACTTTAGTGAAAGCACAGAGAGGTAGGTGGGACAGGATCTGAGGGACCAGCTGAGGCATCACCAAGCAGGGGCAGGTTCACAAACATCCAGACAAAGCTGCAGCAGGTGACTGTCAAATCCTTCCTAAAAGGGCACTCAAGTGACCTCCCAGAGTACACTGCTCAGAGTTAGGAAGTCCTCATACCTAGCAACTCTTTTTTTGCTGAAATCTGAACTACAACTTGTTCTACACTCAGCACACAGAGGTTACACAACATAAAGAGCTCGTTCCTCTCAACAGTTTACACCCGTGAATATTGCTTTTAAAATATTTGCCTGAAAAAATTATTTCCTTCCAATTTCTTCCCAAGCTAAAACTTCCAAATTTTTAAGACCACTGTTACTGTCCAGAAGAATTGCCTTCCCCTACCTGTTTATTTTCAAATGCAGGAATGGTGGGACTCCTGATTCCGTGTGAGCTCTGGTGAGTGTGTACTCCAGTGAGTCTGCACTTGGGTGAGTGTGTACTCCAGTGAGTGTCTGCTCAGGTGAGTGTCTGCTCCACTAAGTGTGTCCTCCAGTGAGTTTATGCCCCATGAGTGTGTTCTCAGGTGACTTAGGTGGGTGTTAGGGTTAGGGCTCCCAGAAGAGGAACAGTGAGGCCTAAAGGCAATTACTATTATAAATTCCAGCAAACTCATTTTTGTTTGATCTCTTTCAGACACTGTTATCTCATGCAAACATGTCTTTTGAATCCATTCAGTTTCTTCCTGATGACAGCCTCAAGAAAACAGAGGTCTAAATAAATCAGTCCTTCCCACCAGTCACCTACACAACTGCAGGTGTGGATGCTGATGCAGTTTTTCCATCAACTCTTCCTCTGTAGGTTCTTCCAAAACATCTCTACAAAGAAAAAGGGTGAGCTGTTAGGGGACTGCAAAAGGAACTTCTCAGCACTTGTTTCTGCAATGCACAGACCAAGAGGTAATGTGTGCTTCTTTCATGAATGAAAGAAGGAATTAAAGTTATAAGAAGATGATGCTCCCTAAAGATGCATCTACTTGCAAGTGATCCATCCTCTACAGATGTGTCAAGGAAACCAGCAGCTGTTTTCCCACAAGAAGCTGGGAAGCAATTTCCTGCACACAGGACACTACAACTGAAGGTCAGTACATTGCTTTTCCTGAAGAAACTCCCAAATGAGAACATGTTCCCAATGCTACTATTGAATAGCCAATGTGCACCACAAGTTCCACTTGTGTATGATCAAGTATCAACTCACCACCCACAATTTCACAATAAGCCAAGAACACACATCACTTTGCTCATCTTCCCTTCTCTTTTCTTTTTTTCTCCTTCTCAGCACAGTCCCCACCCAAGCCCCCAACTCCTCTTCTCCCACCACACTATGGGTAGAAAACAATCAAAGTTTATGCTGGCAGAACAGCTTAAAGCAGGCCTAACAAAAAATGAATTTTTCCAGCTAACAGATGAAACAGTTGGAAAGCCAGCACACTTTCTTTACAGAAGAGGGACAGAAGAAACGAAGATTGATTTTCAAGCCTGGTTCAACTCACCTGAACATCAGTTCAACTGTCCTCTGGTATTCAACATCTGAAACAGGCTCTCGGTGACAACGACGGTCCCACTTGTGAATGAAGTTCTGGAGCATAAAAGGAACAAGAAAAAAATTAAAGCCTGCTTCTAGAACAATAGAAAAATGTTTATTATACACTTAATATGTTTAGAGGGGTAAGCTGTGGGAAGGGGATGAGACTTGTTTTTTACACAAAGTGGTGGAGCAGTGATTTTTGAGGCATCTCCAAGTTTATTGGCTGCAGGTCACTACTGGATTCAAGCTTGTTCAGGAAGGAAATAACTTTCTGCTCTACTCTTCTTCCAGTCTCTGATGAGAAGACAGACCTGCTGCCTTCTATTCATAGCAAGGACTGCCTCCTCAAGATGACTGTGGGAACTGCTTCCAACAGTCCACCTGCTTAGAATTTTTTCCTCTTTATGGAGTAGACTAGGATGCTGTGTCCTTCATCATCAAAAAATACAAAAGGTATTTTGTTTTGCAGAAAAGTATGCATACATCAGAGACCAGCAGAACTACATGCTCTTCATCACCTTGCTTAGGTACCTGACTTTCCACAGATGCTTAAAAAAATAGCTAGATATAAAATAAGTAGGTAATCAGTCCCACTTTTCCAGTGTGCCACTGAATCAGGATAATAATTCAAACTGGGGTAGGAGGAAATGCAGGACAATCAAATCTAATAAAAATGTAAATTTTAAAGTCTTAGCCTCATTTGCTGATAAATCAAAATGCAAAAAGCCTGCAGCTTGAATAACTAATGCTGAAGTTAAATGCTAATGCACAAGAGACAAGCAATTTTATAATACTTAGATTTTTTTCGTGTATGCATCCACTGAAGTATAACCAGATTTGTGGTTAGAAAAAGAGGAAGAAAGATTTAACATTGAAGTGTACACACAGAAAGCCAACACACTTCTGCCAAAAACTTATCAGAGCTCTTTTCATTTCCCACACAAATCAGAACATGTCTTCAGGATCTCACACCAAAGAAACACACTTCCTTACCTCTAGAAGTAAAGCTACAAAGAGATTAACCCAGATCATCCTGGGTTTTATAACTTCTGTCTTTTACATGTTAGAAAATCAAACCTCTTTTTAAAGAAACCCTTCAGCAGTTTTGCCCAGATGATTTTATGATTTTTAACCTAAAAAGACTGTTCTTGAAATAAATTGCAACTTCACTCCTCTGCGTAAAGACTCATTTGCCCTACGATGACTTGAAATAAAAGGCAAGGTATCTTTAAATGGAAATGTTATAAAAACCCCAATATGCTTATCTATAAGGAATAACCTAGTCATATTTCTGTATTTTGCTACAAAACAGACCCAAGAAGGAAGGCTGAAAGAAGCAGCAGAGAAACTGCTCTGACTTGTGAACCACAGCACTTTGAACTCTGCTGGAATAAGCTGAAGCTGGAATTCCACAGCCTGCCAGAAGATGGGGTGTCTGGCCTGGCAACAAAAAAGATCACTTTATTCTTTGCAAAAGATACACCCAAAACATGCACTGCCTGTATAAATTAGCTAATCCATTGCATTACTTGAGCAGCAGGTGTTCCAGGATAACATTAGGAAAGATGGTTTGCACCAGGTAATGGAGTCAGACTGCAACAGCAGCTCAGTGACAGCTCTCATGCAGCATCAAGGCACTGAAATTAAGGCAAGTAGCAAACAGCATGGCAGATTTGCCTCACAATTGGTGTGAAACCACCATTCACACTCCCAGCACTAAGAACTATCAGCAGCAGCCACATTAGTTCCTTCAGGAACATTCAAGTCTTACACATGTGGTTAGGGACACCACCCTGGAACACTGATTGTTGTCTATATTTTTATCTTTTGCTTGTATTTTCCTTATGCTGTGGAACA